>VWYP01008227.1:2046436-2071828 GCA_013400435.1 Pycnonotus jocosus
CAACAAAAACAAAACAACAAAACCCCCCCCCCAAAACATCTAGCTTAGTAAATAAGAAAATAAACTTTAAAAAAACCTCATTTATTTATGAATATTTGCTTAATGCAATTTTGATTTCTCCACTTAGTTGCTGTGTATTTTTGTTTAGTTCTTGTGTCCTGCACCCTCCCTGGTAGTGTGTTTCATTACAAGGCTTGTCTGCTTCAGTCTTTGCTCATTCTCCTGACTGCTTTAAAAAGTCTCAATGAGTTTAAAAATTTCAATGAGAGATTTAAAAGGATTGAGCAATTTAATACCAAATAGCTTGAATTTATTGCAGTTTTACTTGTCACAGAGCTTTTGTGAGGAAAAATGCCTTGTATAATTTCTAAAAAAAAAAAGTCTCAAATGCATCTGACCTTTACCTGACTTTGAAGCTGCATCAAGTGAATGTAAAAGATTCTGGGTTTTACTGTTTTCTGAAGATAGTATATTACTCCTTAGCTACTCATTTTGAATATGCTTATTGCTTTTGCATAGCTAGCTGATTTAGTCATCTCTGCTTTAGGAAGGAAATGAAACTTTTCTAGGTCATCCTTTCTTTCAACAACAACAACAAAAAAAGCATAGCTAGACAAAATAAAGGGTGGAAACCAGTTGAAGGTTGTTCTCAATAATCGTTGATTATAAAGAGGGGAAAGTACATACTGACTAAATCACGTGAAAAGTACTTCCTTTTTCTTAAATCCTTATCAAACCCTGAAAGAAGTCCCATTTAACTACTCAAATATTTACCAGTAAGATTATGCTGCTTCCAGATGAAGATTGTGGAGATCAGCTGAGAATATATTAATAATGCTGCATTATTTTTATTTGCAAAATAGAAATACACTGTACAATATTCTTTCTTTACTTTGAGTTTGTGCTCACATACAGTATTTTGAACACTATTTTGATTTCATAACTTTAGAGGGAACTGAAATTACTTTAGACTCAAAGATGCTGAATAGCCTTTGCTTCATTTTTATTGTACTTATAGAAATATGATTTAAACCCTTCCATAGTTAAAATCTGTTTTCTATGAAAGAGCTTGCTTGTTACCTGCCAGCCTGGGAGCTCATGCACAGCCATTTCCATAATTCTATCAATTTGACCTCCCTTGTGGACACCCAAAAAAGTAACTGTTTTGAATATCTCACATGAAGGTTATGTGAACAAATTCCAGAATATCTGAATTTCCCTTAGAGAAGGCCCTGTCAAGTGCCATGTCTTATCTTTGACTTGCTGCTGTTTGCTGCAGTTAGTTAGGAATAAACAAAAAAGAACAGGTTTTCAGGCAAGCAATTCAAACACAAAATCTGTCAGTTTTCAATCTGTTTTAAGTGAAATACCTGTGGGATGTTTTTGGTTTTGTTGTGCCATTCAAGGAAGTAAATGCCTGTGGAGTATCTTTGTTGTACCTGAGAAGCAATCCAGCTATATTTCCCTGCCTCTCAGCTTCCCTTCTGCTCACAAGCTCTGAATGGGGAGGTACAAGCAAGGTGCTATGTTTTTATGCTGCTGGTTAGAAAATGTGCTCCTTGCAAATGCCCTTCCCACACATACAGTGCTGGGTTAGCCAAAGGGTCTTATTCTTCTGCACTGGAGTCTCCAACCACAGCCTTGTCTGAAGGTAAAGCAAGCTAGAGACAGAAGCACTCCACACTCTCCTGGTTAGCTCTACAGACCACAGTGTTCTGTTAACTTGTTAGCTCATCCATGTGAGCACTAGGATTATTCCAAAGGGTATTTCTCTTAGGGCTGGAGTTTTAAAAGGTTGTGTAGTAGCTCTTGCTGTTAACCAGGGATGAGGGTCAGCCGCATCACCACCTGCAGCTATCCAGCAGCTCAGAACATAATGTGGAGGTTCATTGTGGCAGGCTAAAGGGAATTCATTCACAGCCTGCTTTGGTCTGGTAACTTCAGCTGTGGTTTTCACATTTGTTTTTGTGTGAATAACTAACAGATGTGAAACTAAAGCAGTGCATTGCACTGCAGCTGTTGACACTGTAGCCTTCTTTGGCTGTATTACTCTTTAATATGTGCTGTCCTAATTAGTGTTTTTATTTTTTTAAGGAGGGAAGAACACCAGTATTGATATATGCTCTGATTTGGAGTTGTAGTATGTTTTTGGAGTTTTAATGACTGATGCAAGATCAAGATGGCTTCGTGAAGTTATTTCTCTTAATGGTTAAAATATGAGTAGAAGTAGACAAGTGTGCTTTGCTTAATTTACAATTTCTTTCATGCAGCATTGCCTAAACTGTGCTCCATAATATTTCTCCTTTTCTAGCTTCTTCTTTTCTGTGGTTTCTATTGTCAATTCAACATTTGCCATGAAATCTACAGTATTGTTTTATCACACAGCATTCATTTAACATAACTCGATGTTTGCAATAAGTATTTGTCAACTAACTGTGTAGTCAGTGTTTATACTTAAATACCTCATCCCACACCAAAGACTTCTGTTGGTTTTAAATTATGCAGCTCACTGCAGCAGAAGTGCCTTTGCGCTCAGAACCATGTATTCCCAAAGAATATATTATTGCATTAATATGACGAACTCGCTGAGCTGGAATAACAGCAGACCTACTTTGATCATGCATTAAGGAAAAAAAAATATTAAAAAATATGTTTAAGATTTGCGTAGAAAGCGTTAGACAAATCCAGGTCAGGGTAAAGCTCTGAGCAGTTACAGGTCAGCAAGTGCTCCTTAGTACTTTAGAATATACAGGCTTAGCTATGTAGCCTCCTGGTGTTGGATTGTACAAGGAGACAGTTATTGTGGAGTTCACTGTTCTGTAATGCTTAGTGCCTGTTTCTCTGGATGTACAATTTCAATTTAGGTTTCTGTGCTCCTTGTAAGGAGGAATTGAGTGTCTAGAAAGGGGAGTTTGTATATTTTCTTGTACTTAGAGAAATATGATTTAAATATGTATCCCTCTCAGTAGGGATTTTTGTTAGGTGTGTCTGAAGTCCTACAGCTCCTCTGAAGGTAGATGTATCCATGCAGTTTAAAATCCTCCTTGATTTTGACATCTTAAGTGATTCCTTTTAAATCAGGAGGAGGTAAGAATGGTCACACTGTTAACATTTGATAGGTTAGGTTACTGGATAGGTGGTTTACTGTTGTGTTAAAGAATGAATCTAAAATCTTTTTGATAGGCAGCAAGGGCTGGGTATTTGGAGCTGAATTTGTACTACTGGCCTCAAAGGGACAATAGTTTGGGCTTAAGTCTTTCCCCACAGTCATCAGGGTGTTTCCTTGGTAACGTGTTCCATGGCCTGTTCTGGCATTTGTCAGCTCTCCTCTGGACAATGCCTAGGCAAGATTTGGGGCATGATGCAGCTCAGGGGCTATTTTCAGCTGCTGGTACAGATTAGCAGTGGAGCATGTGTAGTTATGTGGGTGCAAGCTGTGCTTTGCCACTTGCCCTTGAGGCCTCAGGACAGGCTGTGGCTCGTTGTGTTACCAGCCCCAGATGCAGTCGTGGGTTCAACCACGAGTGACTCCGGTGCTGGCAATGAGTCACTCATTTCTGTGCTCTCTTCCCTCTGGGCTGCGGGACTGGTGCGCCTTTCTGCACAGCAGCTGGCTTCTCCTGGGAAAGCTTGTCCATGTCAGGCATACTCCTTTCATGCCTGCTAAATTCTGCCTTTCCTCAGATATAGGAATACCTTATTTGTGAACGGGGGAGAGCCTTAGGCACAAAAAAAGTGCTGAGCATGTCCAGAATGACAACATCTGCAAGCAGGCTCACTTGCAGGATGCAATCTACCAAGGGAGCTTCACTGGTGTAAAGACAGGCACCTCAGGAATTGCAGGCATCAGATTGCTCATGCAGACATCACTCATGTCTTGTGGGTTTCTGGATTTTAGGCACCTAGTATCTTGTCTCAGCTTGGAAGTTGCAATGGGCAACAATTTGTAATGCAGAATTTTCTAGAGTTTTTCTTGCAGAGGACAAAACATGCTAAGGGTCACCAAAGGGTGGCTTGTCATGTGCTCACCACGCTCCTTTTGACAAAGTTACATTAGGAGTACGCAGCTTTAATCTTCAACAAGGAACTAAGAACATATTTGAGGTTTTCTGTCTGTACATACTAAATATATTTCTGCTTGCATCATGGGTGTGTTCCAGAAGCACACAGTTGTGGGATGAGAGAGGTCACGACCACCACTACTCCTTGGCGTGATAGTGCTAAAGGCTCATATGATTCTGCTGCATGTGCTTTCATTTTTTTTAAGGTTATGATATTTCAATTGTCACAGCTGTGGCTGGAAAACCTTCTGTGATTTTGCCTTTATCATACAGGGCACGTTTTTAGGAGTCCATAAGATGATTGCTTTTTGGGTATTTGTGAAAATACCACATAGTGTAATAAAAATATATGACTATATTTATGTTTATATGCTTTTTTATTTTGGCTAAATATACACAGACACACACACTCTTTAATAAATGCTTAAATAAAATATGTAAGAGTGTTTATTCCATGCCTTTCTCCTGAAGAGTTTCCTTTAAGGAAAACCATGCTGTGCTTTTTGAGGGTTGAAACTTTTATCTGCCTTAACAGCTGAAGGCAAAATGAAAAACCAGGAAGAATAATGAATTATAGTCTTCAGTGTCTCTCCCATCACTTTGAACATCTTCCCTGCCACTCCTATTTATCATGAAGATGACTCAAGCTGTTATTCATGCTTGGGTGTTACCATTTGAGCAAATCCTCCAGGCTACTGGAATAGAAGCCAGAACATTTAAAGCTGAGGTCCTGTGTTTCCTGCCTTTGTCTGTGTTGACAGTGTGTTCACTTCTGAGTAGACACTCACAAAGTGTACAAAGCACTCACTAGGACTGGAGGATTTTGGTTATGTTAGCAGTGTTAACAGGTTTATCTGTTGCAGGTATACCAAGTCTGCCCAACCCTTAAGATGCTTTTGCTTCAAGTATGAACATGACCAAAGGGATTACCTAAGACACGGCAACTATGCAAAGTTTTCATTCTGTGACATTTAGATGCCATTTTTGATTAAGAATTTTAAGCTTTTTCCTACTGTATCTACTGCTTTAAGGTACAGAATTTCTCTAATTAGGGGGTTATCAATCCTACTTCTATGACTTAGATATTTAGGTATCCACTGAACTTGAGACAGAGCTGTGCTTCCAGGATGCAGTTCATTCTGTTAATTTTAAGCAGATATTTTACAATTTGATTATTCACTTTCCACTGTCTTAATGACAAACCTAAGCTAGATCTTTTAGTGCTTGTCTGTTAAGGTTAGTAGGAGCAAATCATGTCAAAATCATAGATTAGTTCTACTATTTGTAACTGTGTTTCCCTCTTCCTTAAAGCATGAAAGGGAGATTAGCAAAATGTAGTTGTGTAATTATGCCTGGGTTTGCTTTAGGTGGCTGCTTGTGCTGTGTATCTTGCCCGTAGTCGCTGTTGTGTTTTCACATGGAGGTCATGTACCCAGGCAGTGTCAGGATCTCTTTGGTTATAGATTTACAGCTGTGGCAGGGAGTTGGGATTTATAGGCTGTGTTCAGTGGACCTGCCAGCTCTGTTAGTGCATCATAAAGATATATTTCTCATCTGTACACTAGTACCAAGTACAGGTTTAGTCACACAAATAAGTCTGCATTAACATGATAGACTTTAGTCTGTTTTTCTCTAAGGTTGCCTGATTATAAGTAACAAGGAATAGTGAAATAGTTTTCTAGGAATCTTTGCTTTTCAAGTTGATGGAGTTTTTAAATTTTAAATTTTTTTTAATACTGTTCAATATTTTGGTGGTCATATTACAGCTGTAGGTATTTTATTTTAGTCCTACTATGTTTCTAGATAGTTTGCATTTTAGCTTTTCATCCTTTAACATTGCTGTATCTGCGTTGTAAATACTTTGTAGAAATGTTTAAAGGTTGCCCATGAGAGAAAAATATATTAGAATTCAGGGAGGTATCCTGTCCGTTCTTCAGTTTTGTAAAATCTTCCTGAATTGTGGCAAATTTGATGTGACTGTCTCTTTACATAGAAAAGTAAATAAAGCTTGGGTTAAGAGCTGTGACTATATCCCTGTTGCTCCTTCTTTGGATGGGACTATGCTCTCTAATGCCATAGTTTTATAAACCTCTGTAGTGAAACTGGTAAAATGAATAGAATGAAGTTTGGGGTTGGATTTTAGGGTTTTGTTGTTGGTTGGTTTTGTTTTGGTCTGGCTTATTTCATCTGAGCCAAGGTCCTGAGTAGCTGTCACAACCTTTTATTACTCTTTCTTTCCTTATTGCTATGACATTTGCTATCACTTGATTGGTAACTTTTTTACGGAAGATAAAATTAGTTAATGTTTAGAAGCAAAGGGGGTGCCAAACAAACATTCTAATGTGAAGGTATGGGATTTTTTTCCCTGCTGTGTGTTCAATTTTCAAGCTCTTAAGGTGATACTAGTATCTTGTCAAACTGTCAAATTATATATTATTGGAAGACGTTTTTGTTTCTTTTCTTGCTGCACTTTCTTTAAGTTATTGCATGCATAAGAGCATGGGGATTGACTTTTTTTTTTAGGCCAAATAAGTGCTTTTGTGCCTGCTTTTATACTGTATAAATATACAGCATTTCAGTTATGTGTTTGTATCACTAGCTTACAGTAATAAAAAGCCCTTGTGGGGGATGTGGATGCCCCTGCTCACAGCTGTTGAGCAGGCAGAGTGTTCACCATCCTCCAGAAAGGTAATCCCTCTAGATTTGGTGGAAGCTTTTCCTTTGGGTTGGGTTTGCCTGTCAGAATGGGATGTGTGCAGGCTGGTACAGCCCGTGGTACAGCTGAGTGTGGAGCCTCTGCAGCTGCATCCCTGGTGTTCTCCTGAGCAGAGACTGGAGGCTCACCCAGGTGGACTCTGCCTGGTCTGAACTTGGCTCGGGTACATCCCTGGACTGCCAGTGGTGTGGTCTTTCCCTCTGGGAGTCACCCTGCCCAGAGCCCAGAGCCCGTGCTTGGCACACTCCCTGCATGCCTGTTGCACCTTCTAGCAGCTGAGAGGAACCCACAGATCTTATCTGGACAGCAGTTGGGACTGATTTTTTTCTTTTTTCCATTTTGTATTTGCTACCCAGGGGAGTGTGTTAAATACAGTAACATGATGCAGTATATGTGGTAAACTTTCTTTCACATGTAAGAAGTGTGAAATAACTTAAGTAGACCAGTGGTTTTCAGATTTGATTTCATTGATGAAACGTAGGCTGAAAAGGCAAATATTTTGGTACTTGCTTTACCATTGATGTTCTCATTTTTGTCTATGTTTTACTATGTACTTAATAAAATTTTCCAGTTGACTTCCTTTCATAAAGCAGCACTATTTGCAGAATTTATCTGAAAAGCAGAGTTAACCTAGCCACAGTTGTTTTCATGGGAGGTAGACTTAATATTATTCCCAAAATGGTTGCATTAATTTTGGGTGCCTCCTGTCGCTAGCATTGTTATTTAAGAATTTTGTTCTTTAAGGCAGGAACTCACTGTTTAAAAATGATAGAGTTGGGGGAAATATTAAAGCTATGTGTGTGCAAAAATATTCTTTTTATCTCATCATAAAAGAGTTAGAACATCCTTCTAGAGGTCTTCTTTGTCATTGCTTGTGGTTTGATTCTCAGGTTTAAACTATAGAAAATTTACCCCTTCTTATTGCTGGACATCTTTTAGTTCTGATAGAACTAGAGTGAGCAGACTGCTTCTTAAGTAGAAAAAAAGAATTACTTAAAATATAAATTCTCAGCTCTGGAATTTTTAGTTTTCCAAGAACGTGATGGGTTTTATAAAAGACCAGAAAATGTGTGAAGGGTTCTTTTTGTTTGTATTAATTTTGTGGTAAGTTCAGTTTTCTTACGGGAAGAGCTGGGCTTGCTTTATAAGCAGCTGTATGACAGGAACTGGATGGGGGTGAGGTGATAAATATGAAAGGCTGCAGTATCAAACCAAAATTGTCAAAGCAAAACTTCTCCATCCAGCTTCTTGCAGAAGTATTAGACTGTGCAAGCGTGGCTTTCTGAATTTGGCTCATCTTAAATGAGCCCTATGGAGTATGTTCTGTAAATGTGCTAATGCAATGATAGTTGTGTTTATACAATGTTTTCAGTATTCTGGGAGCTGGATAACAAATGCAGTCCAGGCATTTCTGTCTTCTAGATTTAGAATCATTTCGATTTACATTTTGCCTTAGCTTTTGAAATGTATCCTCTTTCATTTTGTCAATGCTGCTCAAATGCCAGAAACCCTGAGGTCTAAATTATATTAGTCTAGCAAAAAAGGGAACTTGTTAGGATTCACAGGTCTGCTTAGATGCAAGAACCTTGTAATATTGCATTTACTGCTGGAAAAGTATGAACAAATTGCTTTTCATTGATAAAACTCTTAGAAAATAACCTGAAAGAATAAATAAGGCTAGAGAATACTGTGCTCAGGTGGGATTTTCAAAATTACCCATCTCAAAGTGAACCTCCCTGAGTTCTCTAATTTTAGCTAAGTTCTTTGTGTAATTCTAGAAATCTCGTCTTTGGTTATGATGGTGCTTGAAATTACAAGTGAAAAACCACACTCTCATTTGCAAGAGGTGGTGGAAGACTGTCTGATCAGGAGTGATATGGAAGGATTGAGTGACAGTCCAGTGCTCCCTGCCTCTTTCCAAAGAAATGAGAGGGGCACTAATGAAACCAGTGGCTTTGAAACAAAAGGATGTTTGGGTTTCTTAGTTTTGTTCCCCTATGCACACCCACAGTGTGAACCTTTTACTGCTGTGAACTTTAAAAACTTTATGCACATTTACAGGAAGACAGAACAAGCTCACAGGAGAAAAAATTTTGCTGAACACACAATTATATCTGACCCAGAAAGTCCTGAGATGTGACTGATGAAGTGGGACAGCACTTGAGAAAGTATTGTGTGCTGCTCCTACTGTTATCTTGTTCCCCAGGCGTCCAGCCTTGTCTGCAGTTGGAGTCAGGATTGTAGATTAGCTGCATGTTTGGGGTCTGATCAGTGCAGCCGTTCTTATCTCTTACCTGGTCTCAAGAGCTCTTTTTCAATTTTTGCACTTCTGTGACTGAGGTTACTTTCTTAAGAAACAAAAGCTTGGAGTTAAGGATTCCTTACCTGCCTGAAGTAATTTCTATAGGGATTTTTTACACGCTTTTAGGTGAAAAATAAAAAGACATATTTGACTAGGTATTGATATTTCTTTAAATGTAAAAGACTTGTATACTGAAGTGAAAAAAAAAATAATTCCTGGCATTCTTGCAAAGTGCCACAAATTAAAACTTCAAGCTGAATACCAGAAGTATAAAACAGGATGTCTTTTGAAGTAATGATATGTTCAAGTAAATCTGAGGTGTTTATAGTAGTTTTGTTTTCTTGTCTCATAAAACTGCTGGTTAATTAACTAGTTATCAATATCTACCTGCCTTGATTTAGATCAAAAACATGCTTGGAATCAATTAAAATTTGCCCTGCTTTTATTTTTATAGGAAGTGTGCATTTTCTGCACTCTTGTAGTTGAAGAAACCACACTACAAAGAGCAACTTTTAAAGTTTTGATCCTAAAACTGAACTCCTAACTCTCCCTAGGTAGGCATAGCAGTAAAAAAAAAAACTTTTAGGAAGTACTGGTTGCAACACATTCAGATCCTCAGGAGCTCTGACAGTGTAAGCCTTTTTTTATTTGAAATGTCTTGGCATGACTTAGGAATGTACCTTCTCATCTAGATTTTACATGTAAATTTTGTCATAAGACCTTAACCAGAGAGACAAAAGAGTTGGTATCAAAGTCAAGAGCGGAGAGAGGGAGTGCATCTGTTGAGGAATTTACCTGAAAGCATTGCTCCATCCACAGGTCTCCAGGATAATCTTGTTGCAGAACCAGAAAAGGCAGAGAAAACCTCATCCAGTCTTGAATAGCTGGTACTCTGTCTTTATATCAGCTTGTTGTAGGAGGTACAGTTTTCCTCCCCTTCTTCTGAATCAGTCAGATCAGGACTTTTTCAAGTAATGGTCTGATCCCCAGCATTACAGATTACGCTTTTTGACTGTGTTGGGTTTTTTCATTAGGGTATTTGTTGTGGGGTGGGTTTTTTTGGTTTGGTGTGGTGTTTTTTTGGGGTTTTGTTTGTTTTTTTTTCCCCTGTGGAAGAGACAAAATGTTTAATAATAAAAAGTAGGAAGTTTCCTCAAATGGCTTGTGGACATTGAGCTATTAACTGATGAGAAAGCTATTGTACTGTGCTGTTTCAAAAAATAGAAGCTGCTGGCCTGGAGAGTGAGTGCAAAGCAGAGAGAGCTGTCAGCTCTGAGGAAACTGTCCAAGGAAAGTTTGGTTTAAAGGGGAACACTCATATATGTGGCTTTGTCTGCTTGTTCTGCTTTTAAGTCAATGATGGGTTTTTGTTTTTCCCCTGAAGTTTTGTAATCTCAGAAGAAGTAGATTCTGCTTAGCAGGGTGAGGCTCTGGGTGCTCACTGCTGTAAGGCAGAGAGGTGTTGCTGAACAAGTTGTCACTCAGTTGAGTAAGGACCTTGACAAGCTCTGGGGAATAGTACCCTGGAAACATAGCCCAGCAGTGACATCAGGGGCTTTTCTCTCAGGTTGCTTGGAGGGAGACTAATATTAAACACACCCCTTAGTGGGAGAGAGAGACCTTGAGACTTTAGAGATGTGTATCTGGTTTTTGGACTTCGGATTTGTCAGTGGCATGTGGAAAACAGGATTTCTACTCATGCTAAGGGTTTTGTGCATTTTTTTTGAAGTTGGATATGAATCAGAAGAGTTTAGGATTCCCAACAAAGATAATTGCTTATTTCAGATGTTATGAAGACATTTATATCTATGCTAGCTTTGTAGCTTAAGCTCATGCGATGTGAATTTTCCTTTCATAAATTATGTGGATAAAGATTGAAAATGCTTTTTTTAAATTTTAATTTTTTAAAATTTAAATTTAAAAATCAATCGACACTAGTTCCTACCAGCCATTGAGTAACTAGGTTTCCCAGTAGTAGGAGGCAATATATGGTTGATTTATAATAATTAAACAGAAGCTTTGCATAGGGAAATAAATTCGTCCAGATAACAACTTATGATGGCTCGATATGCATTTTTTCCAACATTGGTTCCCTCCTCTGTATACAACCCTGGTGTAAAAATGTCTCAGTGCTGTATGTGAGTTGCAGCTGACTGCCCTAAATCTTAAGTGCAAATTCTTTTAGACTAAGTTCTTATTCTTGACTCCACTGTTTCTGGGCATGAAAAAACAACACTTATTTTACCTTTTAAATTTTATTTTATTTTACAGTGATGTTAAATTAATTCTGAGGAAAATGTACACAATATTCTAGTAGCTGGGAAACAGATGTAGCAGAATGTTTTAAAGCAGTTTCATCTACGTGTTCCTGTTTGTAACAGTAAAATATGTAGTTTCCTCCTTTTACATTGTGCTGACTTTTCAAAGTGTCTTGATTAATTTTGCCAGCACATGGACCCAAGTACTTCATTTTTATACTTTCTAAAGTTTGAAAGAGAATAGCATTTGAAGTTTTAAATGCTCATGTTAAAATTATTTCTAGGATACAAAAATTGAGAGGAAGTTGCGCTCCAAAATTAATGCATCTTGAATTTCTTTATGGGGCACCAAATAGTTTCCTGGAAGAAGTAATTTACTTGATGCACATACTTATTTCTACTTAGAAAAGGTCTTGTTTTTCTAAGAAACTGTACTTTGAGATCAAATTAACTACTCAGAGGATGTTATTTTCCTCAAAAGTCATGCTGAGTTTAAGAACTCCCCACGAGAGTTTAATAAAGTGGTACTGTACCTAAAGCATTAACTTCAGTCATCAAAAGTTACTTTGTTTTAATCACACAGGCTTCTGAGCGAGAGGTGAGAAGAAAAACCAGTTTGTCTGAGATGTTTCCAAATGCTCTAAACTACCAGGAGACTTAATTGCTTTATGGGGGCCAGGCTTGTGGAGAGAGCATGTATTTTTATCAGATAAACCTGGGAGAAACAAAGTTCTTGTAACCCACTGATTGAAGCCTCCTGGGAACATAATGGTCCCTAAAAAGGAAGGTTCAGGGAAAAAAAGACAGTAGGGGAGGAGTAAGAGAAACAGGAGGAAACTGGAGAAGACGCAGTAGCTGAAGTGGTATGACAGTATGAGGCAAATTTCCTGCCGTGTAGAGCAGGTAGCTTCACTCCTATCCTCAGTAACTTGGGAACCAATATAATTAATTGAACTGAGCAACTGTTTTAACTTCAGGAAGGAAAAACAACCTACTGTGTTTGACTTGACACTTGACAAACAGACTTTGGACTTTGGTTAACCTCTAAACCTAAAAGTTCATTTCTAACATACAATCTCTCAGGACAGACCTTCGACATAAATTTTTAAAATACTTTTCATGTGTGCTGTTACACTTAATGCTTTTACAGCCTTTTAATAAACTTTTCAGACATGAGGGAAGCACAGCCTTTACATATAAGAATATATGTCCACAGCTGAAGAAATGTGCAGGCTTCTAATTCCAGTTTAGTCCCAATAGTCTTTTAATATAGTTTATATTGTAGAGTCACTGTCAAATATTTTCATTTTTATGGTCTGAAGGCTGTGTTGAATGAAGCTTTCTGAAACTGGCCTTTCAGAGAATCTGACATCCCGTGGTCTGGTGGACCGGTTCTTTTTTATGGAATTTTGAATGGTGTCTGATGTGAAGTAATAGACTATGGGGTCAAAGCAGCAGTTTGAGACAGCGATGCACAGAGTGATGGGGTACATAGTCCTGACTGCCGTCACCACCGAACAATTGACCCACGTCTGCGTTCTCATAAGGGAGTAAAGTATTAAAGTAATGTTGTAAGGCACAAAGCAGAAGCAGAATATCACCAAATGGACAAATATCATTTTGAGTACCTTTTTCTTGCTTACTTTATTCCGGCTTAACGTAAGCGGTTTATTCAAAGTCCGCAGGACCATAGTGGAGCAGGTCACGTTCAGGATGAGCGGGATGAAAAACCCCACAGTTTCAATGAAAATAACAATCCGGGATAGGTAGGTTTTCCACGTGTCCTCTGAAAAGTTCTCAAAGCACGTCCTTTGCTCCGTATTGTTCCGGCGGTTTGTGGACTGGAAGAAGCTGGCTGGTGTGCTGCCTGCTAGCACGGTTATCCACACTGCAACGCAGACAATCTTGGCATTCCTTTTGGTCCTGAGGGTCTTGGATCGGAAGGGGTGTACTATAGCTAAAAAGCGATCCACGCTGATGCAAGTCAGGAACAAAATGCTCCCATACATGTTTGTATAAAAGAGGGTGACAGAAATCTTGCAGAGAATGTCTCCAAATGGCCAGTTTCTGGTTACAAAGTAATAAATCCTGAAGGGTAATGTAAACACGAAAAGCAGATCCGATATGGCTAAATTAAGCATGTAAGTTGTAGTCTCATTTCGCACTTTTAGAGTACAAGTGAAAATGTAGATGGCTACACAGTTCGCTATGAGGCCGAGAACAAACACCATGCTAAAGATACACCCGTACAAAGTATATTTAAAGGAGTCCTCAGTGGAACAGTTAGAGCTTACCATTATAATGGTATGTTAAAGATTCCTGTGATTTGGTGTTTTCTCTGGTATCTTTATTGCAACTTCTTTGAAATTCCAGAAGAATTGCAGGTCAGATGTATTTGAACGGTGTGCTTTGGCAAGTTTGTTGTGCTGTGGAGCTTCAGGGAAGTAAGGTGAGCTCTGTGGCAGGGGAGTACATCTCCAGCAGAAATCACCAGGAAGTCTCTCTTCTCTGCCGAGTGCTATTTGTAATCACATAGCCAGTCTGCAAAAGTCAGAAAATGCATCATTTCTGGCAGATGAGGTCACCCCGAAGCTCGCTTAGTTCCATTCCCCGCCTCGATTCAATGAAGCCATTGTAGGACTTTCTGCCTTACTCTTGGCTGCAGACTGTGGCGGCGAAGCCTCGTCCATCCGAATTTAGGGAACGGTTTCCTGGACGCTGTGAACTGTCGGCACTTGCAGTTCCCTCTCTCCCTTCTTTCTGTACAACAAGTTTGTCGGCTCGCTGGCTGGCCCCATGGGGCGGGAAGCAGAAGCGGGAGGGAGCTGCTTGCCGGGGCAGAAACCGAATTCCAGAGCGTGTTTGTTCCTGCAGCCCACAGCCCTCGGCAGCTCCTGCCAGCCCGGCTCCTTCTGGAGAGCAGAGCAGGGCGCCCAGGCAATTTGTAGCGTGACATCACAGGAAGAAGAGGCCGGGCGCGGAAGAATGGTCTCAGTTTGGTTTGTTTGCCTTCCCCTCTCTCTGCTGTACCTTGCAGATGCAGCTTGGAGAGCGCTGCAGCTGCCTCTTAACTCTTTCCATGCTCCCTGAGAGTTCCTTTGTCAATGTTGCTGGGGTCTGGAAACCTTTGTCTTCAGTTATGACGAGACTTTGCAGTGTCTAAATAACTCTCGTGCCCTTAAGTTCCTCTTTTTCTTTGGAGATAATAGTAACTGTGGGATTTTATATAGGATTGAACTAACATTGTGCCTTTTGTTAATAGCTTTGCTTGTAGTAGAGAACACGTTAATCATCAGAAATCAGCTGAGTCATTCTGTCTAAATTCCCCCAATACACCAGTACAAACCTCAAGAGGGACAAAGTAGCATTGATAGCTAATGAAATAATTGCACCAAATAATTACTGAGAAAGAGAGGATTGCTTTTGGATATTCACAGGACTGAAATGTGTTGCAGTGGGAGGAGAGATTTTTTTTTAAACTTGTTCCATGTTAGAAGCTACACCCCAAGCCTTATTTCTAATCAGAAAGTGTTTTGTTTTGTTTTTTTTTTTTTAAATACTCCAGTGGTTATTTTGAAATGTGATGCAGAAAGCATTTTCTTCAATATGTAAGCACAGAATTAATACAAGAAAATGCATATAGTGTACTGTGCAATTGGTTCTGGTAATTTCAACGGGGACAGTTACCACATATGCACAAAATACTCCCATTAGTCACTGATAATTGAAACAAAAACATGTTGTAACTAATTACATTGTTAAGTAAATATTTAAAAAAAGGCAGCTCTTACTGCCTTTAGGGCAAATATGAGATAAATCTCAGTTTAGACAGACTCATTTATTAAATAACATCTTGGATAGACTCACTTCTGGCATCAGACCCAGTCTCTTTCTAAGTCTTAGAATAACAAATTTCTTCATATCTGGCTGGGTGGCATGGTTCTCTTGAGCTGTATTTTAATCAGTTGCACCTAAGCAAGGCTCTGGGCAAAACCTTTCTAGTCTGCTGTGGAGGAGAAAGCTTCACAGGATTTTGGCACAGTTTCTTAGCATAGGGTATATCAGACAAAATTCAGAAACATGCAAAAGTGGGTCTTGCTTATTTGATTTCAAGTTTCCTTTATAGTCTTCTGTGAAATATTTTCACAGTGATTTTGAGGTGAAATCAAGCAGTTTAACTTCAATAGGCTATAACCACAAGAAACCTTTTTACTATTGAAATTCATGCTTAAATGTAAAGCATAGTGCAACTTGGACTTCTAAGTCAGTAGGAAATAAAAATGTGATCTTGGCAGAGTCTCTCATGTCCAACTTAACAGGTACCTTAGCATAAAGGTTTTCCTGGCTTTTCTCACAAAAGCAGTCATCACACACTAAATTTTGTTTAGTTTCTCTTTTGAACAGTTTTTGTTCCTGGCAACCTTGCATGGTACAAGAAGGGTTTTCCTGCAAATGTTCTGCATCAGGTCACAGGAGCTCTGCTCTCAGTTTTACTGCTCCAACTTTGCACAGGAAAACTCTGTGGGGCACGCTCAGTTACTGGAACGAAAATCCCTGCAGTACAGAAATTTGGTGTCACAGGTCAAAGCCTCAAGCAATAATTCATGTTTAGAGAGAGAAACTAACGGCAGTGAGTGTGTATCTCACTGATTAGAACTTGATTTGATGTCTGGACAAAGGCGTGGGTGCACAGAGGCAGAGTGGGATGTCTGGTCCATTTTACCCCTGTAAATGTGCTTTAGAGCAGTGGTGAAGGTGCATCCTCAGCCTTTGCTCTATCTGTCAGAGCTCCTGCCTTGCTGTGGCTCTTTGTTGCTCCTGCTACAAGCGTGGATACTACTCAGAGCTGTATTTTAGGGCTTTGTGTGTGTGGTTGTGTTGTCATTAGGACTCTGTTGCCCCTGAACCTTTCTGGTGCAGTACAGTACATGCACTTGCACTAATTGATGACCTAAGTGATATATGTATATGTCCAGAAACAGCATTCAGCTGCAGGGTTTTTCCACCTGCAGATGAAAATGTGAAACCCCTGAATTGACAGGTTTTTCTGTTTCTTCTCATTTCAGCGAGGAGAGCTACGACTGAGCAGGCAGGCTGAGTCATTTTAGTGTAAAAGTGTGAACGGCAAAGGCGAATTTTACACACACTTTCTTAATTTAGATGTAGCTGATTGTTACCAAGCAGGGCTTTCATTTGTGTGAGCTTGTCCAAGCTGAAGAACCTTGGGAGTCAGGAATGGTGTCCCTTCTGGCCAGGATCCAGCATGAACAGAAGGGGAAGCCTTATTTCACACTCTCCTTTTGTTGGATCATGTTTCAAGATGTTGGGCTTTGGGCCGACAGGTTTGGAAAAGACTTTAGTAGCCCCCAACACCTTAAATTTAAAAAAGTTTAACAGTTACGGAGGAGGAATTGACAGGGTAATGGCATTGCTTACACTCCTTCACCACAGGTCATTTTCCTTTAGGATGTGAAGGAGGGAGTAGGCAGGAGGAAGCAGCTGCAGGGCGGGCCTTGTGCACTGAGGGGGTTTTTGTCTCCAAAGGAAACAATGCTGTTGCTGCAGGGAAATGCATATGTGAGTCTGTCTGCCTTTCTGCATCAGGGATGGGAATGAGTTAGGACCTGTCATTTGTTGCTGGTGCTATATGAGCAAAGCCTGCATTTCCATCAACAGGCTTCCTGTGGCTCTTGAAAAGACACCAAAGGCAGAATAAGAACAGGCTCCTTAAAGCCAGGAGCTGATGAGAAGCTTGAAATCATCTCTCACTTCAGCAGCAAGCAAGTTTTTTGCACTGCTTCAGGCAGTTACCGCAGAACTCTGCTTCTCTGAGTTTAGATATGTATTTAAGCGATTTCGGATTTGTGTGGCAAACCTGTTGCACCACAGGGGTTCAGAAGGAAAAGTGCTTACAACCTTAGCAGTGTACTAGGAGAGTGGCTGTAGGACACAGTTCCTTCGTCCCCAAGACACCACACAGTTGATTACTTGCTGTCATTTAGGATGCAGGGGGGCACAATCCCTTAAATTCAGAAGTCCAAGTTGAGTGGCAAAAAACATTTCACTGAAACAAAATGAGTATTTGAAGGTTTTCCAAGCTTTTGGAGTTGTGCTGGCCAGTGTTGTATGTTCCTCTGGTAGTACCCTCACCTTCGGAGCTGGAATTAAACCAAAGTTGTGGTCAGCAGTGAAAAACATTTGAACTTGTCTAAATGTACTGAATTCAGTCTGTGCTGGTGCTAATACTGAAAGCTCTTTAGAGGAAAAAAAAACAACCTGAACATTAATAGCATTGTAATAAATTCTTACAGTGTTTCCAAGGCCAGAATATGCACTATTAAATGAGGGTTGTCAGGTGCACAAAATGCTCTGTGTGAGACCATTATTCAGTAACTACTGTCCCTGCTTTTAGAGGCACACCTGTGTCATGGTGCAGGCATTTGTTCTCACTTGGTTTAAGCAGTCTTGTGCAGAAGAACTTGTGCTCTCTGGTGCAGGGAAGACAAATCCTGGCAGGGCAATATTTTCTTTGACCTAAGTATTGTTATTTATCTAGCCATTTTGATGAGTTTTAGCTTTTCTTTTGTGTATTTACTGGAGTTTCTCTTTGAACATGTGTATGTACTGGAAGGAATTTATTATGGTTGAGAAGCAGGGCTGAGAGCCAGGAAATCTTTTTGGCTGCACCACAGATTTTCTGTTCCAATCCTGGCAAAGTTTTCTATGACTTGGTCCTCAAGCTTTCCTCCACATAAGAGCTCATTCACTTCCACACTGGGATGTGAGGCTGTCTTGATCACTAAATATAGTTTGGAGCCCTTGGATGGAGGACTCTCTATTAAATAACATCTTGAGATAATTACAGTAGCTATTGAATGGAACAAAAATATAGATTAAAATTTTGTATTTTTCTATTAGATTCCAGCCAAGCAAAAGGATCAATTAAGAGACTTGATTTGTTTCTCCTCCATAAATCTCTGGACAAATAGGTATAGGGGAAGCAGGGCTGGGCATTTTGACCTTCTCAGCTGTCTTTTGGGGCTGCCTGCTCAGCCACCCCAAAGTCACTCTAAGACTGCTTCTGAGAAGTGGCTCACTGCTGTCTTAAAATGCAGTGATGGTCTCCACCTACGGAGATAAAGTGAAGCTGTTATGGCACTGAACATTTCCTTTTTTCCCTGTGTTGTTGTGGCAGGCAAGTCTTCAAATGAGCATTATAAAAAAGATGAACAGAGTATTTTTATCTAGCCAGCCTAATCCCTTGTGACTCTTGCAGAGGCAGTTAAAGGCTCCTCCATGTCAGGAAACTTGTTAGCTTAATGCATGTGAAATCACACATACAAATTACAAGTAAAAGTTGGTTGTGTAATTGCTTAAAAGGGAAAAGGAGGCTCAGAATAAAATTCCGAACTTCTTCCTTCTTGTGCATTTGAAATGTTTCTCTTCCCTTTTTGGAATTGATTCAGTTTCCTTTACAAGGAACACAACTGCTCCTCTTCTGCTTGGAGGTGGAGGAAACAATTTCTCTCCTTCTGCATGAGTTTTTAGGCTGCTAGAGTACTTTTTTTTCTCCCCTTTACTCTTGGGTTGATGGTATAAGTCTAATTGATCTCATGGTAGGCTAGTAGAGGTTAGGCAACGTGAAGTCTTTTCAAGCTTTAATCTGTGGATTGATTGGTATAAAAGGGATGGACTAAACAGCAAAGGAAAGGATCATAGAGATTAAAAGCTTCAGAAGTGGATGTTGATCTTCTTCAGAGGGAAGGAAAATGGAAAAAAAAACTGTAAGCAATCTTAACAACATGATTTTCAGTCGATAGGAACAGAATGAAAGGAATCTCTAAAATGCCAGGTAGGAAGAGAAATGCCTTAACTAGAACAAAATATCTGAGTTCCTAAACTCTCATTTGCCTTTTTTTCTAACTAAAAAAGCGTTTATTCAGTTACTCTGCAAGCGTGATTGAGATAGCATCAATACTTGAAATTTCTGTCTTCTGTAGATGCAGGAAATAAACTAAATGCCTTTCCCAAACACTGTGGCAAGTTCTGGCTCTACTCATTCTTATACTTTCTAAGTCCCAGGATTAAAAATTCAAAGTTTGAGTTGGCAGAAACTTGCCAGATGTTCCACGGCAATTTTTTTTTTGTCAAAATACTTTTTAAGTGCAGAACATGACTGCTTGAAGAAAACCTAAAATAAATTAAAAAATCACTTCCTTTAGTGAGCAAATATTAGAAATAATAGGAAAGAAGAAGCCTCAGTAGTTATTTTGGAAGCTCTTCCAAGTGTAGGGGGTGAAATGGTTGGGGTAACAGAACTTGTAGAAGAACATATGTAATTTGTGTAGTTCTAAAGCAATTGCTTACTATTTTTTGTATATTTAGTGTAAGTTTTTGCCCAGCATTTGTTCTCTGGGCAGGATTAAAGTAGTCTGGTTCTGTGTCAGGATTACTGATGTTACTGCACTGGTTCATGAGGATATGTTTTATTTTCATGCCAAATTACTTGCAAAATCTGCAGCCAGTGTTTACAGCCTCTTTCGGTTTTGGCCAAATGGAGGCCTCTGACTTTATATACAGAGAATTTTAACCTCTACTTGTCAGAGGCAGCACAAAGCCCACAGTCACATTCCTATACTGCTTTTTATAAAGTATAACATGATGAAGCTATTGAAAGAATTTGCCATAGTCATTCAATAAGATTTATGTGAATTCATATTGTTTAAAAAAACTAAACCCCCATGATATTAATTTGGTTTCCTTTACAAAACTGGAATGTAAGAAGTTAAGGGGGGGAGAAAAGTTTCATAAGAATTGTTCAAGCTGATAAGCTAATTAGTTTAGATAAATACTGACATGAAAATGCTTGTCAGGGGAAAACTGCTGCCAAAAAGCAGAACTTGGGCTTGAATAATGTGAAGAACTATTACTTTCTAAATGTGTAAGTCAGCAAATAACCTCTTTAAATTCTGCATGATAAGATCACTTAAATGATTATTTAGCATATCATTAGTACTGGCATACAGCAATTACAAATACTTCAGCTGACTTCCCTTAAAACTGCTCTTTCCTTCCAGTCCATATCCTGAAGTTTTATGGAGCCAATTTGGTACTTTATGAACCATTTTACTACACTGTTGATCACATTTAGCAGTTGCTTTTTCAATGTGGCAATCAGCTAATACCTAGAACATAAGAAAGGAAATGTCAAAACTTTGGAGGATGGACAAAGGTCATGCTTCTCATGTGATAATTAATTTTTTCAATGTGGCAATCAGCTAATACCTAGAACACAAGAAAGGAAAATGTCAAAACTTTGGAGGATGGACAAAGGTCATGCTTCTCATGTGATAATTAATTTTTTTTTCTGCTGCAGTTTTGGAGAAGTGGAATGATGCTCTGAAATGCAAAACATAAATTATCCATTTTCATTGAATCTCTGTTAATAACCTCCTGGAAGTGGCAAGGTGTTTTTCTGGGAGACATTAGTTTGACCCTGGCAGGAGAGAGGAGGTTGGAACCCACATCTCAGGCCCTGAGCAAGTGCTCTTGTTAGGAGGGATTCTTATCCTTTGCTGTAGGGGAATGAGTCCTCTGAAAGAAATGTGCCCCATCTCTGGAAATATTCAGGCTTGTGGGGGATGGGGCTTTGAGCCACCTGGTCTAGGCAAAGGTGTCTCTGCCTCTGGTGAGGGTTTTGGAACTAGATGATCTTTAAAGTCCTTTTCAACCCAAACCATTCTGTGATCATGTATTTAGCCTCAGAAAAGGGCACTAACTGAGAACAGAAGCTTTGTGCTGCAGTTGCCGGTGAGCTAACCATGCAATACAATTTTTTATGGATAAGTGGAGGTGGTAGAGGAAGTACCAAGTAGTGTTGTGCAGCCTACAATGTCCTGCACACCCCTTGCTGAGTCTCTGGGTTTTGCCAGACTTCCTCAGCTGCTGTCTGTGGTAGTTTAGTAGGTATGAGGTACCTGTTGTTATGGAAGGATCACAAAGGTCCTACTTCTGCTCACAAATATTCCTTTAACTTTCTCTGTACTTCTTGAATTCCTTGGGTCATGATACAGTTTTTATGGTTGATTTAAACAGTGTAAATGTGGGCTGTTGCTCAAAATAATCCTACTGCTGTCCATTTAAGCCTCTCTGCTTCTTCTCTTGTGCTGTGTGTACATGTGCAGTCAGCAAATGAGGACAACTATTTAGTTTAAAACTAATCCTAACAAATACATAATTTGCAGTCATAGCTGTGCTAATGCTAAGGCAAGGGATGAGGCAAAACGTACGGGTGTGTAACTTGGAGAAGTGCTTAAACTGATTTAAGCCAGTGGTGAAACTGTGCTGGAAGTGTTGTGGCAATGTCAACTTTGAGGCTTTCAAGTCTGTATTATTTTAACTCTTGGCCAGACATTAGCGTAGTGTTTGGCAGTGTGAGGTTTAAAAGCCTCAGCTAAGCTGAAGAGTGAGATCTGTGCTCCTGGTCTAGTATCCTATAATTTATTTTCATGTAAACTGTTTGGAATAATGGTATTTATAATGTAATAAAAGAGAGCCTAATTGATTTTTCCACAAAGGAGGATAAAGATGAGCAGTAATACAGACATAGTATGCATAGTCATGCTTTCTTGTATGAGATTTGTAGGGATGATAAAAGATGACAGCTTTCTAGGCAAATGTCTGATGCAGAGTGCATTGAAGATGCTGTAAGTTTTCTTACTGACTTCTGGGTTTTGAATGCTTTGGACCAACTGTCTCCACTCTTACATATTGGTTTTCATTTTCATTGTCTCAGGCCAACCAGTCTAGAGAGTTAGAAAATCACAGACAAATAAATTTGCTACAGGTACCTCATATCACCTGCAGTTAAAATAGAGAAAATAGAGTCAGGTAGCAGGGAGATGGATTCAGGTGGAGATTGTCATTTGTGGGTCTAACCTCAGAAATGCATTAATTTGCAGCCTCTTATTTCCTTGGAAGTAAATGATAAAACCTGCTTTGGCTTTGCTGTAGCTCAGTCATTGGTTTCTAAGCTTCAGAGTAGCTATAGAAAGTGCTCACTGAATGACAAATAAAGAACCTGTTAGATACTTAAAAAAAAATACAGAAGTCTACGTAGCAGAATTCCTACTGGATTGAATTATCTTAGTTGAGGTGCCTTGTATGAGCTTTTCTTAACAAGTCATTTATATGTAAGGCTTCTGGCTGCTGTTCTGCTATGCTTGTGGGCAGACTTTGGGTTTTGGTTTCTCCATGAGTTTGACACCAGTATGTTTGTGGTAAAGGCAGTGCAGCTGCCCATAACAGATCCCACACTACTCAAAAGCTTTTTCCTTACAGTGCAAGTAAAGATAGCAGAGTAAAAGTGCATTCAAATCAAAGTGACTCCTTTAAGTTTGACAATTGTTTCCATCTGTTCTTTGTCCATCTTTCTCTGAAATATCAGGAGTGTATATATAGATGCACAGAAAAACTTAAGTGTATATACCTAAGTCAGTGTGAAAATGGTCTGTTTCTTTTCCAGAAGCAATGTGGTGAAATTTCAAGGTCAGCTTATGTTTTTATGTCTTCCTTTTATTCTTTATACTTCTTGAAGCAGACAGGTTATCCTGATTAAAATGCAACCTAAATCTATGAGAGTTACGACTTCTTAATCTCATGTGAAAGTATGTGAGAGGCAAGTTTAGGAGAAATGGCTGATCTCAGTTCAGGTTGGGTTTTTCTAGAGCACATATGAGAAGCTGTAAAATTCAACAGAACTTGGAATTACATTATTGTCTTTGTAATGTGAGACCTTTACACACTCTGGAGCTTGAGAGCTAAAAGGAAAAATTTGAGGGGGGTTTCTATAAGCTCAGCACTATAAAATTCCTTGTCAGGAGAGGAACTCTTCCCAGTCATCCCAACCTTCCTGCATTTGTTTACCCCACAGGAAGTAAACAGTAACAAGTTCAGTGTGGTCACGTGTAACTTCAGTAAAACAGAGGTGAAATATTTTGGTAAAGTCATGCACAATGACAGGTCATGGAGTGATCTAGACTTAAAATGAGTATATTATGACTTTTGAAACACTGCTTGGTGAGCTCCTGTGTTGAAATTGCTAAGAGAGATGCTACAACCAGATTGGTAGTACTAGCAAAGAGAGTTTGAAATGCTTTTGTTGGAAAACATTGGTAGAATGTAAGGTTTCTGCAGGCATATGTTTCAATGAAATTTCTTCCAAAAAGGCCAACTGAAGTAAAAGAAAAGTTTTAAGAAGCTGACTAAACTTTCCTTAAATTTCAGGGAGGAAAACTAGCATCGAAAGACTTGAATTTTCTCAAATTAGGATGCAGAGCATAGTGGTTGCCTCAGAAACATTGAACTTGGGTTTTGCTTTGTTTACAAATGATCAAGAGTTTCTCACAATAAAAATGTGGAGCTTTGGTAGAAAAGCCCATTGTTATTGAAAGATTTCACATTTTTCATTTGTGTTTTCTAGCAGGATATTTGTAATTTAATGAGATTTGGGAAACATGTTTTGATCACTTAGTAAGTGAATGCACCTTATCACTTAAGTCAGTTTTACTGCTTTATTGGTATGTACTCTTCATGTTTTGCCTAATGTCATTGATTCATGGCTTCAGGGAGAGTCTTGTAAGTTCTTTCTATGTACATGGTGCAGTTTTTAATTGTAGGTCAAGGTCATATAATTAAAAGGAGCAAGTGTTGCACAGAGGAAGGAGAGAGCAGAGGCCATGAAATTTTCTTCATTTTAAATCCACTCCCTACTCAGGAGATTCTGAGCACCAAAACAAGAAAAAGTCAGCAGAGGAGGGAGAGGGGGAGCATCAAAAGTCTTGATAGTCTTTCAAATTCTTTCTTTTGAAATATTATCATTTTAAAAGGAGGCTTGGCTTCTTCATTATCTTCATGAAGGCCCAAGACCTACATGTCTGTGCCTTGGCTGGGCAAGGTTTGGCTTTTAGTCCGCAGCTGGGTGTGTGTTGCTCAGCATGGCTTTTGTAGAGCCTCTCTGAGGTGACTGGTTACCCTCATGGGTCTTGCACAAAGCCTCCAGCCCCAGTTCTGGCTTCAGGTTCCACAGTGGGTGGGCAAAGGGGCTGCAGGTGGGATGCTGAGTGTGGGTCCTTCACTGCACAGATGTGTAGCACAAGGGTTTCCTGTGGGGAGGGAGGTTTCTGCATTGGTGCTGCTCAAATGCGAAGTGGGGGTTGGATCTGGTTTTGGAAAAAACCCAACCAAACGTGATCTTTATCTTTTTATAGCTGTAGATTTTAAACCTTGAAGAAGAGAAATGTTTTCGTAGATCCCTGTAAATTCATCCAAATAGAAATGTGCTGGGTTTTAAACACCCTGCTGGAGCAGGGAGGTTGGACCCACTATGTTCCTTTCCAGCCTTTACCATTCTGTGGTTCTCTAATGTCCCACGTGATTTTGCTCTAAATATCCAAGGGGGAAATGTTACAGTTTCCAGTGTGTTTTTTCCAGAGCCTGAGCTGCCCATCAATGATCAGTCTTCATAAAAGGTTCTTGTGTGGCCATGAGAAAAGGCGCTGAATATCACATCTTACATTATTTTCTGAAAAAAAATACTGGCCTAGTGTGCAGAAACGTGAGCTCAGACTTCTTGCAGAAGTGGTCTGAGTGTGGTTTGCATTTACCACATCCACACACTTGCTTAGATCTTAGATAAATAGTTAAGATTTTTTTTGCACCTTTTTGTTGCTTTTGCCCTTCTTTGCTAATTCAGCTACATTTTTTGGTCTTATAAAAAAATTAAAGCAGGTATATTGCATTGTTTTAATTGCGTTTAGTATCTTTTTTAAGGATCCTAGAATAACTTCATGGATATTCCACATTTTAGTGTAAGACACTTCTGCCTCCCATCATTTGCTGAGGGATACTCTTACACTTGATAATAGTTACAATTGTTTCTCTGCTTCAGATCTATGCAAAGGTAATGCTGACCGAGTAATTCTGCTAACATAGCAATTATTGTGTTGTTTCTCATATGGCTATACAAATTTACAGTTTGTAGTTATGGAAGCCAAC
>VWYP01008228.1:0-17817 GCA_013400435.1 Pycnonotus jocosus
TGGAGAATGCAGATACAGGATGATAAAAGACTTGTCTGAAATAGCAAAGGTGTCTCAGACATAACTAAAGACTGATCCCTAGATTTCTGAATCCTTATCTGAACCCTCAAACCCAGGACCTTTTTCCTACTTGCACTAATACTGTCATATTAGGCAGGTACATACCCAGCTGGAAAAGTTAATACTTTGCATTAGAATGACTCTGTATAATCAATCAGCTGCAAGGGAACATCCGGCAAAATAATCTTGCTTTCCCTTCCTTCTGCACCTCTTCTTATTTCTCTAGCTGGCAATTTCTTCCTTTGGATGGAATAACTTTTTACAGAAGAAGCTTTCAAAAAGCTTCAATATCTTTCCATGCCTCACCCAGCCATGACATGCACACGGCTTTTTTATAACACCACAAGAACTAAATAAAAGAGTGTAAGAAAAAATATCCACTGATATTCATTGATAGTTTTAATGAAATTCACTTCAGTAATGTTTGCCTGTTCTTGGTTTTGTGTTACAGGAGGATTTTAGCCAGATAGATTATTGACATGGAGGAGAAGATGTGTATATGTGTGTGGAAAGCAGGAGGAAAAGAGTGAGATTGACAGACAGAAAATACATCTTCAAAGTAAATCAAATATAACCTACTGGGTAGATGGATAGGGTACCCAGAAATTCAAACCAGCCTCCTCTCAACAATTGTGCCAGTCATCTCTATGGGAGATTCC
The DNA here is from genome assembly GCA_013400435.1 of Pycnonotus jocosus. Lineage (NCBI taxonomy): Eukaryota > Metazoa > Chordata > Aves > Passeriformes > Pycnonotidae > Pycnonotus > Pycnonotus jocosus. The sequence goes on from VWYP01008228.1 coordinate 720, forward strand.
CCATAGTTCTCCTTTAGTTTTTTTTTCATGTTTTCTTCATATATATACAACAGTCACATTTAGTCTATTTAACATAAAAAGGCAGGTGATGGAGGAGAATTTTTTGGGAAAATCCCAAACTTCTAGGCCCACTGAGTGTCCCTGTCACATTTAGAACAAGACAATGGAGGCAAAAGAGCATCTTGAAGAGTCATAAAACACAAATTGCCACACTTTTACAACACAGTCTGTATTTAAAGCACTTCTGTTAATCACAAGCTTGAAAGATAAAATTTTTAAAATGCACTTATCTAAAAATTAATACTAGGAAGCTACAATTTGCTCATAGATATTTCATGATCTAAGAAAAACACATCAGATGAATTGTTTGCTGTGAATTATTCACTTGGGTCTCAAATTGCTACGCGTTCAAGCAAATACAATGAAAACCTATGACTCCTTGTCATTGGATTTGCTCTTTGGGACCTGCATCAAACTCAGTATTTTTAGCAAAACAGGCTTTGTGTGACAGCAACAGTAACAAAAGGATTTTCTTGCCTTTTCCTCCAGATTTTAAATTAGCTTCCAAAATATTCATATTATAACTCTATCTTTCACATACAGACCCTGATTCAGAAGACGATTTCAACTTCCTTGCCTGCAGTTAAGCAAGGCTGAAGAAAGATCTTAAAAAACAGGACGAGGAATGTATGGTGAAGGGCACGCTTCTCTTCCCTGCTGAATTGGCACATTAACATGTTTTGCAGCTGATCTGAACTTTACATTCTGAAGGCAAATATTTCTGTCAGTTAACCTATGCACAGCTGAGGTCTGACAAAGGCCGTGGTATTGCTGCCCTTTAAGCTGCAGCAGCTTAAGAGCCCACCAGAGCGCAGTCCTTCCTCCTCACAGAATAACCACTGAGCATTGCATAAAGAAATGGTTAAGTAAGGAGCTTTCAAAAAATATCATAGGCAAGCAAAACAAAAGACTGTAGAAAATAACCTTGCTACTGCAAAACAATTGCAGAGAATAATAATTAAAAAAAAAAGAAAAAGAAAAAAGAAATTACTACCATACATTCACTCCAAAAACTTTTGTCTACAATTTGAATCTTCTCATCCACTTGAGCCATCCAGAAAAAAATATATATATGTTTTCAGTTTAAGAAGCCTGGCTTCCTCTCCTGCCTGTTATATATGAATACACCTACACAAGGCAGTATTTTTCCCCTCCCAGCTCTCTCTATTATGATCAATAATGAACTTATATTTCATTGCCATATCCTTGCCAATCTCCTTCAGCATTTTTGAAAAGGGATTATTTCAGTTGCAGAGTGCTTAGAATAGTACTTATATTTTTGTTTTGTCCTGCTTCAGTCAGTAGTCTTGAGATGGATGACTCAAACATAAAGCAGGTACCATAAAGTAGAGTTGATGCACTATAAATCCTCACACCTATCTGTGATTAATAGAGATAGGTGTTTTAGCCAGTGCTCCTATGAGGGATGTGAGTGAGGAGAAACAAAAAGAGATCCAAGAAACCATAGTGAAGAATAAATTGTCCTGACAAAAGTGGCTATATATATATATATATAAATGGTAACTATCTGCATAAGATAAATGGTTGGTCAGCAGTAGAGAATGTAATTTGCCATAGTGAAAAACACTCCTTTCCTACCAGGGAGGAAGACAACAATGTCTTTGGCTGAAACAAAAGTACAGAAAGTACCTGAAAGCATTACTTTTTTGGACTGTTTCCCCAGATAAGTACCTTATTTACTTTTCCCAACCCTCTACCTCCTGACAAGGATGCTGAAGGAATAACAGCTTTTAATGAGTGCTCTCTTAAACTGTCAGGTACAAGTCTCTGGATGCACCATGAAGTATGAAGGGTCATAGCCTGCATATGGAATCTTCTAGGGCTCTTTCATCCCAAGCGGCAGGAAAGACTCCCATTGGTACACGAGCCTTTGGGTCGGGTCATACAGATATTTTCAGAAGATCTGAGGTGTATCATGTAATCAGCAAAGCAGCAAGCATGTAAGTTTGTCTTCTGTTTGAGAAGTTCAGCCCAAGATAAAACTAAATGTCATGGATCATCTCAAGTTTAAGAAAAAATTGACTTAGGGTGGTTTCTAAAGGTCTGAAGAAGAGGTTTGAAGGAGTGACCTCCACATGCCAGTGAAAAGAATGCTGGACTATTTTAATGATTGTCTGCACAGAGGAGTGAAACAGCTCCTGCCTCCCACACATCCTCTCCTGTATATCCATACAGTGGAAAAGAGAAAGATGCTACTACCCCAGAGCACACAGATATCCCTTCAGAAAGTTGCCAAAAAGCACTTTGGCAAAGCATGTAAAGGTAACTTAGAGAAGCTACCATGAAACCAGATAACCTTTCAAATCCATTTATCAAAGTAGTTACATTTCTCATTTCAAGGCATGTGACAGATAATAAATATAGATCAAAGCAAGCCTGTCAGTTTATAAAAAGTTGTATTAACTAAAAAATTGATTCACAAAATAGCATTATATATTTTATAGCCTCTTTAAAGCTCCTATTAAAAAACTGAGGTTTGTTTTCTACATTGAAATTTAACAGCTATCCTATCACATAGATATAATGGTTGGGGAAAATATCTTCACAGATTGAAGGTCTGTAGTGACTAGAGATGGTTCCAACCACAGTCCAGAAGTGGGATGTAAATCCTTTCAGGTTCCAAGGACATCTAAAATGAGATTTCAATTGGGAAACACAAAAAATTGCTTTAGTTAAGGAAATTCATGCTAGAAACCAGATTCAGTAAATGCCTTCATCCATTCTGCTGAGCACACACAGACATTTTAGATTTCCTTTTTCTGAGGTGCAAGAGAGCAATGCATCTTCCCATCAGACAAGAGGCATTCCTAGTGCTTCAAATCATGTGGGTGGGAAAAGCCACAGCCCTGGGCTTTGGATGTAGGTTGTGCCACCTGGCAGAACAGTGTTTCACACCATCTCTGACAGGTAACCAGCAGCTTGGCAGCAACAGTGTCCCTGTTTCTTCTCCATCTTATGATCTCAGGCCATGACTCCACAGGTGGTCTCCTTCACAGCTGCCCTTGGTAGGTTTATCAGGGGAAAATGCCAGAGACAAGCCCGGACAAAGAAAGACAAAAGCCCTTGCTGTGGGGAGGAGTGAAGGACAAGTCACACAGACGAAGCTCATGCTGAGTGGCCAAGACTTGACCAATATGTGGATGCAGTCACCACTGCTGCTCTTGGGACAAAATAAACAGTGGTGCCAATGACTGTTGGCGTCCTAGAAATTTATAATTTGGGGGTTTAGTGTATAGTAATACATATGAGCCAAGATGGAGAATTTGGCGTGTGGATTAGTTGTCTTTTTTGCACCTTCTTTTTCCTTCTTCTTCACGAATCTGGGTGGTTTTCTGTAATTGGTTGAAAGAGGTTTGCACTGCGGGTTTTGGGTGATCACAATTGGATTAGAAGCATAAATAATATAGATGTCAAGTGTTTATTGGATAATTGGGACTTAAATAGCCTTGAATAGACACCATTTTAGCTAACTTTCTGGACTTGTTTGAGAGAGTTCACATCTCATGAGGTTGCAATAGATAAGGATAATAAACTTCGAAAAAGAGTGAGACTTCAAAAGAAACGTCTCCTGAGTTTATTCACCCTGACCTTGGAGCAGGAAAGAGCCAGGAATTCCAACAGATGATCTTCACACACAGCCTGCTCATCAGTCCTTTGCCATCCTCCAGAAGTGACAGTGACAACAAACGGCAGCGTTATTTTTACCTTCTCCAGCTGGTTCTAGCCAACCTGGCTCCCTCATGAACAACAGCTTTCTTTTTGAACCTGACAGCAAATATGGATTTTCTAGAGAGCTGAAGTCTATAATTTGGCCATCACTGCAGATTTTATAATGTACCTTGTCATGTGTGGCTATTTGATCTCTTTCATTCCTACAGGAAGAAATGAAATGTTACCTTGAAATTGCAGAAGCTGAAGGAAAGATGTTGCACTCCCAAATATCTTAGGGATATTCAACTGTAAAATTTGTACACAGTTTGTTTGAAAATTATCATTATTTTAACAGATTTTTTTTAATGGCAAGTGTCACTTTTTCACTTAATTGTTCAGAATTCACTCCTTGGAACTATTACAGAGAAAATTTTAAATGTTCCATCCATTCCAAAGCCTGTGCCTGAAGTTTTGTTAGAGTTTGTTTGTAATGTATGGAGTGAAATCCTAGCTTCTGATCTGGAAACAATAAATACTAAATCCCTATAGAAAACTGCATGAAAATTCTATAGCTTGTCAGATCTGAAGGGTTTTATAGAAAAACATAATTTCTACAGATTCTCCTTCATCTGAAAGGCTTAGTCAGTAAAACATGGTTTAGACACAGAAAATACTAATAAAGCAAAGCCAGGAAACAGGAGAAAATGAGCATGTATAGGCGAGGAAAACCACGATTTGCTTCCTGTGATGCCATGAGGAAAACAGGGAAAGAAAAGACAGTCCTTTGGGGTTAGTTACTCAGTCCCTGTGCTGGCAGCACACTGTGTAAAACAATGCTAATTTGTCTGTGGTCTCTGCTGAGGTTTGCAGGTTTGAACAGAAGCTAGGGCAATAGGAGTTTAAACATATCTCTTCTCTCTTCTAATATCTAATCTATACCTGTCCTCTTTCAGTTTAAAGCCAGAACATGCCCCTGTAAAAAGGGCTTCTCCAGCTCTTTCATAGACTCCCTATAGGTACTGGAAGGTGCACTAAGGTCTCCCTGAAGCTGTCTCTTCTCCAGGCTGAACAACTCCAGCTCTCTCAGTCTGTCTTCACAGCAGGGGTGGCTCCAGCCCTCCAACCATCTCTGTGACCTCCCTTCATTGGAACCTGCAGGCAGATCCCATGTGCTATCAGCCCTGGTATCACCTGCCTACCTGGCCTTGCCTTTAACTAAAAGTGCAGCAAGAAGTTCTCATGAGAGCATCCTGTAGGAACAGAGGGGTTGGTTTTTTTTTCTTGTAAGGAAATTATTTACTAGCTTGAATGACCAAAAGGGAGAGCTTCCCTCTTTCCTGTTCTGCTCTGTGCAGTGCTGTGGGAAAATCTATCCAAGCTCCATCACATGCTCCGCAAATGTAGAGTGACAAGAATCTGAAGGGACATAAGATTTACTGGCTAGCTATACTCTTATTATTATTTTGTCTTATTAAAGCAGTTCACTTATGAAGACATTTGTTTTTCCTACTGAGGTTCAGATAGGATCCTGCACCACCCCTCTTTTCTCTCACCTCTCCACCCCCGTGCTGGACAGCTTCCAGATGAACACAGTCTGGTATAATCTCATTTAAAAGGGCACAAAATCACTATGCCACTCCCCAAAAATATCTCCAAGCATTTCTCACAGTGATGACTCCCCCAAAATTAACACCCTAACATTGCATTAAGGATGGGAGCTTGAGCTAACTGCCACCTCCATCCACTCTGACAGGAAGGCAAGCCAGAATCTGTCTTTTTGAAGAAGGCACAGGCAGTTTACTGACAGGGTAACAGAACAAAGCTTCCATCTGCATCCCATTACAGGTGCTGTGCTGACATCTATTAATTAACTCTTTCTGCTTCTCTCAATTGGAATTGCTCTTTTAAGGACAGCAATAAAATATATATGACTCCCAGATAAAGGGCTTTGTATCATTTTACATAATGAATCATGGACAGGAAATACTATGTTTTATTTGATGTCCACTAGTAAAATAAGCAATCATTTCTAAACATCAGTGCAGATTAATTCTAGTTCTTAGCTTCTTACAAAGTGAACCTCAGTACCATCAGATCCCACAGCTGGGATCACTGCTAGCTAGCAAAGCTATATCTGGGTTTACCCTTTTCCTGTATATAATTTTTTCTTCTTAGAGCAGCTGTGATTTTAATTAAGACTGACTGTTCATTATCCCAATTGTCCTTAATTTTGCTAAATTTTAGGCACTGGTTAATAATCATAAGAAGGACAATAATAAGTCTCATACACCCTAATTTAGAAGTGCTTGACCTTGTATTTTTAATCTACTCTCATTAATAATGATCTTGAGCAGGTAAACTCAATTTATGATGGTCAAAACTGCACAGCTACTTCAATTACACATGTGCTTGATTCAGAAAGTCTTGACAGAATATGTTTAATATTACTAGCCCAAGGCTACAGAAATAGCTAATATCAGAATCGCCAATAGATTACAGAAGTTTCATGCCTCCAATGTCATGATTCATCCACTATTTTTTTTTTATTAAATAGAGTTGTAATTCAGATTCTATTCTTGTGATGGTGACTTCAAGCATTCATTACCCTTTTGATATCAGATGGTTATGGAGTAAAGCTCTCATAACTGTAGGGAAATGGAACAGTTACCCATTGATGGCAGTGTGGAATATTACAGAGAACATTCAGCTCAGCTCCAAACCTGCAGTTTACTAAGGTAATGCTTCAAATACCGTGGCTGGTTCATCAACCATGAGAGGTTCAATAACAGAAAATTAAATTTAAAATTTAATATATTAAAGAACTAGTTAGGTAGAACAGGGATAGGCTCCAGAGAAAAGGAAAAAAATCTGTTTACTGGTACATAGAGTACATTTCCATATTTTCTCCTTTTTTCTCTCCCTACTTGCATAGGAAGCCTTATTTCCCTCTCAGATGTTCAGACTGTGATGCACTGGGATTTTATACCATTACACAATCTGGTGGATCTATCAACCAGAAACCCCTTCTGGTTGAAAAATGCAAGAAGGCTTCCTCTACCAATTTTAATATACAGACAGGAAACATTAATACCAGGCTAAAAGAAATAAGTAATGTCAACATTTCCAAGTTGAACTGCTTATGTTAAAATCATTACCAAGAGAAATTGGTGTAGGCACTGACATTAACCACACTAAAGCCACATTCATTCTTCTGGGTGAAAAACCTATATACAGTGATGAGTTTTTAGAATTAGGTAGATACTGAAAAGCAAAACTGTTTTTTTTATTAGCATGGCAAATGCAGACAGCAAGATTCTGGATGGAAAAGTGCAGCAGCATCTGGGAATTTGCAGAGCTGAGCTACTGAAATATGAGTGACTGGAAGAGCAGTGTGAACACCTGCCCATTCCTTTCTTAGGTGACTTGGTTATGAACATGTCTGTTCAGGTAAATATGAATTATTTATGCTCCATCCACAGTTTGTTACAGCAATTGTTAAGTAAGCAGACAGTTATGAAAGGTTTAAATTCACAGAAAAGGAACATGACTAATCCTCACAGGAAAACCAGGTCTGAGGACGTCAGACTGATTGTGCACCCACTGAAACAGGATTAACGCAAGCAGAAATCTGCATGTAGATTCAACCTGCAGAAATATGTTCTACGTCTCTGCATAATCTACGCGTACATGCATGCAAACAGACAGGCTTACCTGCAAAGAGATAACACCTACAATTACAATAATGGCTTCAGTTGATTCTACAAGCAATAGAGATAACCTTTAAGTATCCAGGCACTGGTATGTGATAAATATGGACATAATACACTGAGAATACACACACCCTTACATAGCTCCAGAAGGCCATTCCTGCTTTATAACATTCTATTTGGTGTCCAATCTCTTTATCTCTGTTAGATCAAGTCAACTTTAACCCATGAAAAACTTACCCATAGATCTTAAAGCACCTTATAAAGATGGATAGGTATAATTTCAACTCAAAAGATGGGTAGAAGATAGGCCTCATGCAAGAGGCTTCAAGTCTTTAATCACATGCAAGTAATCATGCAACCCTTCATGCAAAAACCCTGAGAAAGGATCATAGAATCATAAAATCATTTTGGTTGGAAAACACCTCTAAAATCATCTAGTCCAACCATTAACTTAATACTACAAAGTCCTAGTACTTAACCATGTTCTCAAGTGCCAGATTTACATGTCTTTTACATACCTCCAGGGATGGTAATTCCACCACTTCCCTGGACAGCCTGTTCCAATGCTTGTCAACCCTTTCAGTAAGGAATTTTTTTCCTGATATCCAACCTCAACCCTGCTGGCATAACTTGAGCCCTTTTCCTCTTCTCCTATTGGTTGTTTCCTTGAGGAAAGAGACCAACTCCCACACCTGGTCACATCCTCCTTTCAGGGAGCTGTAGAGAGCACTAAGATCTCCCCAGAGCCTCCTTTTCTCCTGGCTAAACACCCCCAGTTCCTTCAGCTGCTCCTCACAGTTCTTGTGCTCCAGACCCTTCATCAGCTCCAGTGCCCTTCTCTGGACACCCTCCAGCACCTCCATGTATTTCTTGTAGTGAAGAGCCCAAAACAGGACACAGCACTCGAGGTGTGGCCTCACCAGTGCCCGGCACAGGGGGACAATCTGTTCCCTGCTCTTGCTGGCCACATCCCGGCTGATTCATGCCGGCACGCCGCTGGCATGCTCCTGAAATCCCATTTCGCTTCTCTTCGTGTTGCATTCTCTGCACGCAGGAGATTCACTTCGGGAAGAAACCACTAGAGGTCAGGCGGGATATAATCATGGCCACAATGAGAGAAGGGAGATTGGTCAAAGGGAAATGAGGGACCAGAGCGACACTTAAAAAAAAAAAAAAAAAAGCCTACTTTTCATGTCAGGAAGCAAAACTGTGCTCTTGAAAACTGATATATTCGAGACATATCATATGTACAGGTATGAAATTATCAGAGAGGAAATAGGAGGAAATAGTTTTATTAGCTAGAAAACAGGTGTGCAGGTAAATATGGGCATTCTATATAAATTGAAGTTGTTCACAATAAAAGTTGCTGAAGAAACACTCAGAAAGTGCTCAAATCTACCCAAAGTTTTACTTATTTGCTGTATCTTCTGCTGCCACTTGAAACAGGTTTTCCACATTGATTTTGTTATACAAAGGTGTGTCTGGGCAGGACACTATGTAGAAAAACACTGTAACACTCTTTTTTTCTCCTCTGAATGAGAAATGCAGTCCCAGTGTTAGAATACATGTAGAATATCATACTGAAAGGAACACAATTGTTCAGCAGCTGCTTCCCTGAATCTCCCACTCAGTTGCCACAGTTCTGGGGATCTTCTCAGGCACATCCATCCCTTCAGTGGAAACGGATGAGTCAAGCTCTTGGGCTCACGGGTGTCCACTCCCCGTCACAAACCAGTGGCACCACCCAGTGGGAGAGCTGATGTGCAGCTGCCACAGCCTCCTTTAGCCTCATAGGTTTTTCTGGCCACGGAACTGCTACTTCTGACAAAAAAATCCCTCCCCTCTGATATAGATACTCATATTCCCCTGCAGCCTCTACAGGGCTGTAAGCTCAAAGGCGAGGTGCCATTTTGCACTTCAGAGTATGGTTCAGAGAATTTCCTCAAACAATAATGTCTCTTTTTCCCCTGTGCCACTTCACTACCTTGTGCACTCATCATCCTGCCTGAGCTGAGTGCTCTAACAGCACTTCTGTATTTCCTGAAAGCTTATTTCCCAGGAAGCATTTAAAATAATTCCACCAATGCTGACAATAAGGTAGGCTGAGTTATCAAAAAGAAGGCTAGAATAGCTTTGGTTTGTTTACTCACTTGCAAATAGCCATATTTATTTTAACAGCTACCACATCCTAAGTGAACAGAAGAAATGACTGAAAACTCAGTAACATTTACTAAGCTTCACATCTAATTGTATCTTCTACATTCCTAATTCAGTATAGATCTGTAAATCTATATTTAGTGATACCTGTCTCTGATAGCTCTGTCAAAAACAGCACATCCAGCAGAAATATCACTTAATTCAAGTTAGCCAAAATATGTAGAGCTACTTGCCATCCCCTAGACTGTGAGATAGCTGTCTGAAGTGTGTTAAGCCCATAACAGTATTAGGCAAAAACAGAACGACAAAAAATTTACACCTACTTGCCACAATATGATGGGAAATAAAAGAGGGAAAACACACAAATGTCTGTTATTCATTAAAAGAGAATCTGCTAATCTTTTAATACTTACTGATTTCTGACAGCTCACATCATCTTTAACAGATATTAAAAAATAAGTCCTACATCTTCTATTCATCTGCCTCAATGTCAGAACTGACATTCCACAAAGTAGGAAAAGCTGGGAACCCTTCTGTTCTGATTTATGTCTGAATAGACACACAAAAACGAATGTCTAATTGCTGTCTGTAACAGTGAAAAACTTGTTTCTGAAACTGTGGCTATAGTGCCTTGATTATTTGCCTCTTACCACTATGAACAGGGTCTACAGAGGCAGACTGAAAAGTGCTACTGAAGTCTGCTCTGGTTCCTTTGTCCCCCTACATTATATATATGTGGCACTGCAGTTTTAATACTTCTAAACTATGCATAGCCAAAATCCATGTACACTTCAGCTTCCTTAGATTCAAATTTTTAAAAAGACCCCTCAAAAAAACCCTCAAACAAACAAAAAACCCCAACCAAAAAAACCCAGAAGGCCAACTGTTCATCAGTTTCCATGGAGAAGAGGAACAAGGAAATACACAGACATATGAAAAGTCATTGTTTTTTTCTTGTTTGTATTTCACCTCCACTGCTAGGTCTCAAATTTTACATTGCATAGCAGCTGGAAATTGGAGAGTAACACCTGGTGGATGGATAGAGAAAAAAATGTCATATCTCTGTGCATAGCCTTTATTATTACCATGTACATAATGTAATCTGATATTGCCTTTCAAACAGGATCTATGAGAAAACACTAAACACTCAATCAAGTGCCATTAGTGATTCTGCAAGATAAGGAAGACCATGACAGAAACTAGGAGCAGATATGGGATGAGGCAGACACAGCATGTGTTGGTTTATCCAGAGAGGCTGTATCAACAATCTGCTCCTATACTCCAATCCTCTGGCAGAGACAGAGTAAGTACCTCAACAAGAACAGTGACAGAGCTCCTGAGCATATTGCCTGGATGGAGCAAAGCATGGATGAAAAGTGGCTCTGCCAGTTCATGGGGGATAAATTAAAAGCACAAAGCTTTAAGATTATCTATAGCTGCAGACATATTCTGGGCATAGGACTCTCCCTCTCCTTTTCCATGTTGAGACTTTATAACTTCATTAATCTGCTAAGGAAATGAACAGAAGTATCTATTAGCACGTGGTTGGTTAACTGAAAGTACAAATAAACTGTGAGAATCAGGAGGGGCTACCATAGCGAGTCTTTTCCATTACTGAGGGTCCTGCAGACACTTTAGGAAGCATGGGATAGCAGAGGCACCTGAGCTGGCTCCTCTGCTCCAGCCAGGCATGTCCTAGGCCGAGAAAGAGCAATGCAGATGTTTTTGTGCAAAGGGCACGTGGTGATGGAGAGCTGCAGTCTGTTAGCAGTGGTGATGGCTCTATCCCATCCCTGTGCCCGTCGCTACAAACATCAGCAGCTGTGCTTCTGGAGGGTGACAGGCACACAACAGCAGCAATCTGACACAACACACTGAGCATTACACAGCTGTTCTCTTGAGATACTCCTGCAGTATTCCCACATATAGTGTTGGAATAATGAATGTTGGAGTTTTGCTGGGGCCTTCAGTAACTGCGCTATTAAGGTGAGAGAGAAAATTTTAAGCCACTTCAATTTAAGATGGCATTTAGTCCTTCCAGTGCTTGCTAGGACTGTGGAGAATGCAGCAAAAGCATTCCTTGGGAGGATAGAAGGGACAGCATTGCGACACAACATTGCTCCAGACTGTACTGTACCGGAGATGCGCTCCAAACTGAGAGCAAAACGTTTCATAACCCACACAACCAACGTAGCAAGATGAAATATACACCCACTCAAGGAAGTTATTCCCTTCTGCAAAAGAAGGCACAAACTCTTACATAAATAGATTATGGTAAGAGCGTTACCACAGTTCTGCCTCTGTTAATATAAAGGGATAGCCCACGTACTAAATAAGACATGGACAAGAGAAAAATATGGAGAGAAAGAAAGAGATAGAGGAAGGAAGGAAGGAAGGAAGGAAGGAAGGAAGGAAGGAAGGAAGGAAGACCAAAAATGAAAAGACAAAAGATAAAAAAAATCCCAGCTGATGCTTCAAAGAAAGGAAAAGGTGGTTGATTAAAAACAGACACTAAGTCATTATGATTAGCTGAAAAACACTAGAGACTTCTCAAGCACAGTATTTTTAGTTTATATAACCTGCTTTTTACAGGAAAAAACAGAACTGGAGACACAACTGAAATATAAATGATATAAGAAAATGGTTAGTTACTATGAAATAACAATATTTTCATGAACGCAGAAAACTAAACTTTTTCAGTGCTGTATCACAAAATAGGATTTGTAGTGTGGCTACGGTTCTTCTTGCATCTGTTTCCAAACATATTTGTTTTTTGAAACAAAAAGTCTCAAAAAACAGGATATGTTCCAATTTGTGAAGAAATCTACTTGTCAACAAAGTATCCTAAGTATCTTTTTTCTTTTTTTTTTTTTTTTCCCAATTCTTCTCCACAGACAAGTAATTAGAACCATAACTGATTCCTTACTATGCATATCCTGCATCTCAGCATATGATTGTGAGGAAAAACCACACCAATCTTTGCAATATTTTTAACTGATTTAACATTCTTCATCTGAGATTCTCAAGGCTCTTCACAATTATAGAAAAGTATTGGATTATTGATGGGAAAATGAAGGCACAGAAAATGATGGTTGGGACAACGGAGTCTCCCCGTGGCACCGTGAGTGTGACTGTTATTGCTTGCTGTTTGTTAAACACAACCAGTGAATAAGGCAAACCCCAAGAAAGTAAGGAATTTACTGTCTTTGCCCTTATACTTAGAAGGAGATACTTGGCATATCAAACACATTGGTACATTCAAAATATTCCTCAAAGTATTAGACTATATAAATTAGCACGAGCATGCATAACCAAATGAAGAGGGGTTTGTGGTTTTGGGGATTTTTTAAATTGTTTGTTTAGTTGGGGACTTTTTTGATTTTGGTTTGGTTTTTTATCTTCTGATGCTTATAGGACAACCAGTGTAGCTGTGACCAGCCTACAAAACGCCAGGACCACTCTGCTCTGAAAATGTTCATCTCAGGGTGGAACCCTGAGCTGTGCCTCAGTGGTACTCATTTGATCATGATACTGAGCGGGCTACGAGCAGAAATTTTTCATCATTGTTTTCAAATGCTGAAATATTAAATCCCCTGTGCATAATCTGTATAATTAATTTGGACATTCTGAACTTGAAAACTCTTGGTTTGATTAAAGCAGATTTATTCCATATCTTGTAATCAAAGCCTCTGTGTTTTCTATAACAAAGACAGCTTATAGTACACATGTAGACTATACACACTGTAGAGTTTCAGACAGTCCTTAATACACTTAAAATATGAAACTCTTTCAAAAATAACAAGATTTGGAAGCCAGCAGTCATTGTCTCTCCCACTTGCAAAATCTTGCCACTACAGAAAAAAGAGTCTCAGGAAATTCCTATTAAGGGTAAGGAAACCCTAACATATGATGAAGTATGTAGCCCATGAGTGGAAAATTGCAGATCTAGCAAGCAAAAGATCCTGAGGCAGCTTCCTTGAAACATGTAGACATTTTATTGTTTGTTTGTCCATCTTCTAGTGTTACTCAACCTCTCCAGTCCTTCCTTCACCCAACATATAAACTAGACACATTTATGCTCACTTCCCAAATGCAACTTTCACACAAACACTTGTTCTGAATCAGGCTAAAAATACATGCATACATGTAATGTTTTTTTCTCAACAGCCATCAAAAGGCAGATTTTTCGCTATCCAGTTCTTCCATAAAGAGCTGCAAATTTTCAGTTTCCTAAGTGCTTGTAAAATTCTAGAAAGTCACTTACAGTATTACTCTAGGCAGCTGTGAAAATGCAATAATAATAATAATAATTTATTTTCATTTAGCTAAAAAATCACATTGGTATCACTTTTAGTAGTCAGTTGTTTACTGCTTTAACAATGAGTACTGTGAGGGAAATGATGTTGTTACATTTCCTTTTTGTTAGTATCAGCCCCTAATGCATCCAATTCTCATTTGCTTACCAGCACAAGATTTCACCTTTGTCAGCACTGCAAAGCCCGAGCTGTTGTGGAAAAAAACCCAAACTGCAACCTATTCAGCCTCTGGCCCCATCAGCAAAGCTTTGGGCTAAGTTCTCCTGATTGTGATGCTCAGCTGTCCTGAACAGCCCCTGCTTTGGAACAGAGATGTGTTGACAGTCACTGCCAGTGTGGCACAGTTCAATACCCTGATGCTTAACCCTCCATTGCAGAGGTTTGCTTGAAAGCAATTCCAGCCTCCAAAAGAAAATCAGGGATTGACCCTTTTTCGTCATCCCTTGTGAGGCTGCAGATAGGAGTACTCTTTCCAGGCTCTTCCCAGGGTAAAAAAAGACAGGGACATATTGGATTGAGTCCATTGGAAGATGACCAAGATGATAAGCTGATTTAAACAATCGACATGTGACAAAAAGCTCAAAGGAATTGGCTTGTTCAGTCCTCAGATGACAAGGTTAAGGTAGGGGGATCTTACTGTTATCTTCACCTATCTCATAAGAATACAGAGAGAAGATAGAGCCAAACATTCTTGAAGAGGTAGGTATAGCATAAGAAGTAACAAATAAAAAGTTACAGCAGTGAAATTTTGATTAGAAAGAAGGATTTTCTGTTTGTTTTGTGAAAGCAGTCAAACATCAGAATAAACTGCCAGAAACAGTTGGGGTTTCATCACACTTTGAGATAATCAGAACTTGACTGGTTGCCCTGAGCAGTCTCATCTAAATTAGCCCTGCTTTGAGCAGGGATTAAATCAGATATAACCTCCAGAGGTTCCTTCCAATCTAAATTATTCTGTGTTTCTAGAATTTTATGACTTTGATTTAAAGAAATAACAGAGATTATCAAAAGATAACTCCTTGAACTTCCATTTCCTATGACCTGCTCCTGAAAAGAAGTAAGGTTATAGAAATAAAAGGTAACCTGTCTTGTGTGAAGGCACAAAGATTTTGGCTTGCTTTAGTCATGGAGAATAGAATAATGTATCAGTGACTTACATGCACACTCTTGTAAATAAAAGAAGGTGCAGTACTTAGATGTGAAATAAACGATGAAAACTATAATAATGAAAGAAAGGAAACCTACAGCCAAAAGCAGATTTGTACTCTGTGTTAATAAATAAGTCCAGCCTGGTTACATATTATGGGTCGAACTTCCAAACCATTATTCACCTTCTGATTTGGCTGAGAGCATTTGTCAACACTGAATCATGCCTTGGTTCAGTTTTCAGAGCCAGCCTCTTGTTTAGTAATTGCTAATTGTGTTTACTACACAGTGTCCAAGGAAAAAGCATTTCCACTCCGTGGGAAGATGCCTTTCCACAGAATTACACCCTTCCTCACCACCAAAGACTGGCCCTCAAGTGACTTTCCGAGGTCTAGCCTCATTGGGATTCATGGATGAGCACCAAAGAACTGGCGGTGTGTGTCTGACTTTGTCTGCCCCCCTCCTGCTCCAAGTCCAGCAGTGAATACAGTCAATGATTGTTGGGTTTCCCTGTCTGCAAGCCTCACTTGACCTTGGGGAAGAAGAAAATAACTCTTCTTTCCTTTTCCTTTCCATTCCCTCTTCCTTCAGTATAAATACAACAAACTAATACACAGAAAGGAAATCAATTGTCCAATTTTTACCTGTAACTCCCAGATCTCTTGTGTCAGCTCCATAACTTTATCTAGGCTGCTATCTGTCACCTTTATTATTTTCTCCTCAACAGACTGAGTTCTATATGATGGTATTTTATATTACTGCTTGGCTGTTGTTGCTGAACTAACAGCTGTTGTGTATCAATTGTTCAGGATTACACAAAGGGAATATAGAAAGTATGAGATCAAACTCGTGTTTTTAAATAAAATCTTCAATGGGACCAATATGTATTCAAGTCTCTTTCTTGGATTTTTATGTTGTGTTGTTCTTTGGGTTTTGTTGGTTTTGTTTTTTTATTTGGATAGCTGAATTAATTAGATTATCTTTTATTCTAGACTATGTACTCTATTTATGATTTATACAAGTGGACACATTATAGAATAGTAACAGTGTATGATTGACTGCAACAATGAATTCTAATTTATTTATTGAAACAGATTGGGACACTTTAGCAGAAATGCAGGACTTCAAAACAGAGCTTAATCAGTAAGCAGAAAGTTGCATTTAATCTCAAAGTTGCATTTTACCTTTATCTCAAAGGTAATAATTGGGCTAGAAAAGGCACAGTTCATTGACCTAGCAGCCTTCCTACACTTGAACTCATTATCACAGAATGGTACCAGTGGTTCACAGAATCATAGAACGGTTTGGGATGGAAGGACCTTAAAGATATATCTAGCTCCAAGCCCTGTGCCATAAACAGGGACAACTTACATTAGACTACATTGCTCCAAGCCCCATCCAGTTTGGTCTGGACACTTCCAGGGATGGGGCATCTGTTAACTTCCTTGGGCAACCCGTTCCAGTGCCTAACGACCCTCACAGTGAGGATATTCCTCCTAATCTGTGCATTTTCATACTGTCCCCATTCACCTGGAGGTGTTCAGGGAAAGACGGGATGTGGCACTCAGTGCCATGGTCTGGCAGATATGGTGGTGCTGGGTCACAGGTCAGACTGGATGACCTCACAGGTCTTTTCCAATTCTGTGATTCAGACTGGCTAGTCACTGCAGAGCAGCTCCAGCTCCAAAGGTGTTTGGGATGCTCTTTGCCAGGGGGGATTAGGAAGAGCGGCTGCCTTCTGGCAGACAAGCCTGAGTCATACAACAGGCTGCATGTTCCATACGCAAAACATGTGGCTTCGGAAAACAGATGCAACCGCTGAGTGCCAACACATTAATTAACCACCACATCCTTCCTTTCATGTCTCCCCGCTGCTGCTTTGGAAGCATTATGATAATTACCCGCAGCTCAGAGCCTCGGGGTTTCCAGAACAGCTATTCACACACGTGATTCCCTCAGCGGGAACAGACTCTGAGGCGGATCCCGCGCCCCGACCGCGTCCGGCTGAGCCCGGCACGGCTCGGTGGTAGCGGGCCC
>VWYP01008228.1:18240-158351 GCA_013400435.1 Pycnonotus jocosus
GGCCCCGCGGGCGGAGGAGGGAGGGAGGGATGTGCGCGCAGCCCCCGGGATGGGGCCAGGGCGGCGGGAGCCGCGGCCTGGGCGGGCAGGGGCTGAGCTCCGTGCGGAGCTGAGGGCCCCCTCCCCCTCCTCGGGGCCTCTCGGTTCCTCGGCTTCCTCCTTCTCTCCTGCCCCCGGCCGCCCCTCGCGCCTGCCGGTGGAGTCATTCCGTGTCAGTACGTGAAACTTAATGGATTGACAGCCAGGACCCCGGTCCTGCCTCGCTGATCTTGTGTGGGTTTGTGGCTTCGGTTTGGTTATCCTTCCACCCTGTGCCTCAGGGCTCATCCTTAATAGGGTGATGCTAAGCTCCCGGGTGTGCTGAGGCTTAATTCATTAACCTTCTGGGAAGTGTGTTGATACCTAGTTAGGGCGAGTGCTGCAGGAACAGCAGACACCTGTGTGATGGCCGAACAGTCCTCAGGTGCATGGCAGTATTTGAAAGCCTCATTCTGTCCTCATTTGCCTTCTGTTGCCACTGAGGTTTGTGGGAAAAGTATATTAAGGGCAACGTTCTGCTTCAGTGAATCCTTACTGTTCAGGAATATTGTCTGGGAACTGTTACATCACAGCAGAGGTGTACATCTAATTTACCTGTAATTATTTAGATCTCCAAGCAAGTTAATGATTGTCTTTGGAAGCTTGACACATGCTGACACAACTTGCCGTGATGATTTAAGTTCTTTCTACTCCAGTTGTCAACTTAGAGTCTTGTAGCGCTCCTGGCAAAAAGAAAAGTGTGCAAGTACTTCCAGCTGCTTTAGTACAAAGTCCAGCAGCTTAGCCTGAATAGTCTTCTCTGACAGTTCCAGCTAAGCTGCTGGACTTTGCATCAAAGTGGCTGTGCACTCACGTGCTCTGCCTATAGAGCTCAGGAGGAAGTATCTGAGAATAATGTAATTAACCCACTTCAGCTATTTGCCAAAGGTTGTGTACCTGCGTCTGTGTAATAAAGTTGGGTAATACGTTGCAGCATATTTGGGTTTTTCCTACAGCTTTTAAAGGATTTCTGAAATTCACTACATGCTAGTAATTGTTAGATCCTTGTGTATCTTCTGCTGAGGCAAAAACTTTAAGGTTTTGGCAGTAACCCGTCTTGGTTGAGTTTATATCTACAAGTTCACTGCAGTACTAATTGGAAAGCTTTTTTTGTATTCCCACTCTTCCTGAGTGGCACTGCAACTCGTGTGGCAAATGAATTTATGTGATCACTCTTCATCTGCTTCAATGCTGAGTCAAATACTTGGTTCCGTTTGCTGCTGAAAGAGGCTTGAGCCAGCCTGGATGCTGCTGTAGTAAAGAGGCTGAAGGCTATCATCTAACTGCACTAATGAGGCAGAAATCCTTAAAAGAGAGGTACTCAAAGGAGTTAGATGATTAGTGTAAGAGGAGCCTGCAAGCCTTGAGCCCTCTTCCATTGTAGAACTGCTTCTAATGTAGAGGTTGAATAAAGTCTGGGTGTTTTTGTTGGTTTGTGATCTAATCTTATTCATACTTTTCTCCCACTTGGAAGTATGTGTTGTGTCTTCAGCTGTTAAACAACCTACAAGTCAAATGTTTTCAGTCCTTTTTGTTTCCTTGACAGGCTGTGGGCTAGTAAATTCTTAGGTTGGTTTTCTGTGGAAACAAAGCTTATATAAGCAAGTTTTGACTGATCCTTATCCTTCCTAGTGGTTTGTAGATTTTTTAGGTCTAAGTTTTACAGAGGTGCAGGTGAGTGGGTTTTGGGAAGGTAAATGACATAGAGGGGGTGCCTTCAGGGAAGAAAAGAGTAAAAGAATGAGGGGTTTTTTACTGTACAACAGGAAGTATATGTTGAGGAGGGGCAAGAGAACTCCATAAATCATCTGAATGTAGGAGAAGCCTCAGCTGAAACTTCACATTCTCAGTTCTGAGATTTACGAACTATGTAGTTAGAGTTCTTAGGAAAGTATCTATTCTGTGCTGTGTGTTCTTTCTGACTTTCTTCCTTATCAATTACATGGCTTCTGCTCCCTGCTGCTTTCCTGCTCTAAGTTTGATTTAATGTTCAGGAATTTTGCTTATATAAACTTTGCAGTGGCAGAAATTTCCTCTCCCTGTAGCGGGGGAGGCAGTCATATATCTTACAGTCTGCATCTTCATGAAATTCTTCTTTGTCAGTCTTCCTGAAACTTATTTCCCAACTTCTCATTTGTTTTGTTTCTTGTTCTAGTCTTGTTTCCTCATTATTTGTTTGGAAACAATACAGCCTTTAACTATGATCTTGCAGTTTTGCCACCAATTACCACATGAAGGGTTTGACCTCTGATTTTGTTTCATATCTGAATGGCAGTGCTTGAAATGCTAACTAGGTGACCCTGGATGCTTTAAAAATAATAATAATATAAATGGATGTTCTCAGTAGAACTGTAGGAGTTGAACTCGCTCTTAATCAGACAAGACTTTTCTTCACTTGTGTGTAATAAGTTGTGGAGCTACCGTTTTTGGAGTCATACATCTCTCTCTTTTTTTTTTTAATCTGAGGTGTGGCTAATAAGTACCAAGAGGACAGAGAATGTTTCTGCCACTTCAGTAGTTCCTGGAAAAAGAAAGGATACAGAAACAGAAGCGAGGGTCTCCATTTGCAGTACATGTTTCTCTACATAGGGATCTTGCTTTCTCCTGAAGGTATTTTCTTCAGGAAAAAGAGGCTTTTCACAGAAAGAGTAGTTTTGAGGGGTGGCAATGAAACAGGCAATGCCAAATGATACGGCTTTGTTGCTTAGCAAAAGAGATCTCAGTGTTGCCAGTCTGAGTTTGGAAGATACTGGTGGCTGCTATTTGATGAAAATGTGAAATATTATTTTTATAGTTTGAGTAGTCTTGTGAGACTTCTTTCTGTTAAGAGACATCATACTGGCATCTATATTTCTCAACTTTCAACAGTGTTAACTTTTTCTCTATGGTAAATGTGAATTTCTCCTGAAATACTGTATCTAGTGTGTTATGCCAGCATTTAGGTACAGTATCAGCTATTTTTATGATGACTAGATTAAAAAGTGTTTTTTACTGTTTGCTGTCTTTGATGTCTTCCTTTTTAATATAGCCAGCATAAGTTGGCTTCAGAGATGCCTACAAGAATCTAAGGGATTGAAGGAATTCTGCACTCTTCCCACGTACATCCACTCAAATTTTTAAAATTCCTCAAGAAAGCAAAAACTTCCATGGGAACAGTTTAATGGGTGAGGAGGACCCACGCAGCTGAAAGAAATTTACCTCCCTCAAGGTAGGGAGTGGGTTAAAAAGTACTAGTTAGAAGAAAAGCAAGTTATAATAAGCCTACAGAATTTCTTAACGTGAGTGGTGTTTGATCTTTTTCCTTTTATTTAGCCTTCTTCCCCAGTGCAATTAGATAAACTGTGCAATTGCTTAGAAAGGACTTCTCTATAAACATAGCATTTACAATCAGCAGTAGATTTCAGAGTACAGGCAGAGTACAATTTCTTTTATTCACTAGGCATAAAGTTTTTGGCAAGCTAAACTTAGATTTGTAGGAGAGGCTTCAATAAATGTTTGTTCTGAAGTAATTTCATCTCCCATAGCTTAACTGAGAGTTCCCCACTTTCATGAGCTGCTTTAATCCCTCATATGGTTTCCTAAACCTACGAGTGCTTACAGTTAAGTTTGGTAAATGGACTAACCTAATACCATAAGAAGATAGGACAGGCAACCAAACCGGAAGCACCAGGTTTTTACTGCTCAGGGGACTGGGACATTGAAGTGATGCTAGGCTTTGAAATGGATGTTTGTAGAAAGTGGCTTAGTAGGCATTTCTGGTGTGGAGTCTATTTTTTTTTAAATAATGAAACAAACAAAAGCAAATTTCTGGAGGACCTCCAATAGCTCATCTAGGCAACAGTGACCACCTGTGTGCTTTTGACAATACTGTGGTGCTGCAATCTTGCAGTTCTTTGTGATTTTGTGAAGTTTGAATACATGTCTTGAGAAATGCATAAAACTTGACTACTGTTTAACTAACTACAGAGGCTAAAATTAAAAACAATTTGTTTAGAAGTTCATTTTTGAAATAGAAGCAGCATTCAGGGTATAGTTAAGTGTTGTGAAAAAGAGAAGAGTCTTAAATATATCTGCAAGAAGAAATATTAATATGGAGTAATAAATAGCTTTGAATTCTTAGCTCTTTTCAATGTCCATTCCAATAGCTTTTACACCTTCAGTTACAGATTAAATGAAAATGAATGCTTAAATGGTTGCTATGTATGAGTGGATTGCTTGATTTACAGATAAAGCATGCCATGAATACACTGAAATTCCACTTCTCTCATCATGCTGGATGCTGAAGTGCACATTATGTTATGGCTACATTGATACCTGAATTGCCTCTGGTCAGGTAACAGGTTTCCTGCTCTTGAGTGACAGCCTGGAAGGCTGTCTGGATTACAGTGCAAGGTAGCTGTACCTCACCCATTTGTCTGGGAGCATATCAGAGCTAGCCTGCCCTGGGAGCTGCTGGACTGAGCTTATTCCCTGTGGGCCCTCTTGGATATCTGTGTTGTAACTCCCCAGTGTTATGCCAGCACTTTTACTATGTGGGTTTGTCTTCATCTGCAGATTCTAGGAGTTCTGTTATTTCCCACTTGATTACTGTTGAGTCTGCTGAAGTGTGATTGCTAAAGATAATTTTGTTTTACTGCGTAGCTCTAATTAAACTTGGTTTTCAAGTTATATTTTGCACATTTGGACATGATGACCTAAATCCTTCTTTTATGAAACAAGAGAATTGTTTGGTACTGTAACCTGCCATTAGCAGGTTCCATATTAGTGGTGGAGTTACTCTTAGCCAAAATCCCAGGAAAGTACTAGAAAAACTTTCAGAAAAACACAGCATGACTGCCACTTAGTAGTGTGTACAATAAAATGAATGAGGTTATTGAAAGCCACCTCTTCAGGATGGCTAATTAATTTCGCCAGTCTGATCCAAGAGAGTCTGAGGACATGTGGCAAAGAATTATTCATGGATATTAATAGTTTGTGCATCAATTCTTAAGTAGTTTATAGGAGCAGCATGGAGTAACAAACTTGCCTGCAAACCTGTCATTGCAGTGGAATGTGTGACTCACTGACTGAATGAACATCCCAGGATTCTCAAATCTTTCCTTATTTTTTGTGAAGGCACAGATAGAACTGATTCTTCACCCATTTCAATTTGAAATGTAGACAGAGCTCATTCCAGCTGTGATCATTTGAATGATCATGCATCTGGAACTGCTAAATGTAATATTTTCTTTGAGGTGTTGGTGTCAGGCTATGGTGATTTTATTCATAGAGTTTGCTTCTGTACTCTGAAAGTCTTGGTGGCTTTAATGTATTGCCTAAGTGATTCATAATTGACCTTTCTATGCTTAAAAACCCCAAGTACTTCCTTGCTTGATTCTGTCTGGGCTGTTCTGACCATGCTGACTTGTCCTGTCCCTAATGGATGTTTGCTGCAAAAAGTAGAAAGAATTATTAACACCAGATTTTAATAAAGCACTGAATTTTTTTCTTTTTGTTTTGCTGATTGCTAATGTATTCCATTCCCTAAATTGAAAGCAAGTTTTATCTCTGAAATTTATCCTATTTTGTCCAAGTTTGTGGGATACAGCATATGCATTCCTAAGTATGACAGTCAAAGTTGGGAATAGGTTATGAATAGCAAGCAGAGAATTCAGCGGTGTGAGGAAACTGTTTACTTCTGCTGCTGCTCTTCTTTCTGCCCTCCCTTATTCTTACCACTGCTTTCCCTCTTGTATCAGTTTTATCTTTAATAAATCCTTGTTTTTCAAACCTAGCTCAGTTAGTTAATTTTGACTTCAACAGGAAGGCTTACAGGAGATGAGCTAAACTTTCTAAAACTCCAAGAGAACACTGTTCTGCAGTGGTGTGGATCTATATCCATTTGGAATAACTTGTGGAAAGTGTGTTAGATGTGAAGATCGTGCAATGAATGTTGACTTGGGTACCATGGCATTGGTGACTCATGCAGGCCACATAAGTAAAAGATACTGAATGAGTGAATCTTGGAGCAGTGCCAAAATACATAAATAAGGATTCCTTTGGGTGGTTCTCGATAGACCAAACAACTTCCATGTGCTTTTTCTGAAGGACCATAGGCTTAGCTGGTAAATATCAGGACTTGAAGGTCAAATATTCTACTTAAGTTCAAGGAGAACATTGTGGAAGGTTCTCAGGGTTCTCATGTCGAAGAATTTTTATGTCTGATCAAGAATCAGAAGAGAAAATTTAGGAAAGGTACAGAAAACCAGGGGATGTATACGACTGTATTGCTGAAGTCATGGATACAGTTTTATGTGAAGCATCAGTTGAGTTTAGCATGTTTTTTATGGTTTTGTTTATGCTTGTTTGAACTTCTGAATGTGTTCACACAAGTGTGAGCAAAGTTACTTCTTTCTACCTAATTTGCCCACTTCTGAAGTTGAAGGTTTGTGTTAAATTATCCCTAATTTTTCATCCGCTCTAACAAAAAGAATTTCCCAGTACAGTTCTGTGGAAAGAAGCCATTGTCATTTCCACAGACAGATCTATTGCTAGGACAAAAGCATGAGTTGGAATTAATAAGTGCTAATAAACTGACCAGTTGGTTATACAACAGTTGTTTTTCTTACAAGTTGCAGTTTCAGCAGTTTTGAACAATTAGATGTTTTTCTGCTTTAGCTCATTATGAGGAGAGGTAGGTACAAATCAGCACAGCTCATACTGAACTGAGTTTAAAACCTTTATTGTATGCTGGGTATGAGATTAACTTCTTTTTATAGTATACTGGTGTTAAAGCCTGTGTTGATTGTGACCAGTGATGGCAAGTTCTACAATCACAGGCCACAGGTGGGGAGGCAAACAATGCTTTGATTTAAATGGTTAAGGAACTGGTATCTGTAGCATTGCTATTTTGACTTGGAATGCAGTCAGTACTAGGAAGTCCTATTGAACAAGCTACAGTTCTTGTCTTAATTCTCTGTTTGATTGGAATGTACTTGAGTGTGTTTTGTGTGGGTTGTTTTGTTGTGGGGTTTTTGGGGGGTTTTTTCCTCTCTTTTTAATAAAGACTAGGGTAGCAAATAATTTGTTTTCCCAAAAGTAACTGAAATCCTGATGAGGGAGAGTAGGAAGGGAAAGAAAAATACAGTCTAGAAAACTCATAATGCACGCGAATATGGCTTTGAAGTAGCCATTTTTACAGTCTTTATGAGTATTTCTTGTGCAGTGTAATTCTGTAGCTCAGTTCAGATAGATTGTCTGCCAAGGGCATTGCATTTCTTCAAAGAAAGAAAAGTTCTGTCTTTCTTGCTGCACCAAGAATTAGAATATGGTCTGCAGTTTTGTCTTTGCTTACAGACATTGCTGCCTTCCTCAGTGGGTACAGGCCAGAAGGGAAATGGTGAAATCCTTTTGCTTACCCTTCAGATAGGCTTTGGAAATCAAAGAGTAATTGCATGCAGTGGCTAATCAGCTGAGCAGACCAAAACATCACTGAATAAGTGTTCTGGAGACTGCCCTGTCACACTTTCAGCCAAAGTTTAGAGAATGTTCTGAGTCAGTTTATACAAGGAAATTGTGTGCTCAAAGTTTCTGATGAGCTAAGATCAAGTTGTGATAATTATTGTTGAATGGCTGATACGTTCATTTCCCAAACTCTGGTCATTTATGAACTTGCTTTTTAACACACTTGTGACCTATAAATTAGTGATTAACTTCAAGCAGGAAAGATGAGCTGTTAGGCCATTTGAGACTATAGAGAGAGAGCTGTCCATAGACCAGTTACCATCAGCATCTCTCATTTAAACTGATTTGCTAATGACACTATGAAAGCAAATACCATAGGCAATAAATGTTTAAAAAGTATTTTTCTTTTTGTTCAAAAATACTTCCAGCGCTTGATTCAGATAATGCAATTGAATGTAGAGGATTTCAAGTAAAATAAGAAAGAGGTCAGGAGAGTTCCTGTGAGGTGAGATCTGCATTTCTGTGTATGCCCTGCATTAAGAAAAACCAAAAAAAAACACAAAAAACCCACAAATCCCTTTTACTCAAGTGAGGCATTTGTGAGAATCTTTATTTCTTGGATTGCTGACTTCTCAATAACTTCAGTAATGCTGTTAACTGTTTCTCAGCTAAAGTCATGGATATTTAGCATGGTTTAAAAAACTTGAATTTGGTTTGTAGTAAACACAGTAATTGTCTGTTTACTCAAATTTATCTTGGGCATAATGATGGTACATATAATTACTTTCAAAACAGGGTCCTCTAATTAGAGTATGACATGAAAATACAGTCTTCAGTTCCATTTCTGTGACAAGTTAGTAGACTGTATTTACTAAAGCACTTTCAACAGTAATTCCTGGAAATCTGGAGAAAATAGCTCAACTTTTGTAGGTGGATTGTTTCAAACTTAAAAATGTGATACCAATATTTATAAAGTATTACAAGGAAACTGAATATTCCAAGTGTGTATAATTGGTTTAGAGAGCCATTCTGTAGTTGTTAATGCATATGTTTTTAAGTATATACTGCTTAGAAAGCAGTGTTTATTTTATGGATGTAAAAATAGCTTTTCCAATTGAGATTTTTGCTTCTATTTTTACGTTATTCCAATCACTAACTGCTTCATCGTGTCAACAAAACTCTGTGTTAAGGCACAAAACTTCTAGAACTCATTAATGCTGCTTTGACATTTCATATCTTTTTCTGTATTGCTGAATGAAGAGAATGTAAATTCAATGTGCACATGAAAACAATGCCTGTTAATCTTATAGGAAAACCTATTTGGAAGCTAAGCTTCATTGCTTTGGATTTCATAGAACACTTGCTTTTGCCTTGGACATATCTTTTGTTCAGTTTCTGGGGAAGTAATTCCTGCTTATGGTGCTGAGCCCTGGTTAAAGCACTTAAATTCAGGGGTTTTTTAACCATAGCAATAATCTTTGGGAGATAGACTCATGTTCCTGTTTATTCTCGCATATCTTCCTGATACGGTACAACCTGAACTTTGAGAATTCAAAGAATTTTGCGGGGGTTTTTTAATTATTGTGTCTTTAGGTCATGCAGAGAATTCAAAATATCAAGCTGGTATCTATTGAAACTGAAACCCAGTAACTGGCGCCTTGTGTTTGCCTCAAAGGAAAACATCCTCTTCCTGTTCATTCTTTGGACAAACATGTACTGAGCAGTTTAATACAGAGCTTGATGTGGCCTTCTTCCAGAAACTGAAAGTGTTTTAATTGGGAGTTAGCAACTCAATGCAGAATGCATGGTAGTGGCTGGGTTCCTTTGCTCTGCTGCTTAACTTTTGGAGCAATTTCTGACATGTTAAGCTTGAGGGGGAAAAAAAAATTCCTTTTTGCAGGAACAGGTGTTGTTTTGTAGATTTTTCTGTTTTCATCGTGTCATCTGTTGTCAGTTTGCTGATGGTATAGTACTGAACTGCTGAGACAGAATGAGTGCTCTGATTTATGTATGGTTGATGGCTCCTGCTTAACAATCATCTGGCACTCATGTGAGCTGGAATATCTTCTGTTTAGTATACCCTTAGAGTAGGTATCGTCCAAATCACATCATCCAAAATGCAGTGGGAAAACACAGAGTCTGGCCAATCACTTCAGGAATAAAAAAATCCAACCCTTTTGGGCCAGCTCAGTGTTGCCTATGAAA
Organism: Pycnonotus jocosus; assembly: GCA_013400435.1. NCBI lineage: Eukaryota > Metazoa > Chordata > Aves > Passeriformes > Pycnonotidae > Pycnonotus > Pycnonotus jocosus. The sequence goes on from VWYP01008228.1 coordinate 27,967, forward strand.
ATGGGCACTGCACTGTGTTCAGTAGATGCAGTGCTTAACACATCTCTTTAGAGTGAGTGTTAGGTTTATGTTAACTTAAAGTACAAAGTCGTTAGATTGATCTGTAATTCTCTAGAGTTATTGATTAAAGAAAGGGTTTTACTGATGTTTGTGCCCCCCATATCAGGGCTGACAGTTGAGTCCTCATGCTATTACTAAAGCATTTTAACTTTAATTCTGAATTCTAACAATCTTTCTAAGCAGAGATAGTTTGGATGGTGTCTGATCATTGGCTGTTTCAGTTTGTGATCCAGAATATTTTGTGCATTCATCAGTTAAAGAGGTAATCTGAAGAGAGGGTAATGATACCTTTTGTCTGTAACAGCTTATTCTGTCAGAACTAGTTGCTGCCATTACTCTGAGCTGTTGCCTAACTAAGAAACAAACTTATAAATGGAAATTTTAGACCAAACTTATAAATGGAAATGCATAGGAGCTAAGAGAAGCTGCACAACTGGGCCCTTCATTCCTGTTTCATCCCTTGCTGGTTCAAGTAGTGAGTGGGTTACATTATTTCTCACTCAGGTCCTGCAGAGATGAAGGGTTTTGGGGAGGGGAGAACAGCTGTTTTCAATAACACGTTTGGAACATCTTCGAAGCTGGGATTGTAGCATGAGCTTCTAGAAGCTGTAGCTAGGAAACAGTTGGTTCATTACTGTTCTACAGAACAACTCCTGTGTCAGGTTTGTTTGTCTCCCAAAATGCTGATACAACTGAAGCACAGATGGCTCAGTAGTTCAGTTTGTTTAGCAGTTGTTTCTGGAATTGTATTCGTTTAACTGAGACAAAGGACTTCAGATTGCATTTGATTATGGTGGATAAGCGAGATACTTGTTTACCACCAACAAAACCTGAAAAGTATGCTCGTTAAGCACCTTTTTGTTAGCTTAAGCCAGAATAAGTGTAGCAGTGCTTTAAAAGCTTCTCAGAGTACTTTAGATGCTGTATCAAGATAGGCAAAATTCATTATCAGGTTCATAATTCATTTTCTTAACTTTTGTAGACCAAGCATTGGTGTTATTATTAGCAATTAAGACTTCTACTAAAGTAGAGAATTGAAAAGTAGATATCCATTTTTCACATGGACATCTCCATCTGTCTGCTCTGGTTGTAGAACTTGCTGCAAAATGCCACTTGGAGAGACACACACTGTCCTTGGAACAGAAACCCCTTTTTGAAAATTTGATGAGGGTCTTTTAGGGGGAATGTTGTGCTGAAATTCTTTGCGTTGCTTTTTTTCATATTTTTAAAAACAGAAGCTCAGTTGGATGTTACAGGCTAAACTAATAGCAAATACTAGAAGTGAATCCAGAAAAACAATGAAAATTTGATATTTATGTCTGCCCCCTCTTCCGCAGGGGTTTAACTTTCTGTATTCAAGTTCCCTTTTCAACATCTGTTAACTTGGATATGGTTTTTGATCACTATCTCTACAGGATTTCTTGTAGATGTTTTTGCTATTTCTGTTTGTTTCAGTAAGATGTGATGAGGGGGAGGTGTAAAATCAGCTTGTCCCATATATTTCCCAAAGCATACAGGGTAAAAAGAAGACATCTGGGAGAAAAGTCCTTTTTGCTTCAAGTTATAAAATTTACAGAACAGGGAAAAAGCACCCAGGAGAGTTGAAAAGATGTTATTCAGTATCTCTGAGGGTAAACACAGAAATCATCAGTAGGAAGGCTTAGATAATGCAGTCACTCTCAGCTGTTAAACAAAAACCAACAAACTTCTAGGTTTTCTAAAATTCTCCAAGTGGAAAGTGATTATCCCACAGAATAAATCTAGGTCATTTGCTTCAGTTCAGTTGTCTGCAGACAACTGTAGTCCACTGAGGCTGCAGTTGGAAAACTCCTGGAATGGTCTGAATATGCTGAACCACTGAGCAGCAGCAGTAGTAGTCTCTGTGCTGTGCAGGCTCAATGAGACCAGGTTACACTGATTTTTTTGGATGACTGAAAGTAAGTAATTTTTGAAAATATAGGGAATTCACATGAAAATTTTGATCTGGCACAAAGTTTTTGCAGTTGCCACTAGAAACTGCCTGCTTGCAGTTACAGTAAGTTGATTTTCTCAGTTCTGGTGAGATCTTATTACAAGTTTTTAACTGAAGAAATCAGCTTTAAAATCATAAAAAATTCACAGCTTACAACATTAATCTTTTTACTTCCTTTCTGCTCTTTCAACTTAACCCATACTTTGAGTTGTTATTTCACCAGGTTTTGCTCTTGGCTTGGTTATTAGTGACTGTTAGTGAAACATGGTCATTTTTCTTGTGAATGCGAAAATAGAGACAAGAAAACTTGAAACTCAAACTTGGTGAGCAGAAATGGTAAAACACTGTTGTTTCTTCTTAGGCCTCCTGCATTGTTTCAGTAGTTTTTTCAATAAAACAGGTTAAGTGGAAATAGGAAATTTATCTTTTCCATCTGCTCTGCCCACTTCTTAGGTCGGGAATCCCTGGGACATCATATGTAAAAGGGTTTTTTCCATTTATAGGAAAAAAAGTACAGAAGTTTAAATTATATGTTGCACTGACTTGTTTTGAGCTGATCTTTTGAGTTGTTCTTGCTCTTAGTTAAAACAGATTGGGAATGTGAAACCAGCACATTGGGCTAGTGTTGTGATGAAATGCACAAAAGCTTACATAAATTATTTCCTTGTCTAAAGTACTGGACTGCTGGTTCAGTTACCTTCAGATTGTGTTAAGGCAGATGATGTGAGGATCTGTGCTGTATCAATGTAAAGCTATGTCAGTTCCTGTCATAGATGCAAATATTTAACCTTTCTACCCAGCAAAAATTGCTTCAGGCTGGTGCTCATTTCAGTTACCACAACAAAGTATTAAAAGGAAACTTTATAACCAGCTTGGAAGAAGAAAATAATTTATTTTCTCTGCTAGTCAAAGGTGTTTACAATAGTATTAATTTTACACTTGAAAACAATAAATACTTTTTTTAGAAACACCACAAATTGGATTTGGTAATTCATACCTACTGTCTTTTACTATTGGTAATCTCCAGGGACCTGTGAAAGCGCTAGCCTGGATTTTGGTTGGCTAAATCAGTTTGTCTTGGCAAGAATGAAAACTGCTTCATCAAAATCAATGCTGCTTTTTAGACTCAGACTGTTCTGTGGGCTGGGGGCACAAATGGAACTACAGCACTACTCAAACAATCAGATGGAATGTTGTGGGATCACTGAAGTGAAGGCCTAAAGGGCAGACCAGGTGACTATTTTTGTGTAAGAAGCTGCATTGTTAAGACCTGATATTCTACAATGCTGTCAGATTTCTTCAACATATTTTATAAAAATAAATCTCCTGGGTTTGTAGGTGTCTTTCATTCCAGTTTGCAGTTAGGGTTGGCAGTGTGTGAATCAGTGCTTTAGGTGAGAACAAGGTTTCCAGAATGGAATCCATATAGAGTCACTCCAGAGGCAGACTGGGAAGTAGGAAAGCACTCTTGTTCAGGTCATATGGGAAATCTAGTACGTCTGCACATAAGCCCAAGGATTGTTTCAATAATGATAAAATTCCAATAGTAAGAAAACGAGTAGTAGCAGTTGAGTTTTCATTGGTAAAACTCAGCCTACTGTGTTGGCTTTTTGTGTTTGAACTCATAATACTCAATTTTAGTTCTTCTCAAGTTTTCAGAATTAATTAAAAACCAGAATATTTTGATGTTCCAGTTCTGTGCTGAAACAACTAATTTGTGGAAGAAGAATTCAGAGAAGGAAAGCTATATAAAGTCCTGTTTCTATGATGAAAGATCAGATTGCCTTTTTTTTGTGTTATTTCATGGGAATCATAGAATGGTTTGGGTTGGAAAGAACTTGAAACATCGTCTAGCTCCAACCTCACCGCCATGGACACAACCACCTTCCACTAGACCCGGTTACTCAGAGCTCCATCCTCCCTAGCCCTGAAAACTTGGGATGGGCCATCCACAGCCTTTGTGGGCAGCCTGTTCCAGTGCCTCACCAGCCTCTCATCCGCATATCTTAACTAAATATTTCCCAGAGCTGAACACAGCACAGCAGGTGAGTGAAGAGGGGCAGAATTGACCTGCTGGCCCCATGGCTTTGGGTCCAGTCCGTGGTACATTTGGCTCTCGGGGCTGCAAGCACCCTTTGCTGAGACGTGCCGAAGCTTCTCATCCACCAGCACCCACCAGTCCCTCTCCCCAGGGCAGCTCTCAAGCTGTTCTCTGCTTAGCTGTACTTGTGCTGTTTGAATACAAGTAAGATGTTACTGCAGCCTTTCTAAAGTGAAGAAGCTCAGGATCTTCAGGGGCCTTTCTTTACAACCTGGATATTTCTTGCATGAGAGCAAGAGAAAAGCTGAGTGTTTTTCAATGCTGCAGCTTGCACCCTGGGTCACGTATTTTGAGAAACTTATAACAAATACTCAGTTACTGAGCAAGGGAAAGTAAAATGGTTCACTGCTAGTAATCCAGAAACATTGTACAAAAGTGCAGAGGTGGAGGAGGTATGACAGCTGAAGTTCAGTTGAAGTTAGGAATCTGGAAGACATAGGAATATCCGTACAAATTGCTTTATGGAGCAAAGGACCTATTGAAAAAATTATCAAAGCTTTTTTACCTCTGTTTTTATCAGTAGGTGAAGGATGTACAAGTTGATGCTGTTAGAATTGTGGTAGCTTGTTTTGTTGTTAGTTTTAGGGGTTTTTTCCTTTTAGGAAGGTAAAGGGAAGATTTTGTAATTATCTTGCTGTACAAAGGGCATGATACAGAGAAGTTTGCTTAGTTGTGCACAGTGAAAGTGTAAGATACAGCAGTTCCAGTTGAAATGCAAGAAATTCTGATTAGGTATAAGGGAAATACTTCCCTGTGAGGATGATCAAATTCTAAGGCCATAAGGGAAGGCCTTATGGCTGGAGAAATTTTGTAATCCTTAGTCCTTGGAGGTCTGTGGAACTCAGCTGAGCAGCATGATCTGATTCGATCTACTTTGAGCAAATGTTAGACTACATAACCTCCAGAGTTCCCTTTCAGCCTTAAATAGTCTGTAATGGCATGACTCACTAGACTGACAAGCTTGTAGAATTAAACTCTCCTTATATTTTTAGATTATTAGTCAGATTTCAGGAAGTGTGGTATTTGAATTTTCCCTCATTACCATGAGTGTTTATGACCCATGGATTAGCTATATTTAAAAAATCTTGGGTTTACTGTTTGAGAAAGGACTGAAGTTTGTGCTTGGCTTACAATCTTTTTAAGCTCACAGTTATTTTGGAAATTGTAGAATGATGGAGCTTGTGTGTAGAAAATGGGTGGTTCTCTCAGTTGTTTCTGCTGCACTGTTTTTGGGGATTCTCAGTCAAGGTGTTTACATCTTCAGTGCTAGGGAGGTAACTTTTGGTGAGACGGGCCCCAGAGCTGACATGTGGCAGCAGTAAACACTTGAAAACTCTATGAACTTACATCTGAAGCAGACAAGTTAAGCAGTAAAGTACTTGGGCTTAAGTACTTAAAATACAACCATTTTGAGAATTTTAATAGAATGGCAAAAATAACTTAATGCATTTTCATCTTCAGAGTACTTACCTGGTGTTTGTGGATTTTTGAGGGGTGGGGGAGTGGATTGTGTTTTTTTTAAAGTCTTTCCAGGGATGAATGAATCCAGAGAAAGTTATAGTGAAGAGTAATTGAAGGAGTGTGAGCAGACTCAAACTCTGAGAAAATGAAATACAGTGTTTGAGGAAGATTAAGACATAATTAGTTTATCCATGCCCCCCACATACCCACTGTGGAAGTGCAAGATTGTTTTCTAAAGTGTTTGAGTATATGGCTAATAATTTTTTTCTGCAGGTGTGATTTATCCAAGCTTGCTCTTCCTTCAGAAGACTAAAAAATATATTGTTCTTAAGCGATTTCAAAGCTCAGTTTATATATGTTCACTTCAAAACATAGAACTTAACATTTCAGGCACTTAGTTTGATTTAAAAACTAAAACTTGGTTACACTGGAGGGAAAGATTTCATTCAGTGGATACCAGTATAATTTCTGTTACAGCAGAGCATGTCTTGAGATTGTATCCAACACCATAAATTACAGTATACTTCTGCCATCTCACTTAATCTCTTTGAATTTTTAAAAACAAATAATACAACCAGCATAAACAATGCCTGTGGGGAAAACAGTAACTATGAAGTTTTAGAAGTAGAATTTTCAATATGGAGCAAAATAATCAAAATATCCATAGGACTTAAAATTTTTGTAGAAAGAGGATTCTTGTACTCTTCCCCTTTCCCACTGAGACACCAATGATTGAGTTGTTGCTGTATTTAAAATGTCAGAGTTATCTAATACACTCAGGGTGGCCATCCCTTGTATGCAAAGAGATGGAAGTAGTGCAACAGACTGTGCAGTGAGTTATTTTCTTTCCTAGAATAATGAAGACGGGAATTACACAGCAGCTCCTGCAAGATGCTTCCCTGCACTCTAAGGACATCTGACTGCATGGAATCTGATTTCCTTCATTAAAACTGAAATGAAAGGAATGCATGAAAAGGGGAGATGCAGTTATTTTTGCATGACAGGATAAGTACAGATGGGGATACGGAGTTGTTTCTAAATCTGAAAGAGTATTTTAATGCCACAAGTATTACAGGCATTGCTCTACTAATACAGTTAACCTGTGCAATAGGATTTAATGAGGCCACAATTCTATTCCTGTGGTAGAACTGCAGTGTAAATCCCAGCTATTAGTTGCTAGGGTGTTCAGGTGCCAAGTCATGGAAAAGATGAAGGAAATGATCAAATAAATCCTCACACCGATTAGTTCCCTCATTGGATTCATCATTCAGCCACTACTTCTGGTGCAGCAGTGAGAAGGGTCAAACTTGGGCTGGAAGTAGCAAAGCTGTTACTGCCACACAGGAGAAAAGTTGGCGTGAAAGTGAAGGGTGAGCTGTGACATTCGTAGCCTGGCAGTAATGTTCTAGAACACTTCTGACAAACACAGAGCCCACATGAGCACCTAGCTCAGGTTTGGTTTCAATTCCTGTGCCACTGCAAAATAAGCTTGTGCTTGAAGCACCTGGAGTGTGCTGTATGATTGATGGAATGGTGCTGGATGAGGTTAAACTTGAGTTTAGCTCATTTGGCTTTAACTGTTGATGCTTCTGAAGCTGGCAGGAGCTGGGGAAAGAGAGAGTTGGCAGATAAAGGGAGACCAAGGCAGGCATGAAATACAGCCTTGTGTAACAAAGGGTACAAAAAGACAGGGGCTGTTGAAAGATGGAGTCTGTTTGGTGTGGTATCTCCTTGGAAAATAATGAGCTTTAGAACTTGTACTTCATGGCTAAACATGTTCATCCAACATTTTCATGGAGCTGATGTCATAACATGCGTTAGGGACAAAGTCAGCGAACTCTGGTTCATTCTTTTAACAAGGGCTGCAAAAGAAAAAGGAATTAAATTTGGCACAACTTATTCAGGGCAGCTGTTAAGGTGCAGATCCTTTCATATTACTCTGAGACATCCATCCAGTGTCCAGGAGGGCAGCTTGGCTGTCAGGATCTCCTCTCTAAGCTCAGAANGAACATAGACACTTTCCAAGGATGTGCAGGGATGGAACTAAAAAAGCCAAAGCCTTGACTAGAGCTAAACTGGAAAAGGACATGAGATATAACAAGGGATTTTGTGTAGGTATATTGGCAAAAGAAGGTAAAACAAGGAAAATATGTAAGAGAGAGGGTAATGAAAGAATTAAGTTCAAGAGTAACTACTTCTGACAGTATTCACTTAAGAAATTTGCTAGAACAGATCTTTTTATGGATTAAATTGTTCCATTACAGAAAGTGGGTGATAGTTGCATTCACAGGATGCTGTAATGAATCCTACTCTTAGCTACTTAAAAAGCAAAGTTCTTAAAAGTATTTGGAAGTGAATTTCCAGTTTTTATTTTCCTATCCTTCAGTGAAAAGTTGATAGCCACATTTCAACTGACATTGATACTTAAAGACCTTCTAATTAAATGTTTTTCTGTTGACCAGTTTATGTGTCCTTTTGAAATTGTGTCTAAAAGTCTTCTTTTATGTCATCTTGTTTAGTAATTGGGGATTCACAGAGGCTTTTCTTTTGCTATAATCAGATTTTGATAGAGAAGATTAAAGCAGATACCTGGGAACTGCTGTTTCTGATGGTTCACGGGTTGAACAGGTTGTTAATATTATTGCATAGCTGGTGCCCTAGGTCTTTGATCTGAAAAGAAAAATGTTCCTTGTGTGGTTTATGCCGGACTTAGCCTTAAATGGCTGACTGAGTAAACTCAATGTATTCTGGAAGGTCTTTAAAGGGGTGATCATGCCTTTTCTTTTGCATGGGCAAATTACTTTTTGAAGCTGTGCACAAATATTTTCACCATTGTTAGTAAATTTGTGAATCTACTCTAGAAAGTGAAAGTAAATAATGTTCTTTCAGGAGAAGCTTGACCTTTGACTGAAGCTACATTTTATTTTGAGGGTGATATCATTCCTTGATCCTGGCTTAATTGTATCTCCTCCAAATACAGGGGTTAACCTCCTTGCTGTGCTGTTAGACTGTAGAAGATGGCAGAAGTCCCATAAAACTTCTTGAGGAATCACTCTGTCACTTTTGGTCTAGTGCACAGCAGATTCATCTCCTGTGGGTGTAAAGGAAAAATTATCCTCCATTTTGTCAGTTCATGTGGATTCTGGCCATGTGCCTCTTCAAGGGATGGTGATTTTTAATGCAGACCTCCAGCAGCTTAGTTTCAGCCCCCCCATATATATTGATTACTTTGCTGTCTCAGAGTTCTGTATTGAGAATCGCCGCCTCATAAGATTGCTGATACCCAGGTTCATAACATTTGTTATGGCATGTTCAGCCAGTGTTATTCAAAACCACAGTAAATTTGGAAACTTTACACAGAGATGTTTTTCTTTCAGTCTTTACTTGTGTGCTGTTTCCTGCACCAACCTGTGACAGGGCTTGATACACCACTTTGTCTCACTGTGTCGGCATAACTAGCCACATCTTCACCAGAGCTGTCCCATTTATGAGGCAGGGGCTCAAGTCTTTATCTTATGCTTAAAGATTTAGTTCCAATGCCCCTGCATGGGCAGGGGCACCTTCCACTAGACCAGGGTTCTCAAAGCCCTATCCAGCCTGGCCCTGAGCAGGACTACTGGGACTTGATATTTAAGGCAACTTCAATATATACTCCTGGACTGTGTAATGTGCACATTATAAAATATACCCCAAAAATGGAAATTGAAGATGAAATAAAGATAAAATAAATGCTATTTTTGTATTTTATTAGTAGTGCAATATATATTCTCTTTTCACACCCCAGTGGATTGTCTTGCACACCTCTCTAGGTTTTCACACCTCACTGTGGAAACCACTGCTTGTCCTATGGAGAGATGCCCTAGGCAATATAAATAGGAAATCTAAAACCCAGAGAGAAATTATCTGTGAAGAGTCCTGCAAGTTTAATGTATATTTGTTAGTGACTGCATTTGAACAAGTGGTTTTGCCAGAGTTTGATCCCTGTATATTAAATACATTGGTTTAACTTCCCTTCCTACTTCTATATTTCTTGGACTGGCAATAGGAAAGGCCGGGTAAAGCTTTATAACATTCAGTGGTCTGTTTTACAATGGCTTTTCACACATAGGAAAAAACTGGAAATTTGACTTGGTTTATTGCAGAATATAGGAGTACTTAGGTTTTGGGTTTGTTTTTTAATTTTTGTAACTTACATGATGCCTTTGTTAATTCAGACTAAAATGTTCTGATGTTTACCTTTGTATGTTAATCATACGTGTTCTCAGTGCCAGTATTCAATATCACGTAATTTGTGTTTTGGGTGTCTTTATTTGCATATCTTTTGCTAGGTACTCCACTATAAATAAGTTTTCATCATCTTTACAGGGATCTTAAAAAACTAGGAGTTTATGTGGGGGTTTTTTCCCTCTGAAAGTTCATCGTCCAGCAGGAATTTATTCCACAGCCAGCTTAGGAGAGAACAGAGGACCTTTGTTTCATTCTTTAAAAACAAAGAAAAATTACTATACTATAAAGCAGTGAGCCAAATAATATTTATAAGCTTAAGGAAGTGAGAGCTTTGCTGGACTGTCTTGATCTTGAGGACTCCAGCTTTCCTTTGCACTGTGAACTTGGTGGCTTGACTGTGTGCTGTCCCAGGACTTAGCTTGCCTGCCCTTCTCCCATGCTCCTTTACTTACCATATTCTGGCATGTCAGACTTTACAAGGGTTGTTGGAGACTGTTTTGGGTTGGTTGTTATGTGGCTTTCATGTGGTTGACTTCTCCAACTTGGGCACCCAATCCCTAATGTATCAGCAAACATGATGGGTTATGTAAATGCCAGTTGTTTTAAAGTTGATGGGATGAGTCCATGTGCAAAAAAAAAAGTATGAGTAGAGTTTAATGTTCAACATAAGTATGTGCTTTATATGCTTTCCCAGACTATTTATGTACTATTAGCATACTTTGATCTGGGTGATTTTTTTAAAAATTGGGACTTAATTGTCAATGAAATTCAGCAGATGAGAAGCTACATCACAATACTATCTGCTCTAAGGATATATGATGAATAATTGAATATCCTATTGAGGACAGAGGAGAATAATGAGGTCATCTTGTTATTTGGCTAGTAGTGTAAAACTGATTATATAGAACATCAAAAGCAGAATAAGATTTCCTTCTGGCAATCTTCTCATACTTAGAAGGGAAGTAATGTCTGGAAGATGTATGTCAATCTCACTATTCTGTGCACTTTCTAGAAATTTGGGACAGGAGTGAGGGAACTGCAAGGGCTCTATAGAGAAGTGTGAATTGGTGCTGCAGCCGAAATTCTTCTGTTTGTTTTTCTGTGGAGATACAGGGCTTGGGGTATAATGCTAAATTTAACCACTTCCTAAAACACTAAGATTCCTTGCACACAGGAATAAGAAGCCACTTAGCACACAGCCTGTCTCTAGTTGGTTTCCAGTAACTTCTTGTCACTAATGAAGGGCAGTAAATCAGTTTATCCTTAGTTGCACAACCCAAGGTGAGGAAACAAAGCTGATTAGGTACTCAGTAAATTAAATTTTGTTTACGCCTTAAGAGAGGTCTCAATCCACTCGTACGAGAGGCATTAGAGTACAACTTCCTGTGGCCTAATTTGGTTGACTCTTCAGACTTGTTTATATCATGTGGAATTGGCAAGTGCTATTTATAAAACAGGGTGGACAGTTTCATAATTGAGTGGTAAATTATGGATGGCCTGGTCTCATTTGCTGGTAGTTATGATGCTGGCTTACTTCTGTGCAGCTGGTTTGTCATTATGCAAAACTTCAGTATTCATAGAAGCAGGTAAAGGAACTTAGCCAGATAATTATGATCCTAGTTGTTGGGCAAGAGAAGCAAAATGACCCAAGGGAAGCATTTTGTACAAGCTCTAATGATTTTTTTTGTTGGCTTAAATCATGAGTTACCTTGTGCACTTGGTACTTGTTACACCTGAGATGCAGTACAGTACAAGGCATCAGGATTGTCTTACAGTCATAAATGCAGATGTGAGAGAATAGAAATTGAGCAACTTAATTTTCATTTTTATCTTTTCTCAATTTTTCATTTTTCATTTCAGTGACTGAAATATTTGGGTGGAACATTCTTCATCGTGTTTGGAGGTGTTGGATTTCTTTCAAGCTCTTCCTCGTGTGTTAGCTCTAAAATTTTGCTGATTAGATTATGTTTCTATTGAAGGGTGAAGATGTCAACCGGACACTTGAAGGTGGGAGGAAGCCTCTTCACTATGCAGCAGACTGTGGACAGCTTGAGATTCTGGAATTCTTGCTCTTGAAAGGAGCTGACATTAATGTATGTATTAATGTATTTGCAAACAGCTCTTAAAGTCTTCCCACAGACAGCAAGGGGATTGGTGTAAGTGGCTAAATGGTGACTGAAAGATACAAATCAAACTAAACAATTTGATGCATTTAAAAGTATTTGAGAGGTGGGATTCTAGAGGTTAGAAGCTTGCAGTTAAGTTTACTAAATGTTTTAATTCTCTTTGGAAACATTGGGAAAAGTCATTTGTAGCTATAAAAAGTTAAAATTTAATTTGACTGCAATTAGAAAAATTATTCCAGCAATCGCATCAGAATAAGGTTTGCAATGCATATTTGCATTTGTTGGAAGGAGTTTCAGAAGACATCCTGAGCCAAGGCAGGATCAGCTGCTTAAATTAGTGTGCTTTTTTTTCTTCTTTGGAGACATTCTTTCTTGTTTAAGTCATTTTGCTGTAGCTTGACATGCATGGCTTCTTGTTTTAAAAAGACTTGACTAAGCTATATCAGCTCTCTGGAAGTTAAATTCCTGAATACTTTAACCATACACCCCAAATGTTGTGCCTTAGAATGCTTGTCCACAAGTTAACATGTAAGACATCTTAGCTTTAGTTCATAACAAAAATACTTGGATTTTTCTCCTGGATGTCTGGAAAAATTATCTCTTCCTTGGGAATTTTCCTAGCTGAGGAAGAGTTAAAAATAGCATTTCAGTTGCCCTATTTCTTATTCTTTCCAGGACTGTAGTTTAGAGAGAAGACAGCCAAAACAATGTTTGAGCCACAACTGTTTCCTGAAGTGATGCTGGCTGTGAAATGGGAGAATTAGGAGTAGTGTTTTTAAATTGGGCAAAATTGTCAGCTAAAACTGCACGATTTCCATCATTGGCCTAAAATTATGGACAAGCTTTGGGATACCTAGAAGTCTTGTGGAAGAAATATCTTGCTATTACCTCTTTTTTAAATTATGACTTTTCTTTTTTTAAAAAGAGAGAAAAAATCCAGTGGAATGCATTTCTGGCTAATATTCTTAAATTTTTACTTCTTCTACCGTTGATTAAAATTAAAAAGTTCTATAAAACCTTATAATGCTGTGTGAAATTGTCCTTCAAGTAATTGTATCTCAATTTACAGGCTCCAGACAAACACAATATCACACCACTGCTATCAGCAGTCTATGAGGGCCACGTTTCCTGTGTGAAATTGCTTCTGTCAAAGGTGAGATACAAATGTTTTGAACAAGTTATCCATTAGTAAAGCATATTATTGTGATTTTATTTTTCAATAAGGTTATGATGCTCCAGATGATGTGTTCAGAACATCAAACAAATTCCATTTGTGTTGCTATAACAGAGAGGGTACTCTGATCATGGTGAAAGATAGCTGAAGTACAAAGTCGCAGTGACCATAAGAGTGTTGTGGGCTCCAGCTAGAGAGCAGAACTGCAAAACAGGGGAGAAAAAAGGGCATTCCTTCAGTGGATTTGGCTTTGGCAGCTGTTTAAGTGTTTCATGTGATGGAATCTCTGCTGTGAAGTTGCTCAGAGGTGTGGTTTCCCTCAACCTTTGCCAGATGACTGAGAACCCATCTGGGTTGGCAGAGGGAGGAGAAATAAAAGTAGGAAGCCAAACTTTCTCTGTCCTACAGGTTGTAGGACAAGCTTGTAGCTTGTAAGTTTTGTCCTGGGGAGACTAAGCTTAATCTGGCTCTGTTTGCACTTTGATTTATATTACAAAGGTGATCATTTTTACAAAGCCAGTAGTTAATTCAAGCAATCTTTTATCTCCGTTCATATGCACTCCTTCTTGATTACACTTACATCATTTGGCCAAAGGATTTCTTGCTGTGTAATACTTTCATATGCCACTTCCAGGGTAAAGTTTTCCTTAACTGCCTTAATGCTGCTGGAATTTCACTTAAGATCACTTCTGTGATTTTGTCTGATATTACTTATGCTTTTTTTGTAAACAAACACAGTGACTGTTAATTTAGGAATCAAATGGTATATCCAACTTGCTTAAATTTATTGTGAAAATTGATTGTTCGTTTAGGATTATCAAAAAAATGAGGTATCCTTTATCTCATGTTGATTTATTTCTGTTTCTGGTTTCAGGATTTTCCATCAAATAATAAATTATTTTCAGATTTCTTCATGCAGAGTTAAATGTTGATTGCTTCTGTGTGTGTGGGCTAGCTGATGAAATATTTATGAACTGGAAGTTGGCTTATCAGCTCTGTCTGTTTGAGGCAGGGCTTATATGTAGAGGTTGTTGTGTCTCTTAACACAATTATTTTATGACCCTTGTTTTTCATACTGTAGTCATATGTTCTTTGGTAGCAGATACTTGGGAATCAGATTCAACCCTTACTGAAAAATCTTAAAATTCCTGATTGTTTAATGTTCTTCCCAGTTACTGAGCCAACATTCTCCATTGCTTTCTATGGTGGCTGGACTGTGGGGATGTTTGTTTTGCCTGAGACTCTCAAGATATTGAGACTGAAGAGAAGGAGTATTTCAAGAAATGTTTCAAATATGGATCCATGTTTTTCTTTAATAATCTGGTGTTTGATTTGTAATGTAAAAAGTTATGGCTTTTTAGTGTCAGAGAAACCAATATGTTAAAATAGACAATTAACAGTTAGAAAGCTTCAAATGGAGGATGAGAGTTGTTGCATAGGATGCAACCAACTTCATCCATTTGTTCAACTTCCAAAATAGTTGTGCTTTTGTGTTACCAGAAATAACCTGTTAAGCTGAGCAGTTTAGCAGTTTTTTTCTTCTCTGACAGTGGCAAAAGGAGGAGCTGTGAGTATGACCCCATCTTCTCACTCATTCATGGCTGCTGTACTGGGGATTTCAGAGGTGCACGCTTCTGTCCCCCGTTCAGAAGTGTTGGCAGATCTGTTGTCCATGAATTCATCCATATACTTTTTGAACAAGAAGACATCTGCTTCTGTTGTGTCATCTGGCAACTCTTTTTAGCAGTTTGCTGCCTGCTGTGTAAACCAGTCTTCTCCCAGCTTTGTTAAGTGCCCCCAGTTCTGGTTTCACAGTTTGGTGGGAGCTCAGTTGCCATCATGGGTTCTGAGTTTGTTGCTCTGGGTTTTTTCCAGAACTGCAGCTGGAGCCAAGTAGCTCCTGTGTGGCTCTCAGAGCTTGTTAAACATTTGTGCTTTGCCTGGTGGCTTAAGTGGGCAAACATTCTTGTTTGTTATTACCCTGCCAAGGAGAGAGGGCTTATATTTATTTGTGTATGTGTATTTTCAGAGTAAAACATAACACAAATATTAGTACCTTTTCACTTTGGGGAAGTAGAGAGTACTATGGAATCGTTGTACTTTTATGAGTTCTTTATTAAAGTTGCTTCCAGGCAGTTTTGTACTTCTGCAAATTAAAGTCCTCTTGACCTGACCTTTATTGTTTCCTTCTCTTTTTATTGAATGTTGGCAGGAATCTTTCTGTCTAGCTAATGGGCTATTTTCTAAATTTATTAGTACTGAGTTTAATAAACGGTATCTTCTTTAGGTAGTCATGACCCTGTTACCCTACATTCAGTAATGCTATTTCAGAAACCCAGGTCTTGCATGTCAATAACTTTCCTGAAGTATTTTTCTGTGGAGGGAGAGCCAGCCCTATGTTAAAATTAAAGCCTCTCTTTATACTTCAAAGTTACCTCAGTTAATTGTTATCTTTGGTACCCTAAGTGCTGGTACATTGGTGGAGAGTTTTATGAATTAAAGTTCTTTAAATTCTGTCAGGTCAGTTACTGCATAGTTCCATTTTTCTTCAGGATTTTCTGAGCTTAACCTCAAGGAACAGCTTTGGAGTCTTCTTGATTTCCACACAGATTCTAATCTGAGTGCTGTCTAAGCAGTAGAAATAATCAACATCTGCAAAAGAAGCTATTTGTACTCTTATTTGCCTTTCTTTTCCCTGGACAGCTAAGATTGAGTGTTGAATGTCTCAGGGTTTTTTTTAGGAAAAAAATAATTGTTTTACAAGCAATGTTCCCATGGTTTCAGCCCAAGTATATGTTTGCAGTAACCAAATTGACACTTGTTGGGAACAGGCTAATTCAGCTCCTGTTCATATCCCAAAGAACTGCAACGTCCTTGCAGTGTTTGAGCCAAGGATGTTACACAATGGTAGGAGAGAGAAATACTGCAATTCCTCCTGTCACTGGAGTGAACTCAATGCATCTCTTGCACTGAGAGTCTCTAGGGGCTACAAGGAAGATGAACAGCTCCAAGAGGATCAGTTTGGCCCAGTGGACCACAAGACTGGCAGCGCTGCCTTAAAAACCACTGCAAAACCATCTTTTTTGAATGGCAGGTTGAGTACATGCAAGTAAAGAGTGTACAAGTTTCAGAGAGGGAGATATCCAACATTGTGAAAAGTAGTATTGGTAGCACATCACAGTGGTATCAGATCCAGTTTATTAGACTGTTAAAAAAGTTTAGGGAAGTGAGAGTTGCTGCGAGAACAGAAGTGGTATTATGTATGGAAGTTCAGTGAGGCTTTGTGTGTTTAATCAGTAAAGAAGCTATGGAAATTCTAGGTCCATTATGTTCTTAAACTGTTCAGTGTCCTAAATAGTAACTAACAATCTTCCTTGTAATTGAGAAGGGATTTGTACCTACTCTATGGAGAGCTTATGCATAAACTGAAGACAACCCTCTGCTGTACACACTTCTGACAAAATGTGTTTGTACCCTAAGTGTTTTTTCCTGTCATTTGATAGAGCAAATATGTATTTTCAAGTGAGATTTGCACATTGTCTTGCAGAGTTGTTCTGAAATCAGTCCTGTGATCTCTAATGACTTATGTCCCCTTACTTAGCTATGCCATTTACAGTGTAGTCTGTGTTTTCCCTTTCATGAATATGATTACACAGTGCTCAAAGCAAACATGACTAGTTAATCACTCTGTTTCCCTTCTTTTGTTCTCCTCCCATAAATCTGACACTATGCTTGTGCTTGCTTGCAGCAGTTTATTCTAATTCTTTGATTTATCCAGTTGATGCATTATCCTCCAATTTATCCAGTTGGTGAATTGTCCTTCATTTTCCTGTTAACTACCTGGTCTGTTTTGTTGCCTTTTAAGTGTACACATAACACTTTCAAAACAAACGTGAGCAGTTTTGGACCTGGAATGATTTTGTGGTGTTGTTTTTCTGATGTATCAGTAGGGACGTCCAGAATGGAGGAGAAGCACAATCCTTGATGAATGTGGCCATTTTATAATATAGAAGGAATAAAGTATGATTTGTTAGTAAATCAGCTCTTCCACGTATTACTTAGCACATGAGAGCTTCTTGCACACTAGATTTTGTGGAAGTGTGTAACACTAAATTTTTACTTTTGTAAGTGTAGTAGTTGCTAGAAACAAAAAATCCATCTGTTTCTAAGATTAACTGATAATTTATTGGACTTGCAAGTTGCTGTGTAACAAAAATTATGTGGCTTTTCTCCTTATTTTTAAATGACGAAGTTGGAAACTCAGATCAGCTGCATGCTGAAAAGTTCTGTACATAAATCTTGCCTGGTTGGTTTCTGAATGTGAAAACAAGGCACTGCAGCAAAAAGCTGTATGTAATCAGTATAATTATGCAAGCTATGTAACTTTTGACACACTTTTACTGATGCAGCCTGGCTTTATGAATTGACAGTCCTTCTTATTGTCTTTCCAGGGTGCTGATAAGACTGTGAAAGGCCCAGATGGACTAACTGCCTTTGAAGCCACTGACAACCAGGCAATCAAGACTCTTCTTCAGTGACGGATGGACTGATATCTTAAATGTCTCTCCTGTGGCCTCACACTGCTGCCTGTCTGTCACTCTTTGCATCTTCCAGCTTCTTCAGCTAAATACTTTGGGGGGAGGGAAATTCTTTATGAGTCAGACTAGTTAGGGGCTTGAATTGAAGATAATCTGGTTAGAGAGGGTTGAAAACTATTATGAACAAGTGTCCCTGTAGGACTTCTTTCCAGTGCACAATCTCTGCCCATTTCTAGTGAAAATGGAAGAAGGAGGACAGACCATGCTGAATTTTTGGCTTGTAAGCCTCCTAGATTAGTACTAAGATTTTTTTTAGATAGATGGAAGTACTTCCTTTAGATGGAAGTGCTAAGTACTATGTACCTGGAACTAATTATTAAGGAGACAATAGTCCCATGCTCTTAGTGTCTGCCATAATCTGAAGTGTAGTAATGTAGGTGGCTGGGTTGCTCTTCTCTCTTCTCTCTCAGTGGGTAGCTTTATTCTTCTTCTGCCTAAAGCTTCTGTTGCAGTTTTGAGGACTTTTGATACTAGTTATTGGAGCTGTTCTTTATATTGACTAACTGGATGTCACACTAATGTTTTCTGACTCTTGAGCAAACCAAGAAAGACTGGTTGAGGCATGGTGGTGTTACACTCCATAATATCTGCCAAGGTACTTTTGGATGCATGAATTTGAAGTCTATCCCATACTTGTTCTCGTCCAGGACAGACATTTTAAGTAACTTCTTTTGAGAGAGAGAGGTCAAAGTTTCACTGTAGGTTTTTTTTCCAAAAGGAATGTAAGATGAAATTTCTTTACTCACCACATCAGCATAAAATTCCTAGACACATTTGAAAGCTCCAGGCTGTTTGGTACACAAGGATAATCAAAGCAAATGTGGAAAAGGAACAGTAGTTATTTAGACATTCATATCAGGTGAATATTGTTGCTAAATTTTTCTGGTAAATATAGAACCTTTCTAAGTTCAGATGTAGAAGCAGGAAGATGTACAAACAGAAGTCTTAACTTGCTCAAACTACTACAGAATTTTTTTCATTGTGCGTATCTTCAAATCTGTTTCATTGTCGAACAGATGAACCTCTTAAATTCCATTAAGGCATGAGGCTTTTTCTGGAAGTCCACAGTGTGACCATACCACATTAACCATTGACTTTTAGATAAGATTTACTATACCAGTAAGTATGACAGTCTTGATCATTCATTGGAAGGTATTTAATGATGTTGTAGGCACTCCCATCACATCTTGTGGTCTTCAGGAATCTCTGAGCTTCTGGCTTTCATCCTGAAAATTTTCATTAGATTCCTGGTTCACCTAAAACTGAGTAGCAGGTTCCATACCACAAACAATACATCTTCCTCTCTTTTGGAATACAGATTTCAAACTTCCTGGTAACAAACACAACACAGAAAAACAAATGTATATAACATCTCATGCTGAATTCTTAAACAAAAGTAGCTGATATTATTTTGATATCACTGTTAAAAGTGAGAGGGTATATAGAAGTAGACTGGTGACTACCACTTGTATTTAATGGAGACTTAGTTTTACTTGAAGAATGTTGCATATTAGGATTGAATGTCTCAGCTATGAGTAGCATTGCATTTAGACTGTAAAAGGAGAGCAGGAACTGATTGACATCTACACATACCATAAGAAAAGCAGTGGAGACAACAATCAACTCTGGCCATAAACTGTACAGTGCAATTATTCTATTTCTTGGAGATGGGTGGCAAGGAAGAACAGAAGGGTTGGAAATCAGTAATAACTCCATTGGTAAACTGCTTATAAAAGAACAAGAATATTTGGTGAACAGTGCTTTTAGTAACTATTTATAAGAGGACTCTTTAATTTTATCTCTGATCAGTGCTGGATTGTCATGTCATTGTAATAGTGTGAACACAGACTATAGGTTTAACTCTTTATTCAGCTATGAAAGTAACAATCTCTGGCATCAATTTGCCTCCATGTTATGCTATTAAAGACTTAGCTATTCAAATACTAGTCTAGAAAACTGCAATCTGTTTTTACATTGAGAACTTGATTATTCAAGTTTTTCGAGTTGATTACTGTCAAGTTGTCTGGTCATAGTGGTTTTGTATTTTTGTTGGGATTTTTTTTTTCTTCTGTATTCTTTCCTGCCCTTCCCTTTAACTCTCATTTAAATGAGCAAAGAAACATCATCTTTGTACTAACTCTTCTGGAGGCAATTTTGCCTCCCTTTTTCTACAATTATGGGGACACCTTATTTTTTCTTACTTCACCCTGTGGGGGAAAAAAGAAGCAAACAGACTTCAGTGAGTCAAGTGTTAATTTGGCTGTAATATATACCCAAGCTGCCTTTTGAGATAGTTAAAAAGATGGCATTTAATGTTTGGCTTATAAAGAAGAAATACTTTTCTGCTTTTTGCACTACATAACAGGTGTTTAATCATTTTGCCCAGGATTTAAAAGAAAAAGAAAAAAGTAAAAATACAAGCTTATGCATTTGTAATTGTCTAGAGACTGGGCTTGTTCATTTGTTTCTTTCTTGTTAGCTATTTTGTGGAAAAAATAATGGGTGGCTTCCTCTATCTTTGAGTAGGTCCTAACTAGATAAAAATACCAAACTGTAAATTATTTTTCATTCTATAAACAGAATTTAAATACTTTGTCAGACTGGAATTGCATATACTTGGAAATCCACTCTGTTCTTAAACCTTTTCTTTTGAAATTTGTGCTGAATAAGTTATAAACTTAAGTATATTTTGGATTTTGTACCCTCTGCTCCCTTTTTCTTACAGGGAGCAAATGAGAAAAGGAGTACAATAGTTAAATGGAACTGAACATAACATTGATATTTGTAGAAGAGGCTGGTAAGAATAGAGTGTTCTAGGTCAAGCAGTTGCAGTGTTGCATGCAAAATTTCAAAATGAACTTGTCTTAATTATATTTTGTAAACGGATAAACAATCATCTTTCTACGCAGTGACAGAAGAAAAACTAGTGCTCTGTGCATTTTGATATTTGACTTTCTCTTTTCACCATTGTTAACTGTTTTGACACAGTTGGGTTCATCATTATCATGGTTCATAGACATCAGAATGCTAAATGATACTGTATTTTTAAGTTTGTGTTGCAAGAATGAATGGAATAAACTTGAATTGTGCGATATGAGAATTTGGAGTTTCATTTCCCTTTCTGCTCCTGTGTTTTATTAATCTTGGGCTACAACCTTTTATTTGCCTGGAAGGCATCTAAGTTCCAGCTCACATGTACAGAGATTAAACTGTTCACCTGCTTGTAAGACTGAAACGTGAAATGGAAGCTGCTTTGAAAACTAAATATATAATGTTCTTTGTGGTTGGTTTGGGGAGTTTTAAATTACATCCATTTAAAAGGTGTTTTGATTATTTCTGTGGTCCTGTAGTCTGCTCTTCCTGCTGAAATGGTAATGCATAATGTTGAAGATCCTTCTATTCATATTAAATTCTAAAAGACAATCTATAGAGAGAGGAATGTTTCTCCTATTACTTTGGAAGACTGAAGCAATTTGCCTTCTCCTTTACTTCATCAAAGAAGCTGAAAACAGTTATTAACAGAAATCGCAGCTGATGTATAAAGCAAATTGTATAGAAATGCTTATTCATTATTCTCATGACATCTTTACAGTGACTTTGTCAGAACTTCCTTTTATAACGTTGCTTGTCAGTAGAGATTTGAATCTTAATTGCCTGAAGTGTTATGATTTATTTTAAAATAGACATTTAAAAAGAAAAGTACAGGAAGATGTGTCAAAGTAGAACTATAAATATCAAAAACCCATTTCAAAATAAATTAAATTTTTCTGGTTTTCTCTGCTAAACTTTGAAAAGTTTACAGAACTTTCCTTGCCGTATGTACAACCTTTCAGTCAAATACTGGAGAGAGCAAGTGTGTGTTCACTGTAAATGCTAAAGCAGTTCAAATGGTGTAATGGTCAGTGGCAACTGATGTGTGTGGCCATCAGTTTTTGTGTCCACATTACTGATTCTTTGTTTCGTGAGTGTTTTTGGTGTAACACATAGGGGTTTTTTTTTAATGGGCAGTTTTCCTGCAGGAGGAAATATTCTCAGTTCAAAATGCAGATTTCTTTAACTCACATTCCTCAGTGGCTGGCAAACCAAATTCATCTGTGCAGGTAAAGAGTCTCTAATATTTATCTACCCATGGCAGATCTTTTGAAATAGAATGGTTTCCCAGCCCCCTTCCAAAGGGATGTTGGCCCAAGAAAAGAATTTTTTCAATTGCACTTTTTGATTGTTTCTCTCAGTTTGGAGAAAACTATACTCTCACGGCTCTCCTCAAAGTATTTTTGTTTTACTCATGATCTGACATCTGGGAACAGCTTCCAGCTCTAAGCTATGCCATGAACTTCCTAGATGAGTGTTTGAAAAGCATTTGGTTTCATACAGTGCCTTCAGAGTCTTCAAACCCCTGCAATTTTTGTCTGCTTGGGAAATGAAGGAACATTTTTTGCTAGGATCAGGGCTCTTCTCTCCCGACCTTAGCAGTCAAGACTGGGTTTTCTAATTTTAAACTCAGAAGTGTTGCATTTAAGTACCTTTGCTTGCTATTGTGACCTAATGCTGTTTTGGAGAGCCTTCTTTCAAACAGAGATCCTGGAGTCTCTTGAGTCTTCATTCTTAAGAGGTGTTTGGAGAGCACCTGAGTGCACCTCCCCATTCTCCCATGTCCTGGGTGTCTCTGGGTTGGGTGCACTGCAGGCTGCCACACAGCACATGATTCTTTCGTGCTCTTTGCTCAGTTCTTGTTTGCTACATCATTTTGCAACATTTCAAGTTTAAGAATAGAGGCTTTCATGCGCTGAGGTTCATCTCGTGGCCATTCAAGTTAAGAGGCGGGACAGTGTGCCAAAACCACAACAGACTGCATGTCTCAATCCATTTATCAAAATTCATTAAAGGAAAATTAATTTTGGTTGTCTCAAGCTGAACACAATTTGAAGATTCCAAAACTCAGTCTCAAAAATAGGTTCTTGGCCAATGAGCTCAATTTGGGTGCATATATTAAATAATCTGTCTCTGAAACATTTCTTTCTATGTGTTTCTTATTATTTTTCTCTAAATGAAAGTAATTACTCGTGACATTTGGAAGAATATTCAGTTTGTTTAAAGCTTTTGTCTGAAATAAACAAGATGTAGTTTGGATTAATGTTTTAACTCTTGTCTGAAAAGTTTTTGGAGGTGGGAAGTCTTGAAAAGTATTTAACTCTTCATGGAAGTCAAATTATGCTTCCTCTTTCCTTTTGAAATACACTTTTAATTAATATTTGTAGCATTTTATTTGAGTAGCAGCACCTTGTGACCATGTCCAACCACCTTATTTTTGTTTGTTTCATTATTCCTTTTATTTATTCTTGCATTATTTTCACTGGGAAACCAAGAGATCTGTTAGATTGACACAAAATGTCTTGTTGGTTGGTTGTTGCCAACTTCTCAGTGCACCCACCAAACCAGATCTATGCCAAATAAATTTTGGTCTTACATTTCAGAAGTCTTTACCAAAGTTTATTCTTGTTACTTTAAAATATTTTGGTGGGCTTAGTCTTGCAACACTACTTTTGTAGGATTTTTTTTGTTGGTCTTTTGCATAAGGCAATTTTACCTTTTATAACAGAAATTTATCTTCTACAATATTTTGGGGGAAAAAATAGCCTGTATTTGTGTGTGTCTGTAATATAAGAACATTTGTGCTGAAGGATACCTCACATCTTTACTTTTCACAGGTTGCTATGGAAAGCTGGTGTAGCACCTCATACCAATATCTACATGTAGATAAGTCTGGAACAGTTTTTGAGATATTGGTGAGATGCCACTAGAAGTGGGATCAATAGAACAGCAGCAGGTTTGTTTTGTTTTGTTTTTTTGTGACTTTGCCAAACTTCTCTATTTCACTTGTCTTTTTTCCTTCTCTTTTGTTTACTTGAGATGTAAGCTGATAGGAGGATAATCTCTCACATCTTGACACACCTTAAAGGATTTTTTAGTGCAATTTGCAGTCATTGTCATTAATGTTCTCAGAAGCCCAGAAGAACACTTTCAGAGAGAGGTGAGACAGATGGAGGAAGCACACACAAATTTCTAGTGTCACAAGCTTCAAACATAAGAACAAGACCTAAAATTATAAATTAATGAAATTGCTGAAGGTAGCTATACATTTAAATATTTACAAAGCCATATTAAACAGTAACCTGAAAGAAAATAGATCCAGCTGACAGCAATGAGGCTGCATAGCCTGTACACTTAATAAGGAAGTGCTTATGAGGTTGTGTTCTCATTATAAAAAGCTGAATATATATTAGCCATTCTTTCTTTAGGCTTTAGGAAAAAAAAAAAGTAACTGGCAGTTACTTAACAGATAGTTGCTTTGGGGAAAAAAGAATTCCCTTGTTCCCAATTTACAAAGCCCAGAGGCTGAGATTGAAATTGTTTTTATTGGTAGAGATGAGGTTGAGTGTGGATGTTCAGGTAACAGTTGAGAGATATACAAAGAGTGAACTGTGCTATAAATTACTGCCCAATCCTCCCTGAGTGGTTTTGAAAGATCATATTCTGTCAAAAGCATTTGTTCTCCGTGTGCCAGAGCTGGCCTGTGACACCTGTTCCTATTCTCTCATCACTGCCTGCCCCTGCTGCATGCACAGCTTCCAAAAGCTGTTTTCCCTTTTTAATGACGCCTTGAAAGTAGGCAGAGAACTTTTAGTAAATGTTATTAAAAGAAACCTCCATCTAAGGCTGTCATCTGTAATGGTAAAGGAAGAATTAAAACCACAGGAGGAAGGACTGAGGAGAAATTAAGGAGAGGAAAGGTTTTCTCCATCTTAACTCCTTTCTACTACAGGTATATTCTTTAAAATTTCTAGTAGTTTGTATCTTTTTTTAAAAGAGCAGATGTTTTATCTGCTTACTTCTTTTCACATCAGGGGTGCTCAGAGTAGATTTGGAATACCATGATTTACTTTATCCTTGTTAAATTGGGTTTTTTCAGGGGGTGGAGGTTGTTTGGGTTTTTGTTTTTTGGTTTTTTGTGGGTTTTTTTTTTCCCCTGAAACCTACTAGGAGATAAAGTGGTTGCAAAATACAGTAATGTCAGTGTTGCCACAGAGATCCTTGGTGCTACCCTGAAGTAATGTGAATGTGACAGAAGCGATTTAACTTGCCTGTTGTTTGAGTTCTTGAGGCCCTTTTGACTGCCTCACTCCTACTATCTAGTGAAAGGTGTCCCTGCCCTTGGCAGAGGGTGGGGACTGGAAGATCTTTAAGGTCACTTGCAACCCAAGCTGTTCTGTGGTACTGTGACAGGTTGCTAGGAATAATGTAAATTACTGTATTTTGTTTCAACCTTTGCAGCAAGATAATTTTCTGAAACCTGTGAGGTACTGAATTCATCATACTGAACTGCTGATAGTTAATACATCATACTGCTGGCAGAAATAGAAGGCATCACATGTTGCTATCCTGCAGCTCCTTATGCTGTAGTTGGCCTTATGATTCCTAATGTTCATGTGAGTTGTGATAAAGCACAATTTAGGATACACCTGGGCAAGCACACATCTCAAAGATTAGGCATTTTTGATAAAAGGATGACTCATCAACAGACATTTTTGATTAAAAATCAGGATTTAAAAGACTATCTGCAGTGTGGAAGAGTAAAAATACAAACATAGGAGCCCAAGAGGAGCTTGAGTTGGGCTTTGCAGGATTTTAAAATATTGCACCAATGAACAAGGCAGGCAAGTGAAGGATAAAAAATAAGATCCCATAGCGACTGAGTAGTTTTTCATAGACCAGTTTCTATTTCAGACTGATTTTCTTCACAGTTTCTGTTGGAGACTAAATGCTTTTCAGTAACAATTATAAGGCGAGTTTATAAAAATCTGAGCTGCAGACTGCAGGTTTGGAGGGCAGTACATGTTGAGGTAAGGCAAAGAAAGGTATATTGCATTCAGGTTTTGTGTTTGATAAATCAGCCTGTTTCCCTGAGCACCTGGTAATTTGATGAGTAAGATTTTTTTTGTGCATCTGTGAGATATAATCTAATTAATTAAAATTGTTGGCTTTTATAAATATTTTGAGTTTAAGTGTTTGGTAATACTTGTGTGTATTCATGCTGAACATGTTCTTTATTGCCTTCCTGCTTCAGAATGATAGATGAAACATGTTCTCTGTGAATTAGGTTTTATTACTTTTTAGGTTTTTGGTTGGGTTGGGTTTTTTTTGTTGTTGTTTTTTTTGTTTTGTTTTGTTTTTTTTTCCAGAAGAGGAAGGAAGTCCCTTGTTCCTCAGCCATTTGGACTGGAAAATGCTGTTTTTATTGCACTGGAGTTTTGCTGTGAAGCAGAGGCCCATGTCAGTGCAGAGCTGCCTGCTGAACACACAAACCTTTTCCCTCTGGAGAGCAACTGTGACACTTCATGGACCTCCAAATGCACTGGTGACTGGGAAAACCCATCAATAATTTCATGGCCATCTGGGCAGAAAGCTGTTACCTTTTAAAGAAAGGTTTCAGCCAGATTGTTGTTCTTTTTTATCTAGTGACAACCTACCAAAGTGAGGAAACGCTGATTTGAAAGAGCTCACGTGAATTTGATCTGTCTGGTGAAAACTTCCTGCAGATAAAAAAGCTTATCCTACTGGAGTCTCTCCCAAGGAAATGTTCAAGCCTTTGCCAGGCAGTAGGTACATGTGCTAGGATGCATCTATGGATGGGTCACATCTCAATGATTTTCTGAGGATTTGGAATGCTTCTTCGAAGTTTCAGTGTCCCACTGTTAAAAGGCCTATGGCCAAAACCCCCAGGGTAAAGCTTTGTCACTCTTGCCAGCAGTTCCATTAGGAAATCACTGTGGATGCACACTGATAGGGTAGCAAGTTTCATTTTAAGTTTTATTTAGTGTAAGTGCAGCAATGACAAAGGCAAATATCTAGTCAGGGATTCAACTTTGTAAAGTATTTTACTAAGAGGAAATACAAAGCTTGTCTTGCAGATGGTTTGAAATTATATCTATTTTTTGACAGGTTAATGGTAAGAAATGTCACTTTTTAATATACTATCAGCAGTTCAGATTTTTCAGGATTTCTTTTGTCATAATGAGGAATTCAGTCAAGTTTTCCCCTTGTATTCAAAAATTCATCTACCTGTAATGGTAAATGAATTAATTATTCTGTGTCTTTTGATTCCTTTAAAGCTGGGAGTTCTGTTGTGTATGTTCTTTGATTAAAATAGAATAATCCCTTGTTGCCTGAGGGAAACTTCTGTATGTGTAAACAGGCAGAGTAACATCTAGCACAGAAGTATTTTTTTCCCTTTAATTAATGTTCTTTCATCTTAGGAAGAAGGAGAGAGGGTAATTCATCTTATTCACAGACCATTGATCACCAGGTAATAAAAGGCAGCAATTTCCCCGATTCCTGGACCTTGATAAAATTTTGTGGTTAAAAATTGGTACTTTATATCTTTGGCAGGGTTAGTATAAGAATAAGAACTGATGAAGTTTTTGTAACAGCTGAATGCTCCATAAATGAATCACATCAGACATCATTGTTACCACAATTGGTACCTAACATCTAAGAATTTAGTCTTGAGAAATGAAGAATTTGGGGCTATTTAATCCAAACACTTCCTTTGTAATGAGGAATTAAATGGTCGTACTTGGGTTTGAGAAGCAGCTGGTAAGAAATATGAAAAGCTGGTATGAAAATAAACCTTGGTATTCTGCCACTTCCTTTCCAAATGCAAAACAACCAACCTCCTACCCATCCCTCTAGGAAAAAAAAAAAAAGGAAGGAAATAAAAAAGT
This sequence comes from Pycnonotus jocosus, assembly GCA_013400435.1. Lineage (NCBI taxonomy): Eukaryota > Metazoa > Chordata > Aves > Passeriformes > Pycnonotidae > Pycnonotus > Pycnonotus jocosus. Next base: position 55,468 of record VWYP01008228.1, read on the forward strand.
AACCAAACAATAAACAAAAACAACAGAAAAAATTACTTTTTGTGTTTCTGCCTGAGAAATTGCCACTTACTCAAGTTCTTATTGGTGTTTTGATACCTGTGCCAGTACTGGTAGCACCTTGTAACTGGTTTCTCCAAGGTTGTGTGGCCACATTAGGGAAATATGAGATACTCAGCCTTGAAGGTTGGTGTATTAGCAATCTGCTCTATTTTCCACTGTGTCAGGAGGCAAATATTTCTGTGTGGTGTTGTTTTCATTGATAGCCAGGCCAAGTGTCTACAGGAGGCCAGCTCTTCTCAAAAACTTTGATATTTTCTACTTCAGTGAGATGTAGTGCTTCCCTCACTTGAGAAACACTAGGGGAAAATATTAGGGAGGCTGTTAAATAGTTTCACTGTTTTAATCTGCTGTGTTCAACTCTTGCAAAGATAAAGTTGAACTTTTGAGTGTTGTTCCTGCAACAAGCTATTTTTGCAGCAAAGGAATTCAGACTCATACAAGAAGTATGTAGAGAGAGGAAAAATGAGAATTTTTTTGATTTCTGGTTCTCCGATATATAAATAAACTCAGGCCCCAGAAAATCTGTGCCTCCCTCAGTTTCACAGTTACTTAGCAAGTCCGTCCTTGAAAAGATTTGGTTTGACCTTGCCAGTTATGATTTCCCTCTGGAAAGATATGAGCAAAAGAAGGAAATGCTCATGAGTTTAAGCACTGTTAACCTGTGCAGTGCAGTTGCCCAGGGTATTACTGCCAAGTTGAAGAACTCTGAATCTGCCCTGCTTGCATGGCAAGAAATAATAGTTGGCTGCAAAATAAAACATGGTTAAAAAGTGGTGGGGGGGATTTTTTTAAATAAACACTAAACAAGAAGCTGAAGTGTGCAGGATCTTCTGCAATTCATGTGGCTGTGCTGTCAAAGCAGCTGGGTCCAAATCATTGCTCTCTTTTTGATTATGAATTGATGAGGAGTTTGATTATGAATTTTGGAGGAAATTGCATTGGAAGGTCATGCTGCAGAAAACATCTCTAGAGGTAATACATAAGAGGGGCAAAGCAGAATATTTTTAGTGTTATCAGAGAAACAGGAAAATTACCAGGTAATGTAATAAAGAGGAAAATAAGGCAGAATGTGCATGGCAAAAATTTGGTTAAAAAAAGCAAAATGATTCTTGCAGAAAAGCTGTCTTTGTGGCTGGGGCAACAAAAACAGTTTTAACCCTACAGGAAAGGAAAGCAATGAGTGTCTGTTGCAATGCATTCACTAATAAACTTCAGGTTTACACAGTCCAATAGTTTCTGCTGCAGAGAGCTTTGATTCAGTATAGTAAGACAGAAGTTGATGAAGTTCAGGTAATTTTTGTGCTGCAACTTGGGAGAGAGCAAAAGGAATGAGTACAAACTTGAGATGTTAATTATAATATTTTCAAATTAATTAATTTTGCTTTTTCATTTAGCTTTTTTTCTTTTATTGTAGTTACAGTTTTAAATACATGGAAGCTGAATTAGTGAATGTTGCAGCTTTGAAGTTCTTTGGCTCAATATTTGCTTTCTAAATGGTGCTGTTATTTAATCTTGAACTGTAAAACCACTATATTCTGCTGAGTTGAGAGAGCATTGTGAAATATAGTATTGCAAAATGCACAGGAAAGCAGTTGTAATGTTTCTTCCTGAAACAGGCAAGCACAGCAGCCCTTCTAAAATGCAAAAGCTTATTTAAAATTGGCAGTATATAAGGGAACAATAATTACCAAGCACTACTTTCCACAGGCTTTCTACACTTTCAGACTGTCTTCTTTTTGAGGATGACCACATTCTATTAATGTATATACAGCTGGCTTGAAGCTGTGAAACTTCCTTCTGGTTCGATTATACAGAAAAGTTTGAGAACCACTCACCCAAGCCAGTAATCCTTAATACAGAAGTAACAAAGATAAATGCGGATTTCAACGAAATAAACAAGCACTAAACTCTTTCCATTCAGTCATAAGCAATCCCAGTGGAGGTTGGGAAGTACAAATCTATCTGGCTGAAGGTGAGCTAATCCACTGTGACAAAGCTGTGGGTTCTGCTGTCCTTGAGGCAGCTCCCTGCCTCCTGCCTCGCAGTGCCTGTGGAGGGTGGCTGCAAATGACTTCATTTTTCACAGCTGTCACCTCTAGGATGGCTCTAAGCTCTGCTAAACACCTTTTTTAGTCTATGGTCTTGCAGGCCTTGGTTGATGAGCCTTCCACAAGCCACGCTGGAGGGAGAGGAAAATCTATTTAAAGGGTAACATATTGGGAGTCTGGTGTGAAAGGTCTTTATGCAACTGGTGTGAGGTACAGTGACATGAGCTCTCCTGGCTTCTACAAATGTGTTGCTGTCATTGCAGCACTGGTGGGAGAATTACAGATACCCACAGCAAGACATAGTGGGCAGCCAGGAGAATATTGCTTTTCAGTGCTTTCCCCTGCTGGGAAGAATGATGTTCTAAATGATTAAGTGGCCATCTCTGGATTCAGGAGAGCTGATTTCCTTGTTATTTTGTTTGATCTTCAGACAAATCATTTGTGCTGCAGTTTGATGAAACAGTTAAAATTACAAATGCTGCTGAAAAAGCAGAATTGTACCCCCCATCGGGGCTTGAGCCCCAACCTCTTTTCCTGCGTTAGCACTACTTCTCACCTGGTCCTAAAGAGAGCTGAAATAGCAGAAAATGCAGCCTAACAACAACAGCAAAACTCTGATAACCCTGAGACTATATTTTAACTGCTGTTAGGGAGAAGAAGCAAATTTTTCTTTCTTAATTTACAATACTGACAAAAATTGTAGCTATCTGTGGATTCATCACATCTGGCACATTCCCCAGGTCTTTGCTAAGTCTTTCCAAAGTTTCTTGTAATCCTTAGTGGCCACAAAAATCTAGAACAATCAAGGGAAAGTAGTCACCTTGCTGTTCACCTTCCCTTTCAATTCATTAATTCGTGGGTTGAATGTCCTCAGTCCAGTCCTGAGGCTGGTCCCTAGGTCACTCCAGTATTAACCTCTGTCAACAGTGAGAAATGGCTGCTGATGTCCAATTCTTTCTGTCTCCAGTTTTAAACTATGCCACGACTTTTATCCGTGTTGATTGCCATGTTTCTTCTGTAGCTTCTTGTGAAGGGAGATTGTTTTTTGTCAAAAGTCTTTGGGAAGCTTAAACATTTTCTACCTAGAAGTTTCATGGGGACGAAGGGCAATAGAGAAGAAATTACATGGACAGTTATTTTACAAAGCATATTTCCTTAACAATCAGTAATTATCCTGTTACTTTACAGTCCTCGAGGGGGCTCTGCACTCTGACTTCAAAGGAAGCAAGAGAATGCGAGCATCCCAAACATGCAAATGGTCAGGCAATTAAAAACTCTCCATTTCCCCAAAGTCCTTGTGAAGGATCCTACTCTCTAAACTGCTCTTCACAAGGGTAAACATGTGCTTAGGGGAGCAATCGATTCCTTTCCTGAATGAATGGATTGATTCCCTGCCCCTGCCTCTTGTAGCCAACAACAAATTACCAGTGGCTGTCCAGGCGACTTCAATGCACGACTTCTTCTCCATCTAAACTAAGTTGGGAACGATCATTAATTTTGCTGGCCCTGGAATGGAGGGAACTTGTATCTCTGCAGTATGTTCCAGAAATACATTGCAACTGCAAATCCAAGCTTTCCAGCAGGCTGACACTTCAAACAGCCTGTGACAAACCATCAGACTGTCTTGTGTTCCAATTACTTATCATCAGCCTGTGGATACAGCCGACAGTCCTTTGGAATTTGAAGAAATACTTAGAATGGAAATGCATTAACTTTGCTAGAGTGCCCCACCACAATGATAGCATGGGCAAACAGCTGAAAAATAAAATTAGTAATGCCTGGTTCTTACACACCATTTGCATGTGGGAGGTTTGACAGAGGAAGCAGATACTTGGAGATAAAAGCACCATGGTCAAGGACAGAAATAGAAGGAAAATTCACAGTCTCCAAATTCTCATTCCAATTTCTTTGGTGCCTGCTAAGACTAAATCTCTTTAGAACCTTATAGTGGTGTCCAGAAATCCTGGCTAAATAGTGATGTCTGTTCTGTGATACAATGCACACAGGTAAACAGCTTATAGCAAGCTAATGTTTGACATCAGCTGCCACTTCAAATAGTTCTGAGAGATCAAAAGTCCTCAGTTTCAGTAGGATAAACTCTGAATGCTCTTCACGCAGTGGAAAGCAGCAAGAATGATCAAAGGTCCTGAAAACATGCAATAACAGACCTTCTGATATGTAAAACACTCTTGCAAAGAGGAAGGGAAGCTGTCTTTCTCCATGACTGTGGCAGATGAGATAAAAATGGGTATAAACTGCAGGGAGGAAACTGGCATCAAGAAATAGTGAATTTCTGAAACATTTCTGAGAAAGCTTATGGAGACTTCATCACTAAATGCTTTTAAAAACAGATATGAAGGAAATTGGGTTTTGTTGGTTTTTTTTTTTTTTTTAAGGACGTACTCATGTAAACCTTTGCAACAATGTGCTTTTTCAAAACTCCTTCTAGGCCACCAATTTTGTGAAGTTTCATCTTTTTGAGAGGTGTATATATATTTAATGCAGCTAAATATGCTTTTTAAAAAGCATTAAAATACATGCCTGACAAAAAAATGCATACAAGGGATGCATATTTATGCAATTTTTATGGATTATCATTGTTTTAAAGTCATATTGAGAATAAGTTCGTCTGCCTTTCTGGGCTTTTTAAAGGCTGACTTTGGATTTGATACCCTCTGAAATGGAGTAATTCAGTGTACTTTATGCATACTTCCAGATGTTTTCAGATATTGTGCTTGTTCAAGGCAACCTCTGTGTCAACCTTATGGAAAAAGAAAAGTGACAAAGGCTTGAAATTTTAAAAAGAAAATTATAAATCTTGGAGATGGGGTTGTTTTTTTTTCTTCTTTCTTCCAAGGATACATCTCCTGCAGCTGTTTGTATTGATTCTAACACTGACTACTCTGCAGAATCCTACTGAGTCACTGTGACAGCTCAGTCTATGAAAAACAGATTGCAAACCACCTGAAAAATATTTCAAAAATGGCTCTAAGAGCCACCCTGGATGTTGAACAGTGTTAAAAACATAAAGCTGTTCAATTGATTAAAGTTCAGTTCTGTTGCCTTACATAGGCACAGGCTATATGCTAATGTAATTAATTAATTTCAAAGTGTAATACTTTATTTGTGTGTGTGTATGCACACTGGCTGTATTGGTACTCTAGTGTGAAAACAATTTCTAGGAGTAAAGTTTATTCCCATTCCCACTCAGATATGATGTTTGCCATCACTCCATAGTCCTGAGGTTGTGCATCTCTAGTTATACAGGTCTACAAGTCTAGACAGGTTTTTTTTGTTGTTTTTTAATAGGCTTTAATTTCCTTCATGATGTATATTTCCTGATTAATGGATCTTTATTTCCAGGGAAATGGTATTTATAAAAAACAAACCACTTGCCAACTAGCTTTGGAGATTTCCCCCATTCATTTTAGTTAATTGAAATTATAAAAATTCTGCAGCTTCTCCAGCAGAGATTTCTCTGCAGAGTACCACTTCTGGCCATGCTTCACAGCTCTATATTACTTCAGCAGATACAAATAAAATAAATCAAGAAATGTGTGTTAAAAGGCCCCATTAATTTGAAATAACATGGCCTGGGGTATGCTTTTACCCCTTAATAAACACATTTGGGGTTGTAAAAGCATTTTTCTTTTCTACTATGAGGCTACTATTCCCTGAATTTTGAAAAATATTTCAGGACAATTTATCTTCTATCATTTATTTATGCTTAAGGTACAAATCTGATGTTACTATTGTCTTTTTTATTGGTAGCAAATGATGTGCAAATGAAAGGTAAGCACCATGGTCTGCATGCAACCTTTGAGCTTTTCAAATGTGAGACCAGAGGATAATTTAGCTGCAGGCCTTGTCTACATTACCAGGACCACCAGTGTGCTATGCTAGAAAAATGCTTCAGGAGTGAACACAGCTGCAGTAGGAAAACCATGCTTTCCATCAGCCCAGACATAAAAAAAAAANTGCTAAAGGCTGATTGCCAGAGGGATGAAATGCCCATTAAAGGTGGATATTCTACTATGGGATTCCTGCATACAGTGAATTTAGCCACAAAGAAAAAAAAAAAAAAAACAAACCCACAAGAAAACAGTCAAAGGTCTGATATGGCAAGATCTGCTTCATCCACTTCAGTGGCCAAATATGTCCACTGATATCACATCCCTCCTGGTTCAAAACTTTATCTACATGGGTTGTAGTTTAAACTTTCCCATGGAGGTTGGGCTAGATCTCCTGAGGTTCCTTAGAACCATGTCACAACTCAGATTACATGTTGCATTTTGCATGAGTGTTAATATTTCATTCAGTTATAGTTTGAATTCATACACGTAGAACAGAAGTATTTCCTAATATTCTTCCCCATTATCCTTGTTTTTCTTCTGAAAGTGTAGGATGGTGTACTTTCATGTTTTCAAGTCAAGTGCAGGCTAAAATCAGATATTTACAGAACAATCTTGCTAGAGCTGACAAGCAATCCTTTGTAAATGGGCTGGCATGTTGCAAGTCTCAGTGAGTCAATCAAACATATGCTTCCAATGTTGATCTAGGTTGTCCATTTTACAGGTGAAACCACCCTAACAACCACTTTAAGTAGCACTTTACAGCTGCACATGGGCAGTTCTTATAACATATAGCCTGTTTGTATAGCTCAGCCATGGAATGGGGCTTTGGCAAACCACAGGGGCCTGACTGGCAGCAGCCCCCTGCCCCATCCTGCAGGGAGAGCAGAGATTTGTCTGAGGGATTTAATCATTTCTTCACAAAGGTCTTGTTCCAGGTCAGCACTGGGAGAGACCAGAGTGGGCAGTGTTGGTCTGTGCAGCCCCTCTGACCAGGCAGAGGAGGGTGAGACCTCCTTCAGGTCAGTGGGAGAAATCTGCTGATGGAAATCCTGGTCCTCACTGCAGACTTCCACAACCCCAGGGTCTACAGGAAGCACATCTGAGGCAATATAAAACCCTGTGTCTTTGAAAAGTGCTTCCTTCACCTGAAACCTCCCCATGGGAAATAAATGGTGCTGCTCAAAAGTACTGCCCAAGGGAAGACCTTTCCTAACACCAGGCCTTTCTTCTTTACAAACAAGAGTTGGTTGCAAAATAAAAGGAGGTTTTTTAAAAAAAGAGGCAACCTCCTCCCCCAACCCTGAACTAGATCATGTGTCTGTGGTTGTATGACCTAATACAGGACTTTGTGTTAGAGAGATGTTAGCTCTTCCAGTGCTCCAGATGCAGAATTAATTAACACTTCAAATTAATGCAACAGGAAGCTTAATCCAAGTTGCTTACAAGTAAAAATCATAACCCTGCTTACAAATAAATATCATAGCCTCAAAGGACTCCAAGACAAAAAACCATAAAAACCAAGATATATCAACCATAAAAGTGGCTTCCTTGAGCCAGTCCTACATTATTAGGGAGAAAACGATGAGCTGTAAATAATCAGAAAGCTGATTTCAACTGTACTTGCAATGAAATATCAGTTAATTCTAAATTTTATGTTGCTGCAAACAAATCCATGCTTTTTCTTCTCTACTTACCAGGTTTTTATTAAGTTACAAGAGACAAATACAAATAATTACGTCTCTAAGAATATCTGGAATTGGGATAAAGCTCTGACTCTGCAGGGCTTTTAACTGTTCCTAATTTTAAGGATCTTCTCACCTTGCTTGTCAGCTGCTGACGCATAAAACACTTGTTTCAACACCTAACAGCATCACTGCTATAACATATTCCTTCCTAGAAAAATGATCTGCTGTGCTGCACTCACCTGTGAAAACTGTAATCTCTGGATGTGATAAAATGCAGGTTTTTCGTGTACACCTTCCATGCCACACATGGTTTGATCTGAATCATCAGTGAACAACCTCAATCATTTAGCTCTCAGTGTCATTTTTAGTACAGATTTTGTCATTCTGAGGCTGATAAAGGAGATGAGGATCAATCACCAGAGAGAGGGCCAAAAATAGGAATGAAAAAGAGAAAATTGGGAAAGCCATTTCCCACAGCCTGGGAAAAATGATTATGAGACTATAGATATACACAAAGAGCCTTCAGTGAGCTAAGAGCATTTTGGTCTTCACACAATAAATGTGTGAGTCTGTGGTTGATCTGGATAAAAGAATGTTTCTTTCCAGTGTTCTTGGTTTGGCTTCTCAATATCTTATCATTTATTGAACTGATCCATATGGCCTCATAATGAATAGTTAATGCTGAGATATTAAATGTCTTCAGGCTCTGAAGCTCTGTTTCAGCTATTATGAGATTTGCCCTTTTCATTTTTAGAGAGGTCTCTTAAAAATACACAGAGAAAAGTTCAAAGGTAGTGCAGGCACCCTTTTCATCCCAGGTTTTTTTGCTTCCTGTTGACTTGGATACTTTTAGTTTGCCTTTGCAGATGGCCTCTGTGGGGGCACTAGAAGACATCAGACACACTGAAACTGAAGAAGGGACCTCCTATACCTCAAGGATAAAAAATTCACTTGATTAATAGGCTTGAGGGAAAGGTAAACTTTCCTGCCTGCTGAAATGGACATTTTTTATATAACTAAGATAAAAAGAAACAAGTAGGGAGGAGGAGAAGACTAGAGGAAACCTAGTCTTCTAGAAAACCACAGCTTTAGGATTTTTTTTTCTTTTAGAAAGGTGCAATATTGAAAAAAAAAAATGTTGGTTATTTCCCTAACTCTTAGGGAATTAATTGTTAATTTATTTTTTTAAAAAATTCTGTAGATGAAAAAATTCTTGGTTACTTCCCAAAACCTCTGAATGTCCTCATACCCAACATTAGCACAATAAGGAAAACAAAAGCTGGCTTCAAGATCTTACTTTATTTCTACAAGTCTGTTGCATAACAGACTGGTGAAAAAAGCATGTGGGCTCTGTTAATAACTTTCAGAATTACAGAATCACAGATTACTCTGAGTTGGAAGGGACACACAAGGATCATCAAAGTCCAACTCTCGCCCTGCATGGGGCAGCCACAAGAATCACACCATGTGATGTCACATCTAAAGTAACTTATATTGTGATCTAGAGAGGATTTTGTGTTATTTGCAGTGCCATGTATTCCATGCAAGGCGAATCCTGGGTTACCTTTTCGTGAAGTTTCACCACTGCCATGGTTGAAGTAGAATATCTGACAATGAGCAAATGTTATTAAGTTTAGAATTTTCATTTGGGAACCAGTAAGAGTTCCCAAAAGCTGAATCTGACTTTAATCTTCATATGAATTTAGTGAGAACAGTGTTGCATGCTAAGCTTTGGTTTCCAAGTATTTTTGATGTGGATAGAAATAGTGTGTCTTATTTTGTATGTGGTTCAGCATTCCTTATTTCAGCCAGTTCTGGTAATAAACAGCAGTGGAGCAAACAGCTATGGATAAAAAAAAAATAAATTAAAAGTAACCAGTTTTGTTCTACTGTCTCTTTGCTTTGCATTTTGGATTAGTGGATCAAATTCCCTTGGAGGGCAGCCATTGTCATCAGCTGCAATATTAAATATTTGAGAGTGACTTAAAGCCAGTTTCAAACCATTCTGGGTAACCTGGCTGTCCTTATCTGTGGGTCACACCTAGGAGCTTTGGGATACGTCATGAAGGACTGAAATGGAAAGAGACAGAGATTTTGATGATGAAATCTCAAAATAGTCTTCAGGGCTCGGTGATTCTACTGCTTCTCCTGCCCCAGGCTGTCTGGTCCTAGTCCCTTCTTTGGTGCTTTTGTGACAGATTGAGGAGAAGACTCTAAAGCTGCTGAGCATCTGAGCCTGTGAAAACTCCTGACTTTTTGAGGATGACGCCAGGAAACTGTGCTGGCTCCTGATGGGCAGCACCAGGGCTGTTGCAAAGGAGTGGGCTGTGCTCTGTGACTCTGGGTGACACCTCCAAAGCAGATCGTGTGAAGCCTCTGTGCAGGTGCACCACGAATTATTCAAGGGCTGTTATTAAAGTGGTGGCAAGGTAAGCATGGGTTAAAAACAGTATTTTGACTCATCAAACAGGCAGAACATTTAGATACTCAGCCAGAGGCCCTAAACACAGTGTTAAGGAGCATTGTCAAATCCTTCAAAAATTAGGAAAGGGAAAGTGCAACTTGGATTAAGTTTCCTGTTGCATTAATTTGAAGTGCTGCCTAAAATTCTGCATCTGGAACACTGGAAGAGCTAACATCTCTCTAACACAAAGTCCTGTATTAGGTCATACAACCACAGACACATGATCTAGTTCAGGGATTGGGGGGGTTTTGCCTCTTTTTTTAAAAAAAACTCCTTTTATTTTGCAACCAACTCTTGTTTGTAAAGAAGAAAGGCCTGGTGTTAGGAAAGGTCTTCCCTTGGGCAGTACTTTTGAGCAGCACCATTTATTTCCCATGGGGAGATTTTTGAAGCACTTTTCAAGGGCACAGACCCTTGGGCAGCAGCTCATTTTGGTCACGCTCTGATGCCACATTTTCCATGGCTCTGTGGGTGACAGGAGGTGCAATACCCCAGGTGAATATGTGATGGCAAGGGACAGCAAGAGGATGCTTTGCTGTGCATTTTGTATTTGATGTTTGGGAGGTCCATGGCCGGGGCTAATGCACTGCCTGCTGGAGAGCTGGAGTCGCTTCACTGTGACTCAGAGGCCAGGGAAGGGAATCTCATTATAGACCTAACCTGCAGATGAATGCAAACCTTATCTTTCATTATAAATGACATCTCTGAAATGCAGCTTGACTTCCTAAGAGAAGGAACACTCCAGCTCAATACTAATTCAGCAGCTCCATCCTGTCCTGTGACACAGTGATCAATTGCTTGTTCTTCTTCTCCTGTGGATGTAGCACATCTTCCTCCAGCAGGGAAGCACTTCAGTCTAATGTGTGGATTTAATTTTCCCATCATTCTTCCTGCTCTGCAGAATATATGTCTGAGCTATGGGAAAGAAATGTAAATTTTTCCAGGAGGCTGTGGCTGGGAGGAGTGATGGAGAAGTAGAGAGCTGTAAAGAGCTCATAGCAGTAATTGCTTCATGTCCTGTTCAAGCTTTCTCTATTCTTTATGATCTCCTGTGACATGGAAGAATTATTTCCATGCTATGAGGTCAGGGGCTGCATGCAACATGTAAACTCCTCTTTCTCCTGATTCAGAATCTACCTCTGGTGGTGCTGGAAGATTTTATGCACTGTCTGCAATTAGTGGGCATTAGACCAACCTGTGACTACCCCTTTTCCTGCAGGATAGGTGGTTTCTCCCTAATATACATTTGGAAGATTATGAGTCACATTCACTTGTTACTCTTTCTTCAGAAAACTTTGATTTTTTTTTAAGAGAATGACAAACAAGAATTTCTCTTCCATGTAAATCAAAAAACAAACAAACAAACAAATAACCTCTAACAAATATGATCTTACTAGATATGACCATTTATAGGAAAGAGGAAAAATATAGATCAGTTAAAAAGCATAGAAAAGCACAGTTCTACAAGTTCTTTTATAAAGACCAGGGAGAGCTGCTTCTAAACTCGTTTCAGTATTACTCACTAGGGTTTGCAGACGGCAGCTTGACTTTCTGAAAGCCTGTCAAAATTGCCTTACATAGGGGAGTGGTGCCCTTTAAGAGGAAAAAAACCGTGTCCTCAGCCTTAGAATCGAAGCGTGCAGGTGGGGTTTCCTTTGTGGCCAGATATCTCCTTTTCTTGATCTAAAAATAACAAGTGACAGCAGATTTTGTTGTAGTTGCCAGCTTATTCTCAAGTTCAGGTAATTTGTTTCTGCTTCAGAAGTGATGGGGACACCTTGAACTGGATCACCTGGCATCTGTCTTGCAAACACATTCTCCCTCAGGGCTGGAAAGCTAGGCAGAAACTGAAAACAAGGGTTAATTAGGAAAGAAAGGATAATTATCTGGTTTTCTTTTTTTATTTTTTTTTTATTTTACAACCTTCACTGACCTATAGCTACTGTTAGTTCATTTCCCATTCTGCGCTGGTACTTCTGCGCATTTGAAATGGCTTTGACCACTGCTTCTCTGCTTAAATAAAACCCTGGGGATTCTTCAGCCTTTAATGAAAATTACAAAAGCCTTTGCATATTGTGCAATTACCTCTCCCTTTGTTTTCCCACAAAATGGATTCAGCAGCTCCCCGGTGGGACACCAGAATTAGCATGTCAATATCACAACATCTCTCTGCGGAATCCTGTTGGGTTTGTAGCAATTCTAATTCAAGGTTATATGGGTTTAGGTGCAAACCACTTCGAAACGAGCTGTTTGCACCGGCACCTTCGGGGCATGAGAACAGTGAGTGAGTTGTTCATTCCTGTGCTGGCTGCAGGCTCTGTCACAGGCATTAAAACAATTGCAGTTTAGGGTGAGAGGTTTTAGAGGAGTTTGCCTTTCCAACACCCTGCCCACTGCTGCTGCTTCCCAGAGTTCTTTCACATAAGACTCCCTCTATTTCTTTTCTATGTAAAGCTCCAGTAGCTTTACGTGGAAACAAATTTTATTTCTCTTCCAGCTCGGCTTTAAGCATGGGAGCTCTCGCAGTGGCATCCTTATTTTCAACACAGTTCAGCATAAGCATCTTCAATATGCTTTTGCTGACACACATACAGTGTGTAGATAGTGAACATCTTCTAAGATAAAAATAAAGTACATATATACAGATAGATATATCTATCTTTGAAAACACAGGCCATTCTGAAAAATGTCCTAGGTCAACGATATGTCATTGATATAATGGTGTTTGGAAGGTCAAATGTTCCAATTAAAGTCTGTCTCCAGTTCTGAATCATCTGACTAGCACTAAAAGTCAGAAATGTGTCTGTATTTTTCAGCTTGAATACCAGAAAAAAAAATACTATTTTTGAAGGCTCTGATCGTGTTTTTGCAACCTGCCAGAGTAGATTGTGGTCTTCTGATAAGAGGCAGGTGAAACCAAACAACCAGTACAGCTGAGAACAGCAACACCCAGAATCTCGTAAAAGAACAGTTTCACTGGTTCACCCCTCAGATCTCCTTCACCAAGCCACAGCTCTGCAGGGAGATCAGAACAAGCTTGGGAATTGTCACATCCATAGCATTGCTTCAGAATAAAACCACAGACTAAGTGAAAACACCTCACCTCCCATTTCTCTTTGAAATCATTAAACTAAATATCATAACAAGAGTTCCTCTTAGCAGGGTTGTACCCCACCCTCTTAGCAGGATTGTGCTCTGCCCCATCTCAGATCATATGGAAACATTAGCTCTGTCTCTGATGTGAAATTGTATGTAGCAGATCTTATTTTCTTTTTTCCTTTCTTAGTGCACTCTGTTGATTTTGGAAAACGTTTTACCCATCCCTTCAAACCATGACTTTCAGAAAAGATTAGCAGCAACTGATGACATTGCAGTGTTTGTTGCTGATGAACCAAGTAAATAAGTTTGGGTTGTGTGTACTCCTGGATGGCACAATGCTCTCTTTTCTTTGCAAGAGATAATGAAAGGAGCTTGAGCAAGCTTGCAGCTGGATCAGGCTGCATATTTGGCTCACTCACCTCTCCTCCTTCTGCCTCAGTTTCCTCATCTGTAAATTGGGAGTAACAATGCTGACCTCATTACAGCTTCTTAAAGAAAAGAATTACAGAGAGCTACTGAGCTCACCAAAGCCTGAGGAAGAAGTGTGTGCACCTACTTCAGAGGTCTGCTCTGGGAGCATCAAAAAGCTGATTTTTTCACTCCAGTTTTCTGGGCCTAGATCTGCATGTCCTCAGTAGATCACAGTACCTTGTGCACTTCAGTTGCTGTTTATTTGTCCATTCTTCTTCCTTCCTTCCCTGCTAAGAACTCATGAATCTGAAAGTCCACTTCTTCCTGAGCATATTTTCTCCTCTGCTTTGGTATTAACAGCTTCAGAGGATCCTCAACCTCAGCAACATCCCACTGGATGCTGCTGGACTGGCTAAAGGGCACCAGATTCCTCAATGCAACACGTGCACTGATGTGTTACAGCAGCTCCTGGGGGCTCCTCTGGAGGCAGAGGGACCATGATTGTTGCCAGACATGGTGCATGAGCACCTCAAAGTTTACAGCCTAATCAGGCAAACAAGAGCCATGGTAAAAGAACAGCCAGCAGACATCTCCAGCCAGCAGACAACACACAGCAAAATAAAGTGATTTGCCAAGGACAGGGCCTTATCTTGCTGTACCTCTCTGGCGACAGCTGGGTATGTACAGACAGAAGGCAATGTACCCTTGTTCTGGATGAACAGACACTTTGGATTTTGAAGTGGTTTTACTCCTTCTCCCACCCTTCCCCTTAGGTCTCTTTGCCTCCTTCATTCTTTTTGCTCTCTCTCTTTTTTTTTTTTTTTTTCCTTTCACTTTCTTTTTTTTCCCAGGCCTGTTTCACACTGTCTCTGGCATTCTCTTGTCCCTCTCTCCAGCCAGGTCACCAGGTGAAGTCTATCAGCCAGCCCTGTCTTCCCTCACATCACAGAAGTGCTTGCAGGTAACTGGTGCCAATCCCTTTTTTCTCCAGTAATAATGAATTCCCTGGGACACAGTCTGCCTTAGCCGTAATTTTGGCCTTGAACAGAATAACTTGACCATGCTAATAGCTGGAAACAACAGCTACTTGCTCAGGCCTTTCTGCCTCCTCCCTGTGCCTGTTTACAATTCCACCTGCTCTCCCCTGCCTTGCCTGGCAGTAATCTGATCATTCCCTCAGCTTCTCAGCCTTGGGTCCCAGGGGCTGCACAATTATGGAGAGAGAAACAGCCCTAGACTAGGGAGATAGAGCCCAGGGGTTTGGACAGTGGTATTGAGTAATTCATCAACAGCAGCATCCCTGTGGAAAACAAGTCATCAGCAACGTGAGAGGTGTGTGACCTTCCCCTCTGGACTCCTGAGCAGTGTGGGGCCAGCTCTGAATGCTGATGGCTTTGTGTAGGGCTCCTTGTCCTCCACCCGTGCTGTGAAGTGCAAGAAGAAATCTGCTTCCTCAGGAAAACACTTCCAACAAGGTCCATGGGCTGTTTGCACAACCCCACAGAGTGCCTGTGTAACTCCTTCAGCAGCTTAGAGCTACTGAAGGTTTCCACCAGCAGGACTCTGCCCTGGAATCCTCCTGTGTGTGCACAGAGCAGCAGCTGGTGTGGTCTCCTGGTGCTGTGCAGGGTTACTGCCTGCCCTTGCTGTGGCCAGAGCTCTGTGCTGCTGCAGCACTCGTGGCTGTGAACCACATCTCCGAGCCGGCATCTGAATCACAGCTGTCCAGGTTTCCATTTTAGTCACAAAAGAAAAAGAGAGTTTTGTTAAAACTTTGCTCCTGCAAAGGATGTGGGGGGAAGAGCTTGGTCCTTTGGTCCTTGGTGCTTTTACTAGAAGTGCATTTTTGTAGGGTGCTGCTGCCGATAAACTCCCACCACTGTTCTCTTACCCCATCTCCTCTCCTATAAATCCCATTCTTTTGTGTCAGTCCCCCAGCCCAATGCAACATAGGATTGTGTGGCACAGATGTCCAGTGACCTTTCCTGTAACATCTGAGTCCTGTGCTTTAAAGGACACATTGGCTTTCCACTCCATACCTCTCGATATTAAAGCTATCTCAATTAATTCCCCAAACCTGAACTCAACAAAATTTCTGCTCTTATAGATTTGCTTTGCTTCAATGATCAATACCAGCCTTGTTAGCTAGAAGAAAGAATATTTTTTTCCCCTCCAATTTTCAAAGAGAGACTTGTGTGGGCCAGCAAGTCTTCAAAGCCTATGATCTGTGGTCCAAGAGCTAAAAACAGTCACAAAATTCACCACCAAGTGGACGAAAACTTAAGGCTCGTCTTGCTCCTCTTTCTCCTTCAGCAGTAAAAAAAAAAGGAGACACTTTTAAAAGGGTTTATCATTTGGAATTCTTCTCTGCCTGTAACTGGGAAGAACATAAAAAACCATGGCAAGATCACAGATTTAGGCTAGCTGACACAGATTTAGACAGTCCTGAGAAGTGTTCGCCTAACCGAGTGAGGTAGCACTCAAATATGTAAATAAGTTTCCCATGGGGAGCTCTCAGACTCTGCCTCAGAGGAGGAGTTTTGCTTAAATAAGCACAGAACAGCTTTGTTGTTGCAACTTTGTGGAGCCTGTCCCTTCAGGCTGCTAGTCCCAAAAGCTGTGTGCCAGGGTCACTGAAGAGCAAGAAAACGTGTTCAGCTACAGGCACTGCCTTCTCCAGTCCTGCCAGTGCTCCTCTCCCAGCTCTGCTGCTGCCCTTTACTAATAATAGAGCACTTGTATTTTTTTTTTTTCCCCAGGGAAGGAACATAGTACATGTGGGTTGTGCACAGTGATGGTGATTCTGAAATGCATTTTTTGTGGGACTTAAATTAAAATGATTCAGCTTTTGGCTTGCTTTGAAATAAGTGCAGTCATGCTATGAAAGTTGTGGATCCTTTTCTTACCAAAAATACAATGTGAGTTGTCCCTTAAAATGATGGTAAGCCCTGCTTCTCTGGAGCAGCCTCCTCCCTGACACAGAACACTAGAATTGTTTTGCCATTATTTTTGACAACTCTTCCACCTATCCCTATGTCTTTAAACCAGGGATTTGGAGATCTGTGGCACCATGAAGAACTAATTTAAAGCATAGAACACAAAATTTTAGATAAATTATTCTCAGAATAATTTTTTTCAGAATATTTTAGAAGAAGAGAGAGTTCAAGAGATCCAGAGAAAATAGTCACGAAATGGAATGAAAAGGAGGAGGATGTGTAGGCATAAGAACAGCAGAAAAGGCACAGCCAGGAGAGAGGGAACAGAAACTGGATGAAATCAGGATATAAAAGCTTACAAATCTCTTTATTTTAAGGTACAGAAAATACCAAGTCTTAAAATATGATCTTTTCCTGGCAATGACCACACTTTTAAGAAGTTGGCCTTTTGGAGCAAGAAGGATGGGTGTGCTCAGGGACATTTTTCCAGCCTTGTGCTTGAGACCTCTTTTCTTCTGTGCCTGTTTCAAGCAAGTGCTATTGCAAGCCATGCATGGGCACACACACAAAAATCACTTAAGAATATAGAAGTAGGCTTTGCTTGAGACAGCAAAAACAGAGCAAGTTTTGCATGCAGATGGCCTTCTCTGGAATCTGACTGGCTTTCAACACATCAGCGAGGCTGTGCATCTCTCTGAGTTACTGTGACAAGAGCTGAGAATGGATGGCTGGCTGCTTCACTGCAGTTTTTGAAAGCAGTTTTCAGAGATTAGGACTACTTTGGAAAACCGAGTTTAACAGTCTGCTTTCAGTAGGTGTTTGACATTGAAAGTGACTTTTGCTGCTCTGGTATTTCCTTCAAAGACGACAGAGGTTCAAGGAAAATCAGTCATACAGGAGAATGAGTTTGGTTTCTTGTCACATTGTGCTTGTCCAGGGGAGTGTTTTTCAGAGGTTTGTCAGACCCAGCTTCATAGCATGCATTCCAACAGTGAGAAAGGGCTGTGATCAGGGAAATAAGCACATTTCTGAATAAACATACATCTACACTGGCTTGGCATGTGGCCTCCTACACTGGTTGGAAAGAAGTGGGGTCAGCAGGTAATAAAACAGGCAAATTGATTTTGATTGTTTTTACTAATTACTTACTTTTTTTTACTTTTTGTTTTCCTTCAGATTTTTTGTTCCCCTTTTTGGCTTTCTGGTGTCCCAGATTTACTTCCTGATCTCAGTGGTTGGGCTCCCTGGCCCAGTGGGAAATCATTCAGCCAGCATGCTAAATGGTGTGTGGCTGCTGTCATAGAAGAATTTAAATGACTGATGCTGGTAGTAATCACTGTACTCCTGAATCAGTTTTGTAAGGTAGTGTCTAGAGAAATGAGGAGAATGATATTTGTATGGCAAACTGCCATAACTCCACTGACACCCAAAAAGAGCAGTTTGCACTGACTGGGGCCTCTCATTTCATTTCAGAATGCATTTCCCTCTGAAATTCATGTCTGCTTTACAGTAAGCATAACTATTCTTTTTGTCTAACTTGGATCACATCCATTGAATCCAGTAATAGATGAGGCACCAAAACTCTAAAAGATGTGTCCCTTAAACACAGCTAAGAAGCAAAAAGTTGATCTGTCCACCTGCAGTTGTTCTCCTCCCCTTGTTCTATTCTGTTTCAGTACAGGACCTTCCCCAGACCTCACTTTTTGCACAATTTAATTGTGTTGTAACTTGTTATAGTAGAAAAGTATAGAACAGTATTTTCAGAAAAGCAGGATCTCGAGAGAGACAACGTTTTTTACTAGCCTTGCTGATATATTTGGAAAAATCGGATATGCTGTCAGGTTCTGAGACTCTGCAGGTGACTCAGTGCTTTGGAAATGTTTAATATCTGCTCTGATGAATGGTGTCAGCTCTGCTCCAAGCTCCACTTTCTCTGGCCACCAAAGCTGCAACAATGCTACTATCAAAAAACACAGAGGATTGTTCCTTCACCCAGCCTTCCACAGGCCATTAAAAAAAGTTATTATTGTCTGGCCATTCAGATGTTAGGAGTGAAGAAGAAATGTTTTTTATATCAACGGGCAACACTTTTTCTCCAGCTCTTGTCTGGTGTTGGCCTTTGATAACTCCTGCTTCGCATCAGTTGTGATTATCTCAGTGCTGAAGCCAGGCTGAATCCTCCTACTCACTTCTGGATATTCCCCCTGCTCCCCACACAACCCACCAGCAGACCAACAGCTTCTACTCTGTTTAGAAACACATTTCATAACTGCTATCAGCTTTTAGAGAAATGCAAAATAGCTTTCCTCCCCCCAGCACCCATATGCTGAACTACCAGATTACAAGGATGCCCTTTTTCAAAGTTTGAATTTGTGAAATCTCATTAAATCGAGAATTAACTGCAAAGTGAGATTTCAAACAGTTGCCTCCCTTAAGCATGGCTAGGAAAACCCTTTTCTTTGAAAAAAAGACTTTTTAACAGGATTATCCTAGGTAGTGTCTGGCTGTGAATTTTAGACCTAAAATTTCGGTTTTAGTTACATTTAGTACAATTCCCAAATGAACTTCCAGGGGAATCTTTCAGCCAAACTTCTGCTCCTTGGATCATATGCCTGACATACTGAAGGGAAACAGAAATCAGGAGAGAAAACAGAAGCTGGAGAGAGGCAGCATTTTGTCCAAGGTCAAAGGGAAGGTGGGAGGCAGAGCAGAGCTGCACCATCTCAGCTCTAGGATGTGCTCCAGGTGCTATTCCTGGGCTCCCTCCCTCCCTCATGTTTTGTAGCAGCAATTTGTCATGGATCCACAAGCTGGCTGCCTGGGCGCCTGCAGGCTGAGGATATTTGAAAAACAGAATACAGGGCCATGTGCTCTTCCCACTATAAACTAGATGGATAAAATTTGTGTTTGGGTTTGTATTTATTCATCACCATTTTTCCAGGATGAGGTAATAATATATTGAATGCAAATGTTTATATTAAAGCACTCCCATAGTTCCACTTAGGCCAGAAGGTGAAGCATGTTTAACCAATCTGTTAGCTGCCTATGGCTATTTTCCTGAGGGTTACCACAGTGGATTGTAATGCTCATTTAAATTCCAGCATCTTCCCAGCTAGGACAGGCTGGTATCCTGGCTTCACTGGCTTCCTGTTCACACAAAAATCAAGCACTGTGTGTAGGCCTGGCTATATTTGCACCTAACCTGGATACAGACCTGCTGCTGGAAGTGAGGTGTGGCACAACTTAAAATGGTTTGGACCAGTTCTATAGCAGGCTATAGCAGCAAGAATACACATAAACCTTCTAGGTGTTTTGATCAGTATGGTTATAGCGATTCCAGAGGGGAAAAAAAGAATAAATTGTGTTGATTAGCAACTGATGAGCTAGCACACCTGCTAGATGTTTCATTTTTACTTAGAGAATAAGTTCTCAAGAGTGTTGGTGTTGGATATGTTCACATCTCTTGTGCTTGAACCCCTTGAGTTTCACTGTCTGTCACAGTAACAGTAGTTCAAGATGCCTTATTCTTAGGAAAATGAACAGAGACTCTTCGTTTCTTGGGCTTTCTTCAGTTTAAACATTCAAGTTTATGAAGTTTTTTGCTGCATTTCTATGTCCCGAAGAAAGAGCAGATAATTTCTGTGAATGACATATTCTTTTGCTGACCTTATCTTCATCCCAAGTTGAGGATCTTTTTGCCTGATTGGCTCCCATATTTCCTCATTTGGATTTGATACGTCAAGGCAGAGGCATAAAGGCTGTCTCCAGGTAGAATCAGCTCAGGCTGTAAGATTTTGAAACTTAAAATGGTTTCATCTCTGAGTGCTCCTTGGATGCCATTTTGTGGTAGCTTTAAAAAAGTATGACTCAGAGCCTGTAATTAATCCCTAAAGCATTTCATTCTTTGACAAGTTTTGCAACACATGGGGCTTCACAAAAATGGTGAAATCATTTCCAAAATGTCTGTTTGAGTTCAGCTATAACATTTTGGCTGGAAATACAGCAACATGTTTATTTCTGTGCTCAGAAATAGAAAAATCCAATAAAGATGGATGGTATTCCACCCTAAAGCAAGGAACAAATCTTGAGGAACAAAAATACCTGTTCAGATATATAAAGTTTATAATAGTCTTCTGTAGTTAAATTTCCTCATTTGTAAAACAGAGAGAAGTGCTGGGAGAACTTAATGATGACTTAATGGGAGAAGGCTATTGAATTTCTGGGACATTGTTCACAGAATTATCTACACTGTTTGAAGGTAACTATCCATATTGCTTTCCAAAACTGATTCATTGAGTGCAATTATTTCAGTGCAGGATTAGAATAAAGATTAATTTAGGTAATTTACTGTCCAGGGCCAGGAGCAGATGCTTAGAAATGAGCACCAGCTTATGATTTCATAATACAGCTTAAGCCAAGATAAAAGCTCGCTACTGCCAAGAGGGAAAGGTCCTGCCCTTCTTTTCAGCTTCTGCAGCCCCAGCTCCTGGCTTGCTAAACCCCAGATTGCCTGTGCAATGCTGGTGCTCCTCCAGACATTCAGTAAGCCAATTTACTGCAGTGGCAGAAAGGTCACTTAAATAATAACAAAAAGAAGTGCTTTTGTCCGTGGTGAGTGGAGCTGGCTTGGCTCCTGATCCGTCAGGTCGCAGCGCCAGACGGAGGGGTCACGCACTTGGGATCAGCGCATGTGGGAGGAAAGAGCAGGCAAGGCTGGATAGGAATGAGGGAAAGAACTAAGGAGGAGGGACTGGGGGGAGTAAGGCTTCCAAGTTGTGTCAGCAATGAGACATTTATTTGGCTAAACCTTCTATTTTTGCCTATTTGACACCTACTGGAAAATCCAGCTGGTCTTCCCGGAGCGGCATGCACAGTGGGTGGAAGAGCTCTGTCCTGAATGAAAATACCTCATTTGCAATTTATGAAAAAGTCTGTATGGGGGTTGGGGGGGTCATTTTAGTTTTTGCACATGTGTATTACTTTACAGTCATTGTTCTTGGGTTTTATTGTCCATTTTATTTCTTAGTCAGTTGACATCAGGCAATCCTCCTGCAGCAGTTCACAGTAGCCAGAGCTGAAGGCCACACACAATCTCAGTATCCAGAAATGCTTGTTTCATCTGAAAACTCCATGATGTTACTTTTTAGCCTGTTTCATGTAATTTATTGATATGTTAAAGAATAAAGATCCCAGCACTGAACCATTATCAGTCCTTGAGGGAATCCTACCTTTCAAATGGAGAGAGCTGAAGAGATTTCAATAAGGAGCACTGTTGGCACCTTTTTTGGGAGATGGCAAACTCATCACTCGACCATTGATGGTTCATGTGATGGATGACATGGATGTCTTCCCTGCACGAAATGAATGGGGACACACAGATCATACAGATAATATTTACTATTCATTCTCTTCTTTGGTGGGTATTTTTTTCTGTGATTTCTACCAGTGGCAGGAAACCCTGGTTTGAGGTTGGTGCCACACTGCCACCTTTCATTCTTCTGGCACTTTTTCACCGCTAAATTATAGATCACACCTCACGGCAGCTCCGTAGCTGAAGTGCTTTAAGCTCCTGAATAAATATCATCTGATCTGGGTAGTTCTTCACTGGTTCACTTTCTCAATTTGCTCCAAGTCATCCAATATTGATTTATTAAGCTGAGGCAGTTCTTTCTGGTAAAGAATGTCTCCACTGTAGGAAATTCATGGATACTTTTAGGGCCATTAGATGCTTCTGAAAATCTCTAAGGTTCTTTTGTAGCTTAGCAATATGTCTTGTCACAAACATTAAATAAACTGTCCCTCTGGGGTATTGTTTGCTCTGTCTCACCCCTGCCAGACACAAGTCAGGACACTGTGTATTTTTCCTTTTTTTTTTTTCACATATTCTATATATATATGTGTGTATTTCCTTTTTTTCACATATTCTATAACAATAAGCTGAGGTTTTATTTTGTCCTCTAATGTTCTGAGTCTTGATATCCATTTTGATTGTGTTTTCCACTGCTGTTTTTCATAGAATCATCATAGAATCACAGAATGGTGTAGGTTGGAAGGCATCTTAAAGATCATCTAGTTCCAACCTCTCACCATGTTGTTTTTTGTTTGTTTTTTTTTGTTTTTTTTGTTTTTTGTTGGTTTTTTTTTTTTGGTTTGGTTTGGTTTTTTTCCCTGAACTGCAAAATCTAACACAATATAGACAGAAGTTTAGTATAATGGCCTCTGGTTTTTATTAAGATTTCCCTTGATAGAATGGTTATGAGACAGTTCACAATATGTCTCATTACCTACTTAATAATTTATTTATTTAAATTCTTCCAAAATTCAGACCCTAAATGCTTATGTAGATTTACAACAAGGCTACATGACATGAAAAGTGATGAACATGTACCAAGTTCTGTTGCCTTTCGGCCTTTTTACTGTAACTCAAAGCCCTTTTCTTGTACTTTGACAGACGGATGCTGTTTTGTTTTACCCATTTCTGAAAGCAGAACAGGAACTATTTCATTACTCCCTCTAGCCTGGGTCAGGTGCTGTGAGTGCCCAGCTATCCAGATGTTCAGCATTCCAAGGAAGGTAGGGGATATTCTCTGGACAGCCAAGGAGACTTGTGCCCTTTGGCTCTGAGCTGCTCTTCTCGAGGCTGGTAGGCATCTTTCTTCTTAGATTGATGGTGGGTGCCCAGAGTCACTGGCAGCCTCTCAGCATCAGTTATTTTGTTGTGATAAAGCTAAAATGGAATGTCACTTTGATTTGTTAGTTAATCATCAGCATTTCACCTTTTTTTTTTTTTTTCCCCTGGAACTTCTTTGAGCTTTGGCTCATGCTGACTTATAGAAACTGCTTGCTCACTTGTTTCTCTCTTAGATTTCTTCCAGTGAGGAGCATAATGAATATCAGCCAACGTCATTGTGACAGCGTTGCAAATATCTCCAAATATTGCCAAACTGCCACATCACAGATTAAGATTTCATTGTGGAAACAAGAATTTGATGAGGAAAGCACTCTAACCATGGGAATGATTGGTCATTGGAATGATTTATCTGTTGATGAGAGTGGATACCCTGTAAACCAGAAATACTAAAACCAAGGACACAGAGGTTTTTGTAAGGATGTGCTTGTTTCAGCCTCAACAAAAACTGTTACAGAATAGACAGATGGTAGAAATTATATTATAATGGTTTTCCTTTTTTTTCTCTTAAAACAATATAAATTCTATCTCTTAGACTAAAATTCTGAATTATTTACCAGTTTACATTTTATCATACTTTTTCACATCTTCACTAGAATAGTAATAGAATAAATAAACAAAAGGTTTGGGCTTTTATTTCTAGGGGGCAGAAAAAATCCACACTTCAAGTCACAGTCAGCATTCCCTCTTTTTTCACCTTCTTTTGGTCACCACTGAGGACAGACCTATTCCTCTGCCTCTCCCTAGGCACGTGCTGAGCTCAGAAATTCCACATCTCATAGCTGTCTCTAAAAGGAATTGTCATATACCAAAGTTCACAGTGGCATGGACTGGATTTTTACTGTGTTGGGTATTTTTAATATCTAGCAGGATTGGTGGAGAGGGTAGCAAAGCAAACAAAATTAGTATGAACCTCAAAGTGGAAATAACTCATCCAGCAGACTGAACATCTTTGCTGTAAAGCTTTCTTCCTATTCAAGCCCGTTTAAGTTGAGGCCAAAGATGCTGTGGAAAGCTTGTTCAGACAATTTTACAAATGAATCTATGGCTCTTTCTGTGATGCACTGAAGGAAATCCTAGTTCCAGCTCAGTTCCTAGGAAAAAGTACACACTGCCTCACACTGCCTGCCATCACAACTGGTTGCCACTCTAACCTCTGATCTCTCCCAACCCACTCAACTCTTGCTGTTCTGTGGAAAGCTTTGCTTTCATACTGAAAACAAACCTTTATAAGTGTTTGCAGACTAACTGTTTACTTAAATGTGATCTTTATAAGTGTTTACTTAAATGAACAAGATATGCTGCTTTATTACTTGTTCTATGCTTCTCATACTATTAAATATGTCCCTTTCCATTAATTCTATGATTCCAGAGATCACTTCTTTGCCTTCCAGGGTAAGGCAGCTCCTGGAAGGCAGCACACAGCATGGAAAACACCACCTTCTTGCCAGACTTCTGTAAAGAATTGTGGCTTTCACTAGTTGCCATCACTTGATTGCTTTAATTCAGATTATATCCCTAAAACTTTACTGTTTCAACGGAGTTTTCCTGCTCAGAATACAAGATTTAATCACCACGTTCAGTGTTAAACAACATGTTGTCTCCCTTACCCTTTTAGCCCAGGAGACTAATCACAGGAGGTGTCAGCTTCAAGTTCCAGTGGCAGTGAATGTTTTTTCACTTGAATAACAAATGAGGAAGTGTGTGCATGCACGTTTTCAAGCAGGTGGTTTCCAACAGCCTCAGTCTCTAACCAGCTGTTTTCTCTGTTCCCTTCTCATGGCTTCTGCAGCAAACATGTTATTCAGAAGATTAAGATTTTGATGAGGGAAAATGGAAAGTCCCCAAACCATTCTTTTCCTGCAGCCTGCATGGCTGCCTGGGAAATATAAGATGTGCCTACTCGACAGCTTAGTGGAAAGGGGTAGAGCTAGCCAATTTATTCTCCTCTGACAGCTGAAACTTGAATTTCTCTGCCTTTCCTGGCTTCCTTGTCTCTACTTCTGATTGCAGGGGTCATTGAAAACTACCTCCAACTGGTTGCAAACAGCTGTGCTGTTAATTACTTTATTGGCCATAGGAGATCCCAACAGATAATATTTTTGCTTGATTTCCCATCTCTTCTTAATGTTCCTCCTTATCTCTGCAGTGGGAATCAACAGCTTTCCCAATGCAAGAGGTGGATGCTTAAAATAATAATAATGTATTTAATTGCAAAGGAATGTTTGAAGGGAAACAAAGTGCACTGTTCTCAGACATGCTCTGGTACTTCTTTTTGAATTACAGCCTGCAGGAAGGCATTGCTTCATCTATCGCCTCTGCAGAGCACCACAGTCACAAGGTGGGATCACCCTGCCCCCTGGAATTGTCTGGTGTGTGTTGATTATTGTCTTCTGTCTCCTCTTATAAAGCCACCTTTTATAGGGTTTTACAGCTATAAAGTCAAATATTAGAGGTTTGTTATAGGGAGAAATTAATGAATTATAGAAGACATAAATGATATAAAAGCAGATATAAACCAAGATTATAAAAGCAGATATAAACCAAGATTATAAAAGCAGATATAAACCAAGATTATTACTCTAAGGCATTCATTCATTTGAATGGTTCTCATAAAGTACAGTAATGTCAGAGGTTTCACTAAATACACCCTCATTGCATGGTTAACCCAAACACCACCTTAATTTTCTCCCCAGTTCTACTGTTTAGGTAAAATTATTTTTACTATTGAACAACTACATCCTCCCCAGCCAGGGTAGGAATCCTTTGGACTCAAGGTGGAAGATATCCATAAACAGGAAACAACAAGGACTTAATTCTCCAGTATTGTTCCTATGAATCACCTACATTTATCAGTAGATAACTGAGATTATTAATTTAGAGTGGCAGCCTAATTCTTCCGGTACTTTTTAAGGAAAATATTGTTACAAACAAATAAAAGGACCACAGAGGAACCCATCAGAACCTTCTGGTATCTCCATGCCCTGCTGAAATAGAGTTAAAATTTTCTAGAAGTGATAAAAGGGAAATGAAATTATGTTTCCTGACAATGAGTGGGATTTCTTAACAACACTGTTTAAATTTAACTTTGATTGCACTGAGAAACCTGGTGATAAAGCTTCTGGCAAAATGCATTGGTAATAATTGCAGCTAAAAGGACAGCAAAACATAGGAATAAATAGTCTGGTTGTTGTGGTGTGCCTGTTACTGATAGCTTTTAATAATACATTAGAGCTAGATAAATATCTGTCATTTGGGGGCAGCCCAGTCGATCTTGCCTTAGGGCAGATGAATAAACTGGTTATTAGTCTGAGGTCCCTACAGCCCTAATTTTCTGTGACTGCTCACCATGCCAAGGAAAAGGCTCCTGCTCCTGTCACCCAGGCTATGAATGATCAAGGTCCTTGGTGCTCTCCTGGATGTCTGGAGCCTTGTTATGTGCCCAGATAACGAGTGGGACAGTGGGGAGGTGAATATTCCTTCTGCCTTGCTGGTTGTACTGGCTGACACTGTTTTACCCTGAGAATACCTCTGCAGTCCTGCCCACAGCAGTGGTCTGAGCATGGGCTGTGGTGTGTTTTCCACAGGCAAGGGGCTTGGGACAGCAGGAATTCTGTGGGACACCTGTAGAAGCAATTTCACAGTGTTTGCTCTGTGGAAGGCAGCCACAAGCTTAGGAGAACGCATCTGCAGGTGTTGCATCCTGCTGCAATGCTCATTTATCTGGCTGGCAACACTGAAGTGTTCAGAGGTTTAAATTATGTTCTGGATTCACTTTCAGAGAGTTGCCAGAAAGTCCAAGAAAATCTCTTCCTTTCCTGTTTAAAAAACTCCACGGTTTGTGGAATGTAAAACCACTGGAAAGAAAAAAAATCCTTTTTTCATAAGACGTCATTTTTCCCTCTATTTTAAATTTACTGATTTTTTTTCTTCCTTACACATTCTGGATAGGCCTACTAAAAGCTTCTTAAGCATGTGAAATGTTTTACCTACATAATTTCTGAGACGAAAAATGGAGAGATGCTGTTAGCAGCTGATAAAGAACACCTCACTTAAGGTTCATCTGTATTGTTTGTGTCATCCTAATAAAATGCTTGGCACTTGCTTTAAAGCTTGTACTGGAAGTCAAACTAGGTATAAAGTGTAGCAGTAATGGAAAATTATGTTTTACTGTTTACCTAAAACTTTGCATGACAAGGAGTCTACAGCTGGACGAGCTCAAACTAGAAACTTATTCAGGAGATTCTTTTAAATGGAACTTATTTGTGAAAGAAGTAGAATCAAATGAAAATTCATCTTAAAACTGGTGGCTTTCCTTAGTCTTTAAAAAAAAAAATTGTAGGGTCCAAGATGATTTACCACATAAATAAACTAGATTAGCAAATATTGTATTGATTTCTTACATTTACATAGGGCTATTCATCTGGGAAAACAGCATCCTGTGCTGATTTACATCCTATTCTCTTTGCATCTATACCAAACTCCTAAAATAAGTAGCAGATCAAATGCTTTCTACCACTGCAGAGAAGGATTAGAAAAGCAAAGGAAAAACATCATAGGTATATAGAATTATCAATGGAAATGTTTTCTTAGGACTGAGACCAGACCCCATAAATTTTGGAGAGCTGAAAATTACTAAAAATGACCTCTATCCTGACCAGCTCCCAGGTAAATAAAACTTATCTATTTCTATACTTTTATTCAGAACTGAACAGGCTTTGTCATACTGTGATAAATCATGAGTGTGAGCAATTTGTGGAAGTATGTCTTAGGAGCAAATTCTAGGAGTGATCATCTAAGGATCATAAAAACTGCAGGTACAGCTCCCAGTCTCAGTGAGCCGATTTTCAAGAGCAGGAAGACTTCAGAGA
This sequence comes from Pycnonotus jocosus, assembly GCA_013400435.1. Taxonomy (NCBI): domain Eukaryota; kingdom Metazoa; phylum Chordata; class Aves; order Passeriformes; family Pycnonotidae; genus Pycnonotus; species Pycnonotus jocosus. Next base: position 83,584 of record VWYP01008228.1, read on the forward strand.
CAAAACATTCCCCAGCATTGGTTTGGGGTTTGCTGGGAAAGAATGCTATCAGACTGTCAGGGAAAGGATATTAAGGTAATGTGGGCTGATGTGTATTTCCTGCTGCTGTGGGTGAACCAGCCACAACCACAACTTTCTGTGCCAGGCTTCTTTTTCTGCCTTACAGAAACAGCCTCTGAAACCAGACATTTCTAGACTAGAAGGACAAGGAAATTGTTGATGTTTGAAGTCTCTGTTCTGCTCCCCTTTCACTTTGCCATGCTGGTAACTGCATGCATTGGAGAGATCATATGACCTGCCAAAGAAAACAGGGAATTATCTTGATAGCAGTAGTGAGATAGAATCTCTAGGGGCACGAGGAGAGGAGTGGAATCAACAAAAAGTCATGACGGAGTGGATAGGCTTTCTCTCTCTAAACCTCATTTTACCAGCTGCTTTAGCAAACACTGAACTTAAATATGAAATATCTCCTTGAAACCAATGTGGAATCCCAAAATGGGACCTTTGGCAGCAGAGCTATCTATGTAAGAAAGCTTTCCAGAGGGTGCAAGTGGAATTCCATGAGCAGTAAAACACAGGAGCTGGCAGCCTCTGGCCCTCAGAGGGGAATAACTTAAAATCAGTGCATGAGTCATGGAGACAGGCAGATAAAAATGGCCTTGTTAGCTCTCTGAGAGATCAGCATTCCCATGAGGCCACCACCCTGCTACATCTTGTACACATTCTCAGCTCAAAGCAGACAAATAAATCATTTGGAAAAATGGATTCAAAGAATTACAAAACTTCAGTATAAGAAACACAGTGTTACACTGTTAATTTACTGCTAACTTTGAAAAATTCTGCTCCAAAGTTTGGGTTTAGCTTTAAATATGCTGTGTCTATTTCAAAGCTGGAATTCTAAGGTAATATAATTGCAATCTTGTGAAGAGTTGCACATCCTTTCACAGACAGCTGAGTGTAGAGTGCCATTCAGGACAAGAATTGCTTGCTCTTCTTCTGCTGTTCTCTGAAAGGAAATCTTTTTGACTTCTCAGAGTACCTGCCAAGGCAGAGAGAAGGAATGGGGGAAGACTGATGGGAGTATTCTTCAGTGAATTTGTCTCATTGTTTCTATAATCTGCATGCATCCTTGACTTTGTGAGCTTCCAAACGTAGAGATTTCTACAAGGCAGTATAAGTTCTTCTTTTTTTGTGTTGCCAAGAGAAAGAAAATCCTTTAAGGCCTTATGGTAATATTCATGAGCTCTCCTGTTCACAGCTCTTCTTTAATGACAGATGGAATCAGGCATTTGGACATGGCCAGTGGTGAAAAGTGGCTCATTCTACCCGGTTACCTGTGTTATGTGTCTATGAACAACTGAATTATAGTAAACACAGGGAAGACAAACTGATGTAAAGTGCAACAATACAGTCCCAGACAGGGGAAAAGAGTAAAGAACTTGCTAAAACAAAAGGAATTATTTCTCCAGAGTTTAAGCTCCCAGAAGCTTTTATGAGTCTGGTTTCCAAACCTCTGAGAGGTTGTTCTGTTATCCCTGCTTGGGTCACATCACTTGTGTCTAGAGCTGGTCAAACAGGCTTTGACTGCCAGCAGAAGTAGCCAGATGCTCCCACCTCAGCTCTGTTTGCAGGTTCCAAGGAGCACAGGGAAATGCTCCAGGCTAAAGTCATGACAACACTAACAGCAGTCCCGGCACATACCTTCCAGATGATTTTATGGGAACCAGCACTTCATGAATGTGAGTAGCATTCAGTATCTTTCCTTCCTTCACCACTGCTGCTTCTGCCTTAGGACACAGGACTGCTTTTTCCTGTCTAATGGAAGGGAGCCACTTCACATCTGATTAAGAATTCCATAAGGAATACTTTGGAGTTTATCCTCTGGTATTTATCCTCAGCACTTTGCAATTGCTGTAAGTAAAACTGTACAAATAACTAACAATTTACACATGGAACCTGAACTAAGATGTTGTCTTGCTCTTTTCAGTTTTCTCTTTTTCTTTTGCTGTTCACATTTCTAGAACCTACAGACAGAAAATGAGATCTCTTTCAACAAAAGCAGAATGCTGCCTCTCTTTTCCAATTTCTCTGTTCTTCAGGGGCAATGAACTGACACTGCAATCAGTCAATATCTAACAAAAGTAAGGGACAGTAACATGACAGCAACAGTCTCTCGTGCTCTGCAATTTGCTAATAAATCCCTTGAGTATCAGGGAAATTATCTTAGGCTGCCTTCCATGCCCACTCTTCCTGTATATCATATTTGCCCTAAAAATATTTTGCTGAAATTTACTCTTATACAACTGATCATGAGAAATGAGCTTGACTTTTGCAGGCTTAATATTGCTGATATTTCCCCCTCCTCCTCCTTTATAAGCTTCATTTCTTTAAGGGATCTAGCTCACCTTTCACACTCCTCAAAAAATATGTGGTTATTTCCTGAATGAAATAACCAGGGCCTATCTCCCTGGTAATGGCAAAATCAAATTAAATAAAAAGAAGCCTGGACTTCTAGCTGGTTTTAAATAAGGTTTTCTCTGCACCACTTTCATATGCTATTCATGGAAGACAGTAGAGAAGTGGCAGTCAAAAACCACAACATCCTTAAGAATCCTTGACTGCAGTTAAACTTCAGGAAAAGTTTCTCATTGACTTCCTCTGAACCAATAATCTTCCAGTCTCATCAATGTTCATTTGTCTTTGCTGAACTGTCTGTAAGGAGAGGTGAATTTTCCAGACTTACCTCAGCCTGAGCCATGTAGAAGTTACTGTCTCTTTGAAATATGTTCTGACAGACATGAATTCTAATCAGGCACAGATGATTTTTCATTCACTGAAGACTTGAACCAAAAGGCACGAGGTGACAAAGCTCAATCCTGCTAATCTTCTTTCCTCACTTTGCTAAACTTAATCAGCAATTGCTGGCACTGACCTTTCTTTCCTTGACATCAAGGAAAGGATGCTCCTACTGAATTAATCACTTCCAGCCTGATGAGGAGGCCTGCCCCCCTAGTCAAGTGTGGGATGCAGATAAGGACATGCATTCCCTCTAATGATCAAACACAGGTGACCCCACTGATGCTGTTCGTGAGGTGGACAAAGCCCAGCAGTCGAAATGCTGAAGTAGAAATAAAGTGATTGTTACACTTGTGCAGATCTTTCCCTTCACCTCAGGGAAAGGGGAAAAAACTTTGCAGATGGAAACAGAACAGAATTACATTCTGGACATTATGGGACTTCATTTCATCAGGCACTTTTTCAAGCCTAAATGGAATGTGTGCTTTTTTGCAAATTAACTAACACAGGGCTTGGCCCTGTTGTGTGTGCTGTGGTGAATCCAGAAGAGCAGTGTGCACTAATGTGTCACACTTTGGCCACATAAAGCCTTTCTGATCTGCAGTGAGGAACTGCTGGTGATGGAACAAAACTCTTGTGATACAGAGTGTCAAGACATTATAATATAAGCTTGTAATAGGAATTAGTCTTACCTTCTGAAAAAGATATTTAGAACAAAATATAAAACCTGGAATTCTGACATCCTCCTTTATTCATAAGAGATTCATTCTGAAGCAAGCATGAAGATACCTCATTACTCCTGCCCTGTGTGTCTGGCAGCTGCCTAAAAGACCACAAAACATTGTGATTAGGGAAATAAAAAGGGCGGAAAAGAGAGATGAAATGTCTCTGAAATACACTTGGAATCAAAAGGGAACAAAATGTCCCTTTAAAGATGGAAATGAAGACACTGGAAGAGTATCTCTTTTAGGTGGTAACCTGAAGAAATAATATTTTTTGCATGAAGTTATACATGAGTCCAGCACACATGCTCTCTCCATAATTGCCTTCCACAAAAGATATAAAACCAAGCTGAATCAGGAGATGTAACTATGTTCTGAGTGTTAGTGGGTTTGGTTTTCTCCTTAAAATTTGTCTTCAGTTCTATAAACAAAATGTTGACATCCTGACTTTATAGTGACAGAAAATCTAAATAAAGACTTGTTGCAGGAAAAAAAAAAACCAACAACAAACAAACTGAGAAGATAGCAAGCCAAGGCACATTGTTATTATCGTTAGAATTAGTATTATTAGTATTATTCTAGTAATTAGAAAGGATTGCCCAATAAAGTCCCCCCTTTTTTTTTGGTAGATATTGTTGCCATGACCCAGGAAAAGTCTTCCTGAAAAATACTCCTTGCAACCATTTCACCTGTGGAGACAAGGCCACCACCAGCTGCAAGAGTGATGCTTATGGATGCATCATGGCTCTGTCAGGTCCAGACATCTTTTGTGGGATCTCATTTAAGCTGTTTACAGCACAGACACTTATGTCTGGGCTCTTTATCTAACCACTCTGAGAGGTCAAGGGAGAGAAAAAGACTCTGACTAATTCACTTAAACTCAAGGGGACATTTAAGGAGATCAAGGCTCTCTGTTCACTAAAAATGTCAAAATCTGTCCAGCAAGCATGAAAAAAGTCCAGGAAGAATACCTGGCAGGCATTTGGACTCAAGCAAAATTAGTCTCACCCTTCACTTCAGCAGGTGTTGCATAAATTAATAGATCACAGACACAAGAATAACCAGATCATGTCCCCCATATGCTTCCAAATATGCTTGTGTGACAAAACGGTGAAAATATTATTCCATCGTTCCAGTAGCTCTCTACATTTACTCCAAGGAGCCCCCATCTGCTGATGCAGCCACAAAACAGCTGCAGGAGGGAGGTCAACATTGCTGGGTGTTTGCTGGCTGCTGTATTCTCTGTCTGTGGCAACAAACCAAACGGAGCACAGAAGCACAACAGGCTGCTTTGGCTTGCAGTCAAACTGGGAAATGGTCCCATCAGCTGGGCTGTAGCCAGCACTGCTTCTCATGTCAGGTATCCAGGGAAGAAATCAGTCAAGCCTGCAATTTCTGTTTTACCTATTCCCACCCTCTCAGACTAAGCCAAGCATTTTAAATTCATCACTCTCCCTTTCCTGCCATGCTTGTGTTTTTCCCTCATATATATATTTATATGTTCTTTGTCAAACATAGCAATCTGAGTGTTATTACCATAGAAATTATATCAAGAACTATATAAAAAGCCATTTCCTTTATCCTTTCCTTGCATTTATGGTTCAGCTGCTTTAATAGACAAAAAAAAAAAAAATCATTCCTTGCACACATCATTACTATTGAAAAGATTTAAACAGTCTGGCTATCATAAAGAAAGAAAAATAGCAACCCACACACAGAGGAGCAACTTCTGCATGTAACTATTCAACCCAAATTCCAGGACATGGCCCCTCCTTTGTAAGAAATGTTGCAGGATGCTGCTTTCCTCCCTCTGCCCAAGCAGCCCTGGAGGTGCTGAAGAAAGAGGAAGGAAAGGCAAAGAGTTGTAATTAAAAACCAGCCAAACAGCAGTGAGTAAAGCTCTCTGTCTGCAACCTGCCTGTGGCTCAGGAAAATCAATCAGTCTCTAAATTGATTTCCAAAACAAGAGAAGATACTGAGAAGGGCCAGTGTCTTCAATGTCTGAGCCATTCCTTAGTTCATCTGTGCCTGTGTTATTGCACATAACAATACATTATGATTTGCACTAAGGAGTGCTCATTTATTATCCCAAAAAATGTGTTGGACAGCTTCATCACACAGACAAGAGACTCATGCCTACTTTTTTTGAGGCAAGTTTTAAGAGAAGCCTATCGCTTCCTGTAGCTTTGATGAAAATACATTTAGGCTGTTTTCTCCCAGCTTGGGTCTTATTTGATAGGTTCTTTGTCCTAATTGTAGCATTTCAGTGCCCATAAAATTGTGCTCAGGGAAGAAGAGCTGTTCCAAACATTGCATGGGAACAATCCCTGGGTTGTTCAGCGCTCGGTGCAGTGCGGTCGCTTTCCTGATTGAGGCTTCAGCGCTTTATTACCATACAAATTATGTTAGAACGGGAACAGGAAATGGGAAAAGTGCTTCTTATTGATTATGAAGTTGGAGCTGTTTTATAAGCAATGTGGGATAGTTTACCTTGTGACTCATGCAGCTATACAACTCAATACCACCTATCTTATCTATAATGCTATAATCGAGTCACGCTGCTTTCCTTGGGGCTGCTGCATCTTCCTGTGCATCCACATTGCAGTGGAAACACTCATTTGCTAAAATAACCTTAGGTGTGTCATCCAGAGCTATGTCCTTGGCAGTCTCACGTTACTGTTGAAAGCTCTGGGTCCCTTCTGGCCGTCTTTGATTTCGCTCTGTGTGTCCCTCCACTTCCAGGGAGGCTGCTGGCACACCAGCCCCAGCTGCACTGCCCAGGCTGCACACACAGGGCTCTTCTTTGCTGGCCCAGGTGAAAGCCACACAGACCCCACTTCCTGGGAATCCTGTGGTGTCCCTTTTTCTCTTTCTTCACTTCTTAAAAGCAGCACGACAATGTGAAGACGGAATTTTTTCTTCTGACCTCCTTTGGATATCAAGGCCAGCCCTCGTATCCTCAGGGAATAGACAAGTATGTGGGCTGAACATGCTGCTTGACACAATTTGTCTTAACAAAAAACACTTGGCCTGTGAAAGTAAACACTTGCAAGAAATGGTGCCAGCTATAATTCCATCACTGGCCCTATTAAGCACTTTATTAAAAAAAAAAGTCTCCCATCACTGCACACAGCTTCATTTTTATAACTTATGCTACTATCCCAGTGTAGTCACAAAATCTGCAAAATCTTAGGAAACCCAGCTCTCATTATCTTGGGATAGGCCAGGCCAAGTTGGGCCAGGCTGGAAGGGAAGTCACAAGGCCACTTGGTTAAGTTTGTAGTTTCTTTTGACTTGGAGCTTTGAGGGCTTCTATTTTCAGCATGTTTGTAACTTGACACCTTTTTCTGTACTTAGAATGTTTTTAGGAAATGAAGATGAGACACAAAGCTGAAGTTGGAGGCTTGGTTCCTCTGAGTAACCATCAGATTTGTTTATTTGCTTGTGATTGCGGAGTCTCTTACTGTGGGTGAAGTTGTCTATGTCAGAAAGGATGTGATTTAAATCTTATATCCCAGGGTAAATAGCAATTACTTCAGAGACAATAACCTCACAAAGCTATGTTTTCATCACTCTGTAAGTGTAATTATGCCAGGATGATAGGAGAAACAGGCACAAGAATTGGATCATTCAGAATTTAAGGTGATTGTTCCTCACCAAAATGGTGAAAAACACCACTGATTATGATAAAAGATGTTCAATATCCGTGCTTCCAGAGTAGGGAAAATATTTTCCAAGGAGCTATTTCTGGGGCAATGATATTTTTTCCATCAATAATGCTTTGAATAATAGTTCAATACAGTTCTTTGTGTTAAAGTTGTTTAAACATCTTACCTTATACTTCTGTATGAAAATTTGTTAACTTTTAAAAAACAGCTTACACACTAAATCTCCTGGGTCTAAAGAGAATGACAACAATAATACAGTGATTTATTTCTCAGCTTGGATATCAGCCCACACATTCAGTTCTAAATTAAGTGGTTTTCCTTTATTTTAAAATATAAAATGTTCATATACGAGCAACCAGAAAAACTCCATTAAGTAAGACTAAACCGTGTAAAGGAGGTCAAAAGAGCCAAGTATACCAGACAACTCTGTACTTTAAAAGCTTCACTGCTCCTACTGTAGTCCTACCTTATGCAACCAAATACCAGCTACATAAAAAATTGTGATAACGTTGCAAAAGCTGCCAGAGCTCTGAGATGAGCTTTTGTACCAGTAACAATGAACGCCACTGACAATGAGCAACATTTTTTTCATGTTAGAGAAAAATGAGCAACTCAGCACAGCTAACTTTGGAAAGAACAAGCTGCCACTGTGCTCATCTTGGAGCAATTTAAAGGTGCTTGAGAGTTCACTCTGCCCTGCTCTAGGGATAAACACATAGGAAAGAAGTTTATGATCCTCGTTTCTTAGGGTGTCCCTGATTTTGTTCCACCTAGAAGACAGAGGACAGAAGTGGTCTGAGAGGCCACAAAGAGCAGAGTAATGACCCATAGAGGGATGGGGAAGTTTTGTTATGGAGAAATCTCAGCATATCAGCAACTAGATCACTACTAAATTGTTGTAGTCTTGCCTTCAGCCTCTGCAAGAGCTGAGAACAGGGCAGGATGCATCTGGAGATGGTAAGTCATCAGCAGGCCTAACCTCTGGAGTGGTTGCCTGTCACCTGGAAGTTTTCCTATTTAAATCTAAGGACTTTGAGTGAAAACTTTCAAGTTACTCCCAAGATTCTCCCTCTGGATTTCCCTCCATCAATGTCCACAGGACAGGTTTTCCCTGACTTTCTGCTGTCCCACTCATCTGACATGCATTTTGTTGGACCTTATGTCCTGCTACAAACTTGAGGGGATAATAAAAAAAAATAAAAAAAAAAAAAAAAAAAGAAGCATTAAAACAACAGACTTTTGAACTCCTTTTTAAAACTGTTTGACATGCAGAGGCCTTCCATTGTATATCTAAATCACAGGATAAATTCTGCAGAAATCCAGAAGCTTCATCCAGGAGAATTACCTAGGGCAGTCCAGCACAGACTGTAGCACAGAGCCTCACTGCATGCACACAGCTGTCTGGGGTTTGTCTGCAGCTGCTCACTCCAGCAGAATCTGAGTTTGTTTACTGCAGAGCAGAATGGACAAACTGCTGGACTGAAATCTGTGGCTGAGACATGGATTAGCATCTCCTGAGTACTCCTCTGCAAGGAGCAGGTATTGTAGCTAACAGTGAAATATCTCTTTGGTCTTCACGTTCTTCACCCTTTGTACTAGAGGGAGTTTGTTTATCCAGGCTTGGAAATAGCAAGTGCAATAAGGCAGTGCTCTTTCACCTCACAAAAGTAAGAAAGAGAGGAAGAAAGGGTTGTGGTTGTGTATCCTTCCCTTCTAATTTAAGCCCATTGTGTGAAATCACCACAATGCCTTGGATATGCTGGGGTGCATCTGCTAATTGTTCTCAATTCTACTGCCTTTAATAACTGTGCCTTGGTCTGTGGCTCATCTGTTGTGCCTTTGTTAGGAGCTTTGCTGAAATCTATGGCACAATTCATACCTACATCAGCCTATTCACAATTTTCTCTGTGTTTCTCAGTGCTGCTAGTTTCATCTTTTGTTATATTAATACAGTAGTGATTGCTGCAGTTCAAAGTCTTGTGGACTCTTTCTTTTCTGTCAGTCAGTCTAGTTTTTAGGCAGGACAGTAGCAGAGATTAAAATCAAGTTATTTTTAAAGCTCACTGACAGAGCTAGGCTGTATCCTATCTCATTTTGGAAGCAGAAGCATAAAGGTTATACAATGAAATACTCCACAAACACATACAAAAACTCTTCCTTGCCTTTTTAGTCCTTTTGTGTGATTTTATCTCTCTTTCCAGCAGATTAATAACCTAAGTAGACACCCACAAAATCTCAGCTGCATGGCATGGGATGCTCTTTGTCTACACCAACTGAGACCTCAGTGAAGCTATTCATTCTCATTTGTGGCTTTGTAGAGAAACATCACTCTCAGAGTCAGAAATCCTCATCTCTGTGAATAGCACTAGGTCAGATAACTCTCATTTGATCTTCCCACTGTTCCCTTGCTGCAGGCCCTTAGCCCAGCCTGCTCCTCAACTGGCATTTCCTCAGCAGCTCATAGGTTTGGCTCCTTCAGCACAGAGCTGAACATTGCTGTCAGGCCAGGATGGACAGCTCTGGGTAACCATTTCACAGCACTCTTAAACAATTTCAAATCATGTCAAATGATGAAAAATAATTTCAAACTGTGACAAACATTTTTTGCTTTTCCAAAAGTAGACTACCTAGCAAATTTTCCTGTAGGAGTGTTTCTAGTCTCAGCAGAGGATGTCTCCAGCACCCGAGAGCATTGAGAGCACCCTCCTGTTCTCAGTGTCTGGATTTGAAAAAAGTTTTCTGGGAAGCAGGTCAGAAACTGCCAAAATAATCCATGCTTTCCAAAATCATGCAGCAAGTTGCATATGCTAGAGGGCAACCAGGTGATTGGCTGGTGGTAGATGGGCTCCCAAATTCCTGGACCCACAATGACTGCTGTTTTATATGGTGCTCCCAGGCACTGTGCTTGGTTCCTCCTCTCTTCCCCTTGTTTTTCCCTTCCCTGGAGGCTGCTGCTGACTCCAAAAGAGCAAATGTCTTGTGTGCAGAAACAAGGCTTGTTTCATAGAAACTCTGTGCATGCTGAAGATAAGACTCCACTTAATGCTTTTGTCAGATCAAGACCAGAATACTGAACATCTTCAAGATTGTTATTGCCCTTGTATAACCCACTGCTGTTTAAATCAAGAATATATTGCAATTAGAACAGAAATTACAATCTCTGATTTGGCACAAGGAAAGGTGGGAGCTGAGCAAGCATATAATAAGCAATGAGGAGTCAGGAATTTCCCTTGGGACTAAGTGCCCAGTTCTAAGAATATCCTTGAAAATTCTGACTTTCAGTTCCAAGTTATGCATCTCCAAGAAAGTGCAAGTGCTGCCTGTCAACACTACAGAGCCAGGAGAAATCCTGTTTTCCCTCCTATCCTATTACTCAGGGTTAGTCATAACTGCCCAAAATAAATGTAACTTTATAACATAAGGCCCTCACTATGCCTTGCTATCCCTCTCTCTGGATTATTTAATTATTTCCTTCTCTACCTTACTTGTCCTTCTTTCAGCTTATTGATCTTAAGGGAGTGTCTAGGGCTACACATTCACATAAATGAAAATAAAATAAAACATGTCAGGCTCTTCTCTTCTGTTTTCAAGTGAATCAGGAAATGAACAATCATCAAATTTAAAACAATTACCGGAAACAAAAATCCTTACCAAAACAAGAAAACCCCACCCAGACTCAAACACTGCATATTATCTCTTGCTAACATCACCATTAATAGTATTTAACTGTATTGGCAGAGGAAAGTAAGTTATATAAAACCTCCTCACAGGACCAGAAGACAAAAAATAAAATCCTGGAGATTAAGCCTTGACTTTTCAAGAAGGATGTCAAAGGCAAACTGCAGTAGTTGGTCTCTTTGCTCTATTGAGTGCTCTGCAAAAGAGCACAATGCCTGACTTTAATTCCATTTCAAAATAAACAAAAAATATTGCTATTTCTCTGGAATTTAAACATTTCCTTTACCATTGGAAATACAAGAATGTATTTCTTTTTATATGCAGTTTTGTATGCTCAAAATTACTGTGAAAGAGAAATATGTATTTTTAATCATTGTTAGTAATGAAACTTAAAGGTGTTCATCGGACACAGAACTGATATGAGTTTCACAAATGAGAAATTTGCAGGCAGGACATTGATAAATTTTCATATTCCACCTTACAGCAGCAGAGGGACATAAATTTCTGCATTGTCCTGGATATTTCTAATATTAAAAAGCAGAAAGAGCAATAATTTCAAAGCCTGGAGCAGCTTTGCCTTTTTCAGCACATGAGATATTTTCCCTTTCATAAGATTTTCACCATGGTTTCTGCAATATTGCTAAACTTTCCCCACTGGGACAGTACAAGCCAGGATTAGCATTTGGGCTGAGGTCTAGATTATTACATTAGAGATGTTTCAATGCAAAGGACTTGCTGCTACATCAATCCCTTTTTTATTTTCTTTCTTTTTGACTGACTTGGTTCTAGAAAGTTAACTTGAAAAAAACTCGACCAAACAAAACCTAACAGCTGGAATATATTCTCAAATACATTAATTTAATTTAGTTCCACTACAATCCTAGTTAGGGCAGCTCTGAGAGTGAGCATCTGATGGGAACAATAAGAGCTGTATGCTAATGAATATTCCTCAGTCCATAGAGGGGCAGAGAAATCAGAAATGTGTACTCTTTAAAGGTAAAATCCACAGAGAGAAGCATTACCATTTACATTACTGAGGTGCCCTTTAGCTGAGATCCAAATTTATCTTAGTGAATTGCAATCTTTAGGCAATCTATTCTCTCTGGAGGTCAGAAAATGCTGCTTTGTATGCCCAATATAATGTTGTTTAGTTATTAATATTCACAACTATGTCAAAAAGGGATGGCATTGTTATTATTACACACAGTTTTAGTCTTCCTCCTGGCAAAGTTGGAGTCACACTGGAAAAACTGAGATGGCACCTGGGTGTGGTTTGTTTTACTCAGTATCCAAATGCCAAATAATAAACTTTGTGTGATACCAACTTCAGGCAGCTCAGCTGAGCACAACTGGCTTTTGCAAAAAGGTTGTTGAAGCTTCATATCAGCACATTTTCCTTCCAGATAAACACAACATTAATAATACCTGGCAACTCTCAGTGATACAACACAGTGCTCTAAGCGTGGGTCAGTATTTCAGTGCTGCAGTGACTTTGGGTTTGCCTCTGAGGTGACAAGTGTGGAAGTAGAGCTCTTCCCCAGGGTTTCTGTGCTGTCAGGTGGCCATCCATCCACTCATCCATCCCACATCCATTCATCTTTTGCTACAGCATTGCCCAAGTGTGCCTACACATAATTTGTCTGAGTGAATGGTGCCTGTTCTTGAAAACTCAGAAAAAACGAGGTTATCCAGTGAGGTCTTCTCACCTGAAAAATTAAGTCATTAATTTAGTCACCACATTAGGTGATGTTTTGCACTCTCCAAAATCATATTTCTTGCCAATTTTTGTCTCAAATATATTTAATTTAGTACACTGGATGCTCTACCAAGTTGACAATGCCAATGCATCATTCATGCTCCACGAGCTTCACTCGGGATTTCTTTATTTCCCCAGCTTGGCAAAGTCTATTTGTTTCACTAAGTGCCTTTCTAGTTGCTTCATTAAGTGACTTTCAGATCTCAGCATGGACCTAATTCTCCACCCTGCAAACTGGCCTGAGGTCAAGAAGCTGATGACTCTTCTTTGCATTTCAGCATTTTGTCTCTAATGTTCCATCTACAAAGAGATTTCCTCATTCTGTTATTAAAAGCAGCAAGGAGATCTGGAGGTTGGCTCCCACCTGCTGCAGGGAAATTACCAGGTCCAATGTCACATATAGAAGTGATGGCTGCAAGAATTGGAGCCCTTTTATCCAACTACACTGTTGGATGAAACCCTATTGAGTCTATGCTTGGGATCCCTTAGTTGATATCATATGAAGTTCATTATTTGGCATTTGGATACTGAGTAAAACAAAACAAAAATATCTCCTTATCCTTCCCCACCCTGAAAAGAACAACCTTGCTCAGGAGGAAGCTTGCTCATGCTTGAGATACAGGAGACAAAATCTTGCAATCACATTCATTCTTTTATCTCTCCATGACTTGAATACATTTAAATCCCAAGTGATTTGAATGAAGAAGAGCAGGAAGGAAAGATTGTTTAGGTGACTGAAGAATTATCAACCCCCAACAACATCTCTTAAAGTCTGTCTTAGAAATGGCATCTTATCCTCTCACAAACACTGTTCTTCTGCAGCACTTGCTGGGAAAAATAATGCAGTAGCAGAAAAGTAATTAAAGCCTTGCAACAGAAGACTGAAGAGAGACATGGAATTAGTCACATAGTTTTAGTTATCCAAAAACTTAAGACTAAAATACCAACAGGAAAAGTCTGTAAATGCCTGAGAAAATACAAGCAGTGAGATAGAAGATGACGATTTAGCAAGAGCAAGGCTTTGAATGTTCTGTGGAGCAATCAATGAAGGACAGAACATCCCTGTTCCATTGGCCCCTGCCTGACTGGCAGATCTGTGAGGGTGAGGAAGGGATGTTTCATCACCCTTAGGCTGCTCAATCATAATCCTTCACCTCAAACAAATATTTAGGGGGTTGTACAGTGGTGGCATGTAAATGCCAGAGGCTATGAAACCTGAACTGCCCCCATCCTCTCACCATGTGCATTGTGCACAATCAATTGGTTCCTTGAGTGCTGTCTTCCAGATTTGTCCTTCAGTAGTGAGGTCCTTGAAGAGCAAAGCTCTTTAACATTCCTTCCCTTGGTTTGGTTCAAAAGGTCCTTTCCTATCTCATTCACACACTGGTTCTCTTTCCCTATGGACAGGCCAGATCGTGAATCACAATTTCCATTCCAGAGGAACTGCTGGTGTTTTATCATTTTCTAAAATAACATCTTGGAAAGCTGACATATTTTCTTTTAACATTTTTGATTGAAATGAACAATGTTGATGTTCCCAAATTAGAATGTTTGTCTTGCTGAGCTCAGTTGGAGTTTTATTTGAAGTCAATTCAAAATGAGCATACCTCTGCCAGTGGTGCTGCAGGCTCCTGGCTTGCCACTTGCTTTGGGATGAAGCTGCAGTGACCTAGGGGAAGTTCAGGGTGGGATAAAGGAGCCTGGCCTGTAATGGAGCATGAGAAATAAGTCATGTGAATTCTGACATAATAGGATTTGAAGGGTTCAAGTGGAACACATTTCTGAATAGATGATTATGTCCTGCAGTCGTTCTGTCTGGGAGAAGGGCAGTACTGGCATGACAGAGGCACAGGAACAGGACATTCCTACCCAGAGAGGAGCAGTGCTGAGTCTCTAACACTGAAACTTGTTGCAGCAGGTCAGCATGTGTTTTGTTCCAAAAACAATGCACAGCAAACTTTAAGGAAGAGAAGACAAGTTCATGACGTGGAAAAAAAAAAGGAAAAGCACCAATCCTGGGCCTGCTTTTCAGTGCCTGTTATTAGGTCTGAGGAAGAAAAAAAAACTTGCAGACAACAAGAGAGCAGCTGGTTAGCTGCCTGCTTCTCTAGGTCCTTCTCCTCCAGGTCCTGAACAAGTTGACTCAACATACTCAGACACTGGGCAGGGTACTGGAATGTTACCTCCCTCTTTCTCTCTCTCCTTCTCCCTAAAATAATTCCTTCTCACTTGATGTAATTGACTCTTTTTCCAGGGAAAATTATTCTTTATTGAGACTAAAGGAGGAGAAAAGTGGAATAAATTGTTAATGTGAGTAGAGGGGTAGGGGGATGTAACAGCTCACTCTCTTGAGTACTGATGCTACTGTGGGGTTTTCCATTTTCTGTGACAGAGCTACTCAGTGTGTATGACCTTGGTTAATAACTTGTCCAAAACAGTGTCAAATACCTAGTATCCTATCAAATATTCTATTTTTCTCCCATTCCAAATGGAAAAACAGCATCTGAGATTTCTTGTACACATTTTCATATCACTAACACAGTGCTGTGGGGAGCCCACCTTGTCCCAGCATGGACACAAATCCTCTTAGGACTTGGAGAAGAAGCAAAGAGAGGAGAACAAGAAGTTGAGAGAGAAAGAAAAATTCTCCAAGACAACTACTCAGGGTAAATCAACTAATTCTGAGTAAAATAAAGCTCCTGACTTCTGCAGAGTAAGTCAATTCCTCGTGTTACTGTCAGAGCAGAAAGCATTCCATGTTTTAGCACGCACTGTTCATAAGAAAATTGTGCCATCTTGTGGGAAAATGTAGAAAATATCAACCCATACCTTCACATACATTATGCAAAACGAAAGACTGGTGCCTCCATGATCAGATATTTGAGGGAATACTCAGGAGGTCACCATGCAAAGGGAAATCTCCAGCCTGAGCATTGAGGGACCAAAACCTTCAAAAGACAAGCTCAACTTCCTGATCTAAACACTTATGTGGGCTTTGTAGTCCTAAGACTGAGAAGACAAACTCAACCAGGTGATTTATTACTGAAAAGTGCCAGTCTGGCAGATTTGTCCCAGCCAGCTGTGAACTTCCACAGTGAGCTAATTCTTACCCAAAATAAATCAGCACAGGCTAGCTAACTCATACCATCCTAATCTGAAACTATTTAAGAAAAAAATATGCAGGTTGATCAGAAGAGACATAAATGGAAATTAAGGAAAAGAAGACTATCAGAACTGGCAGAAGAAAAGTTGTATCGTCAGAGCATCAGTCTCTGTGATTCTTGGCACAGAGCAAGCCCACAAGACTTCATATCCAAGAGAATTCTGCTATATTAGCAGTAAAAAATATAACCTAGATAATAACAACAAATGTCTTGGTCAGAGTTCAAACGCTCTACAGCAAATCCTTGGATTGTTTATATAGCTTGGAACAGAGATGCTTTTCAAGTAGACATTTAGACAGGAATATTACTGAGCTGCTGTTGCTCAGGAATCCTGCTGCAAGAGGCATCATGCGGGAGAAAAGATGAGAGAAAAGGGACTTGGATCTGTGGGGCCAGGATATAGAGGCAGAGAAAACAAGGTGGGAAAAGCAGCCCACTATCCTAGAAAAGAATAGGTAGTACAAATCTGTGGCAGAGGAGGGCTGGGCTGTTTCCTTCCTTCTCCAGTGTCTGGAATGCTTTCCCAGTGTTGGAGCCTGGTGCTGTGGAGGGAGCTCAAAGCCACCTCTTAGCCCCTCTACTCACAGCTGCTCCAATAATTGTAGCACACTGCTTCTAAAGGGTGAGGTTAATGAGCTCTGCACAGCCCAAGCTGCTCAAGCTGCTCAAGCTTCACAGCTGGGCTCACCCTTTGACAGGAAAAAGAGTCAGATGTGTCTTATTAGCTGCAGTGCTTTCCCACAGCCATTTAAATAAGGCAAAGCACACAGGAAAATTCTTGAATGCAAAAAGAAGAAAACAAACGAGAACGCAGGTCGGGACAAAATGCATTGCCATCAAATCATATTTGGGACACACATGCTTTAAATATAAAAACAACTGTGAGATGCTAGACAGTGGAAGTAAAAAGGATATTAAAAAAGTAAAAATAAAAGACTGTCAGAAGCCTTAATAAGCAACAAAAAAGGAAGTTTGAAAACTTTTTTTTTTTTTTACTGCTTGGAAATCTTCCCTTTTTATTAACAGTCCCTTGAGATATAAGGGAGGGTTCAATGGCAGTGAGAAAAGTTTTAGTCTAGTTTGTTATTTTTATATTAAGAATAAGGACAGCACAATATAAGGAGAAGGTCAAGCATCAAAACAAAAAGAAAGTTCATGTGATATGTCTAAAATGTTGACAGAACCTATTTTAAGTGAGTATAGGTCCATGGAGTAGGGCAAGACTCGAGGCACTGAACTTTAAGCTAAGATGGACATTCAGTACATTATACTCCCTGGAAGTCAATATAGAGAGAGGGGCTCCAGAGAGAAATGTACAGGATTTCTCTTCAATGCTTGAAGTTTGGCAAATTGAATCAGGACTTTGCTGTGGCCATACTGACATTGGGGATGTCTGGTTCAGGACACCAGACTTATATGTGCTGGTTTTGGCTGGGATGAGAGTCAATGTTCTTCACAGTAGCTGGTATGGGGCTGTGTTTTGGATTTGTGCTTGAAACTGCATGGATAACTCAGGGATGTTCTGGTTATTGCTGAGCAGAATTTACACAGAGTCAAGACCTTTCTGTCACTCTCATCACCCCACCAGCAACTGGGCTGATGGTGCACAAAGAGATGAGAGGGGACACAGATAGGATAGCTGATCCCAGTTGGCCAAAGGGATATGTCAGACCAAATATTGTCATGCTGAGCATATAAACTAGAGGGAAGCAGAAGGAAGAGGAGGGACATTCACTTCTGCTCTTCCAATTCTACCCCCCAGCCCACCCAGGGGGAATGGGTGTGGTACCTAGGTGCTGGCTGGGGTTAAACCGTGGCTTTATGTCTAGTCCAAAGTAAAACTGCCCCGGTATGTCTGTGCCCTCAGCAATGTATTCTGCACCTTGTTGATCAGCCCTGGTTGTGCCAAACTGCTGCTCGTGTGTTTGCTGAGGCAGCACTCCAGGAGGGGAGCCTGGACAGACTGGTGAGTCTGGACAGACTGGTGGGTAGCCACTGTAACACTGTCCCCATGCTGACTCTGAGAGAGGTAGCTCTGAAGTTTTGGGGTGTTTTGCAGATCATGTCCTTTGCCTGGGGTTGCTAGGAAGGGCAGAGAATGACAAAGATCAATCGCACTGTCCTCTCAATTTGATCAAAGCTGTTGTCCAGCACTCTGTCTTTTGGCATGCAGGATTACCTGCTGGCATGCAGACAAAGCAGAGCCAGCCTTGGCAGCAAGGCTCTTGGCACCTGCAGCCTGAATACTCAGGGCAACCATGAGTTTTCATGCTGCTGCTTTTGCTGGTGCAGGAGGAGGTCAGCCTGTACCAGCACCAAGTCCTTCACAGCAAAGTGCAGCAGCGATTTGTTAAAGCAGAAAGAACAAAAATTGAGCCACAAATTTGGGGTCTAGCCCTGATACTGAGATGAAATAGAGTGAGACAGAGAATTCACAAGGAGTCAGCTTCAGCACCATGCTGCAGTAGGCTTTTTGCATGGGAAGGTGGATTATGTAAACCCATCCTGAACACATCATGCATTGGTGAGCTTCACTTAGGAAGGCTCAGGCTTTTAGCTTTATTAATTGGGGCTTCCTCTGATGACAGCATCAACTCTGCTGAGGGAAATAGGAATGTATTTGAATAAAGACCTAATCAGGCCAGTAGCAACCATATTCCCACTGCTGAATGGCCTCTTTGTCAATTCAGCACAGATGTTTGATTGTATCCTGGTTGCTTGGCTTCCTTTTTATGCACAGCCTAAGTAGTGTGATTAAAAAAAATTGCAATAACATTCCTCCATATTTGCTTTAAATTCCTCCCTGTTGGTTTTGACTTTTCTAAAAATATAACTACATGTGGGTTTTGACTAAGGAACATTTTTAATTCCTATAGTCTCTGACTAAAACAGGACATTTTGATCATTCACTGAGCTTGGGGAGTCCATGACAAGTGTTGAGGAACAGACATACATGTCTTTGGAGGGAAAAGAATATTTACAGGTTGAGAACCCACTGTTGATGCCTTAGCATAAGCTGTCATGGGCCACTAGTTGATGTTCACTGGCTACATCGTGTACCTCTCGTTCTTTGTTTCTTCTGGCAATAGACATTCTACTGGCCCCTTTCCCAGTCCAAGCTATTCAGCTTGAGACAGTGCCAAACCACCAAATTTGATCCAATTTTAATCTCCCAAAGCTTGGGATAGGGTTTGACTCTCACATCTTGTTATAAGATTTCTTCTCATAACAAAATCACTCCTTTCAGATATTCAGAATATACAAATTGTTGCTGTCAAATCACATATTACATTATTTAAATTGTTTTCCTTTAGTTTTTCAGTCTATCCCATGAAGAATTGGCATATAAGTCCACTGATACTTGCCTCTTCTGACTTTCAGCTGGATTTATTACTTCATTTCCTCCAGAGTCTTGAAAACCTCCAGCCATATGATTTTTAACAGGCTCACTCCTAAGGCAGACCATCTCTTCTCCTGCCCCATCTCTCTAGGAAAACTGCCCTCTACTCTTCCTAGTGACAAGTTCTGCCTACATACCAGGTTGTTTACAAAACCCAACCAAAGAAAACAAACAAACAAAAACCCCAACTGCAGATATTTTACATGGGATGGGCAGTTTTCCCCCTTGCACAGCCAGGCTCTGAGGTGGAGGAGGGAGGGTACAGCCTCACAGCCCATGGTCACAGCATGGGGAAGCCAAAGAAGGTTCTGGAAAGGGGGTAAAGGTGTATTACTGATCACCTTATCCAGTCACCACCAGTAGATGAAGAAAAGAAGTTATCATATGGTTTAAAACCAGCTCGTTGAGGTTTCAAATCCAAACTCCAAAACCCTGATTGGCAATTTTTCATAATTTTTACTGTCTTCCAGAAAGAAGAAGTTGGTGACCTTATTTCAGCTGGTAAGAGTTTTCACCAGCCCTGGCACACTGTGTAAGAGAGTTTCTCCCTGTTCTGCACTGGTGATGGCATCTGCTTCCTGAAGCTGGATCCAGTTGGTGCTAGGTTGTGCTATGGACGAATTGCACAGGCACTTTTCAGTCTGTGTCCTTTAAATCACATCGTTTTTAAGAAGCAGACCACAGTATTTTCCTTGGCTGGAGTTTCCCAGACTGTCTTGAGAATTTGGTCTTGCCAGATATTGTTATCCTGATCAGTGAAACTTGGCACTGCACTGATTTCCCTCTGCACAGTAAGCAAGCTCAGGCCAGTGTATTTCCAAAGACTGAATGCTAGGTAGGATTTGTGCTGAAAAATCTGTGCTGGATTTATGTGCCCTATGAACACTTCCATGATTTCACAAATGCACATTTAAACCTTTGTGCTGTGTAATGCTGTTCTGTGCTGTTCCCCAGACATCTGCAGACACCATAGATTACAATATTTCCTTTATGTTATACCATCAAGAGATACACTCCATACCAATTTCCTTGTCTGCTGATTAAACTTTTTAAAATTTGGATCCAACATGGTCGTTCTTTGAGCCAAATTCATCCACAGATGAGTGGAGGAAAGAAGAAAGGCTGCACAGCAGTGCTGCAATTGTTCCCCTACAAGGCTCTAGGATGATTAAAGCTGATGGTAGAGCACTCTCCCTCTTTGTCTCAGCACTCAGGGAAAATGGATGCCCTTAAGTTTCACTTTTCTCCTTCCATGCTCTCTGTTCCCCTCACAACCCATGATAAAATTTGTTTTGTTTATACAGAGATGACATTTTATCTTCTGACCCTAAAGTGAGTCTCCTGAACTTATAAATGTTCCTCAGTGTTTTCACACATGCAATCCCCCAGTTTCATTGCAATGCCAGTGCACTGGGTGTTCAGTCTGCAGGATCAAAGACTGGGACAGTCACAAGTTATGTGATAAATGACAGAGTGTCAAAACTGTTTACACTACTTCAGGCTGAACTTTTAAGTTATTTAGATATGTAAACATGCAGGGGAAGACCAAAAATAATTTTTGAAAGGCCTTCTCTTGTTTAGGAACAACACAAGATTTTAAAGATCCGAGACTGCAGAAGGACATAGATGTGTAAAGTGAAATTCAGGTAAGTACCAATCTTAGGGCCTGATAATCTGCTGCTGGTTTGAAGAAACTCCAGCAGAGTTTCCCAACACAGAGTTGTTAAGGTACACCCTGCACAGGAGGTTTAGTCAGTTTTCTGATGTAGGAGAGATTTTTCTTCAACTCACTGAACTATCCCAGGACTAAAGAAAGGTGGAAAACGTTATTCCCCTACTGAGTTAAAGGGGGCAAAGTGAACCAACTGAAGGAAAAAAAAATTTCTTGACTGAATCCTTCAGGTTACTTTATAAAAGAATAACTATCTCATCAAATCTGCCTTAGAACCTGTGTGAAAATATGAGGATTCACTTAGAAGAGACAAGTCTCCTGTTCCGAACTCCAGGACTGGGTCTTTTTAGCAGATTAAAATCATGATTCCCATCCTTTGGTATTTGGCTGAGTGAGCCAGAGCAAGGTTCTTCTGCCTACCTGAGAGGAAGGGCACATGCCATCACTGCCTGTGTCACTGCACTGCCTGGGACACGATGGGATTTTGCACCCAGTCCCACAGTAAATGAATGCCCAGCTCATATACAATAAACCTGACTCTTCCTAGAAGTGTTGCTCTTTCACACACATTCAATAAATCATCAATAAATCCTCACTTTGAGGGTTTATTTATGACACATTAGCAAGCATATTTTTATTGGGTTTACAATTAATTATTTATTGGTTTTCTATTTAGTTCTTGAGGGGCTGAAGTTTTTATTTTATCATGGCTTAGTGTCACTGAGCAACTGCTATTATTGAAAACGTTATTAAAAATATTTTCATACCTTTCTGCCTTTATTTATAATAATACTAATTGGAGTAGTTAATAAGCCAATACCTACTCAGCTGCTAAGGGCTGCTTTTCATTGTTGCTTTGTGAACTGCAGCCAGGTTAGTAATTCACATTTAATATGAATGTCTCTAGTGTCCTGATCTCAGCAGGTAGGGAGTGGGAGGAACACCTGCCTCAGAGAACTCAAATTTTTCACATTATTTGCAGATTAACACAGACTTGGCAATGAGCAGTTGTAGCATTAAGGGAAAGCTGGGGTGGTTTGGGGTTAGAAAGGAGCAAGAGCTTGTTATCACTGAGCATTCACAAGGCAAGCTGCTCAGAAATGTGTGTGGGTTGGGGATTTTTTGGTTTTGGTTCTTTGTTTTTAAGAGGAAGCAGATGTAAAGTTCAAATATTAATTTCCAGCCTAATCTGTGCCTGGCAGAGAGGTTTCAGGCTCCCTGCCTGTTTCATTGCCCTGCTCAATGACACCTTACTGTTGCTGCTGTTCCTGGGAGAAGGGGATAGAGTCACCCTACATGCTTCCCTGGCAGGGTGGAGCTGCTGTCCTGCAAGGGTGCAGTAGCTGGCACCAAGAGTGACACCTTCAGAACCCTCGGGACAGCAATCCTTGGAGGTGGCACATTAAATCCTGTTAATGCTGCTTCTTGAGGAGCAGAGTGAGCTCAGACCTCTGCTGATGCTGCAGTTTAGAAAACCACTTTTATGCTGGAAGTGGGAAGGATGCTTTTGTGATCACGTGAAGTCCCAACAGTAGGAGGGGAAAATGTGACAAAGAATAATCCTCTGCTAAGGAGCTTGCAATTTAAATACAAGCCCATTGTTTCAGGATTTAGAGAGATTAGTGCCACGTAACCTGGACACTGGGCAGGCTAACTCTGGCCTGCCTGGTCACCCTTCCAGCCATCACCTCTCTTCAATGACCTGGGGTGGAGGGGAGGCACCACAGCTGTTTTTCGCTCCCTGGCAGGTCTGTGCATTGCTGTCCTTGTACCATCAGCTCAAGTTGTCTCAGCAGGTCTAGCACAGGCTGAACAGTGTAGGGAAATGGCTCCCCAGACTCCATCCTTAGCTGATACTCCAGGCCTTGCAATTTGCTGCTTTTCTTGGAGAGCACAGCTCCTTCAGGCTGCCTTTGGGTCACAACAGATCACTGCACCAGCTATGTGCTCCACAGCCTCTCAGCAAGATTCTCCAGCTTCAGGGCTGTTTTGAGGACTGTTCTCAGTACTGGCAGAGCAGATGTCCAGCTGGAGTTTGGTACCTGAAAGTAGAATATCACCCTGCAATTATCCACACACACTGATGCAGCCAAGTTGCTTCCACAGGGAACTGCATAACACCACATTTTTCCAGCTTATTCCTTTCTCATCCCCCATTAAGGCAAATTCTCACTTCTCTCTTTCAGTCTTTTATAACTTTACCAACAAAAACTGATGCACGGTATTAGAAATTGTCACATTAGGGTTATTCCATGTTTATCATGGTAAAAGTAGATATATTTCCCTTTATAAATAAAACACATCACTCTGTTGACTGCTACTATTATCTTGTTTAGAGGGTGGCTATGCTTAAGAGTTTCTGTCACTCATGGTATCCCAGAAACCATTCTTACATAAAACATCAAGTACCGTTTCCATATGAAGTTTAGAAGTATTGTTTTCTGGATGTGAAAAGAAGAATATTTTTCTGTTCCAGCTTTTTTTTTTATTCAGACACTGGGCTTTTAGGGTTTTTTTACTCTGTAACAGGTGGAATCAGTGCTCTGTAGTTACCTTCCCATGAAATTACTCAGTTTGAGCTAGGGTGATCACCCAGGAATATGCAGCAAGTGAAATAACAGTGCTTCAATTAAAAGAGTGCCTAGGTTCACTGCTTTATGAGGTTCTGTAATTTAATTACCAGCATGTATATCAGCAATGCTTCAATGTTCTAGGTGAACCTGCTTTAACAAGAGGGTTGGACTGGATGATCTCTAGATGTCTCTTCAACCCCAACCATTAATGATACAGCAATATAGCAATTTATGTAACAATTAATTCAGTGAATTATTTCTATACCTATGAAATAAATTACTAAGTACTTCAGCTTATCCATGCACAGAGTAGTTATATTTGGTTTTACACAAAAGATTCACATTCAATTTCCCAGTATAAAAGTCCAAAGGTAATTGGAGAGTGGTATTGTGGATATGTTTGGATAATTACTTGGAATTAAAGACCTGTAAAGAATATTAATTTCCAGCTTTAAATGACCTTCATTTTCAGTGCTGTTTGAAGAGGACAAGTACAACAATAAACATTTTGATAGCCACTTCAAGATCACAAGAGGTGCCCAATATTATTATTGCAATGTGTCTTACAGATGCTTAAAAGCACATAGCAGATATTAATATCTTCCATTTCATTGCTTCGTTTACTGAAGCAAGAGTTTTATGAGAATTTGGTATTGTTGTCACTGACCTTTCCTCCCGAAAACATTTACTACCATATCCATCATCACTCTTTCTTTCAACAGCATTGTTTAGAGGAAAAACAAATCTTTCATTTAGTCTCTTTATAGCTTAATATTTTTTTCCCCATTATTATTTTGACTTAATAAAAGGCTTTTTAAAACCATGCCTGTGAAATGTACCATCTGGGAGCAGAAACAGCCCAGAATGCAGATGAATCTTAAAAGAGAAGTATTTTATGAAACAAAGCAGCCAAAAAAAAAAAAAAAAAAAGGGACATATTAGATTTTTTATTATTATTTTTTTCATTCTACCCCATCAAATATGGTTTCCACTAAATGACAGGGAGGAGGGAGAACTAGAGAAGACACTGCACTAGTGAAAGACAAATTGCTTTTTATACTGTGTAATTTATGC
The DNA here is from genome assembly GCA_013400435.1 of Pycnonotus jocosus. Lineage (NCBI taxonomy): Eukaryota > Metazoa > Chordata > Aves > Passeriformes > Pycnonotidae > Pycnonotus > Pycnonotus jocosus. The sequence goes on from VWYP01008228.1 coordinate 108,087, forward strand.
TTGGGGTTACAATGCAGAAAATACTTAAGTCTGCTGTGATTCAAGGTTCATATGAAAACAAGAAACTCCTCTGACTTAAAAGGAAATAAATCACTTCAATTTCAGGTTATCAACTGTGGCAGTGATGGGAATGTTCTCTCCTTGTTTTTGCATTTATGATGTTTCTTTTACATCACTATAAAGAGATGTTCAGCTATCAACATGAGTATGTGGCAGGCAACAAAAATAATCTTGGAACACAGAAGGATTATATGGAAAAAATAGCCTCACATGAAACTGGCTATTACATCCCAGGTCTCCATCCAGTTCCTCAGCATCTGAGACACCCCTTAGGAAGGTTCACACTTAATGCATTATCATAACCTAGTTCTATTACAGCCTGAGAGTTCTGAAAATGTTCTTCACCCCTGTGTTCAGCAATTACTGATATTGCTAAAAAAAGCAGCCATCCCTGATATAAAACACCCAAGGCCATTTTGTGCTGTAAAATAACATATCTGTGGAGTGGTCGGGAATGATAGTGCAGATTTGCTATCATGGAACAGTTCCACACAGTGCAGTTAGCCTAGGAATGACTGCAATCAAAAGCAACTGATTTACCCAGTTGAAAATTATTAAAATCTTTCATTCTTGCTACTGGCCTTATGAATGTTTTCATGCACTGTCATGAGAAGAGTGCCTTCAAGTAGCTCATGACATTTCCTGTGTTAGGGCTATTTCCAGATTCCATGCTTCCCATATTTCAGAAGAATCCTTCTCAGAAACATAGATGTGATTTGTTAGCTATTCGAGGCGTATAAGGATAAAAGGCCATTTCCCATGCAGGGCATGTTTATCTAGGAAATGTATTTGTTCCTTGTGCTCATGCAATTCCTCTGTAATACTACAGTGTATTTGTACAATCAAAAGCTTTACCAACTACATCAACAACTAAAAAAGTAAAAAAAAAAAAAAAAAAAAAGGTAAAAAAAAAGGACATGGAATCTGACAGTTTAGACACTCTAAGTTGGGTCTCTTCACACCATTCTATGAGGTCACAGAATCATATTAAAAACCAGTCCAGAAGGGACTCTGAGAGATTATCTGGTCTATTCTCTTCCTCAAAGCAGGGATACTTTCAAAGATCAGTCCAAGGAATGCAGGAAGCATTAAACATCTCAGGTATAACTACTGGAGTTGGAAACAAGAAACATCTGCTGTTGTGGGTCTCATAAAAAGGAAAACCAAAGAGCATCTCGGGAGGAAAGTGAAGTTATGTGGTGGTTTGAAAGGAGCCACCCAGCCACTGGGTGTGCCATTTGACTCAAACCGGGATTCTCCACTAGGATGCCAGCCAAGTGTTCCATGTGGGTGTGAGCCTCTGGATCCTGACACAAACTCCCTTGCTGTTAAACCAAGGAGTCCCTAGATGTCAAAATTTCTCTTCACCCATTCTTTGGCCCATAAGTGATGTTTCCCATACTGAGAACTGAGTCAGGCTGCCAGTACTCACCCAGAAGGATGAGCTAACAATGGAATGAGTTACATGAGGCTGGGTCTTCAGCCCAGAATGGCAAAAACTTTTTTCATCAATATAATGTCCCTTTTTTCTAGCTCAGGAGTGAACCATAAACAGGTGGGTTTACTGCTCCTTTCAAAGGTTTTTGGAGCCTTGAAGACAGTAATAACACAGCTTCACCATGATTCTTATATAGATATGAAGCATCTTGAGGCATAAAAAATTAAATTACCAGTCTTACTTTGCCAGAAATACATGATCAAATATGTATATGCTTCAATGGTGTTAATAATTTCAAAACTGTAAGTAAAGAGAAAATGCTGGCTCTTTGTGTGAATACTGCCCAATTATAAAATGAGCTAATGAATCTGAGAGATTAAACATAAGACATTTCTAAATGAACATAAAAGCCAGAAAGTGCAATTCTTGCTGCCATTTCTCTGCTGAAACATTTCTAAGCTAAATTTGCCTGTATTTGAGTCAGTAATCAAAGCAAACATTAAAACACCTGAGATCTAAATTATCTAATAAATCAACGCAAATTCAGCCCTTGCCTACAGAAACTTGTCTTTAAGACAAACCCATAACAGTTTCTTCCTGGAACAGTTCTAGGAGTCTTCAATTAAACATCTTTTTACTAGAAACCCTTGACAACCTTGGGTTAAAGATAATGGGTAAAAAGTGAAAATGCTCTTTTTTAAAATAAAAAAAAAAAAAAAAAAGAAGGAAAGAAAAGAGCATTCTCACTTTTTAAAAAGAGTGCAATTTTTTAACATTTTGTTCTTTCTATGTGACCTCAGATTAAAATAATGGTGTCTTGATAATGAGACACTGTTTTATGAGATACATTAATCTCAGCTGCACCTTCTGAAAGTGCAGCCACTGTGCTTAAATCCTGGTGTGCTTTGCACAGACATAAAAACAAAGCTGGTGTGAGGTATTTTACAAATGCAGTGGCAGAGCCAAAGGCACAGAGTATGAATTGCTGTGAACTCAGCAGGTTTTGTGGTACTGAGTACATTCTTACACCACACTACTGTGGAGGGTACCTCACCTGTGCTCATTTGCTCACATAACTGTGCTCTGAGTCTTGGACATCCCTTTACCTTTTCATTTCAAACACCCATAGGGCAGTGAAAGTTCCATTTATGCTGTGATTTTCTTCACTTTCAGAAAGGTTGAAAGCCTTTTCATGGTGACACATATTTGGCATATATGAGTTTAGGTATGGCCGGAGATTTTGAGGTAGATGACACATTCCTGTTATCTTCAGAATCATAGAATCACTGAACGGTTTGATTTGGAAGGGACCTTAAATATCATCCAGTTCCCTCCATTGTTGTATTTCTCTGGGGAATGGTTTTTGCCCCCCCCCCCGGGGCCCCTGGAGACTGTGGCCATGTGGCATGACCTCTCCTTCCTTTCTTGACCCTATTGGCTGGGTTCCAGCTATCTATTCCTGTGCAGAAGACTATATAATGCCCCGTTCTTCTGTGTTCTCTCTCTCTCTCTCTCCCTTGGAACCTTCAAGATAAAGACCTTGGAAACAATCCTAGAGAAAGAACCTCCTTTGAGTCTTTTGTCTTGTCCTTGATACACCACCCCAAAGTCTCTCAAGGATCTGAGCTAGCCAAAGAGCCTCGGAGAGACAGGCAGGGGGTGGTTGTATCACTCCATGGGAATGGACACCTGCCACTAGACCAGGTTTCTCAAACCTGCCCCATCCCTGCCCTTTAGCACTTCCAGGGATGGGGCATCCACAGCTTCTCTGGGCCACCTGTTCCACTGTCTGTCACCACTCTCACAACAAAGAAATGCTTTCATGCTGTTTCATTTTATCAAGAACTTCAGGTCACCTGGAGGATGTGTAGAACAGCTGTAATAATGAAGACAATGAATTTTGGAACAAATTTAGAAATTACTTGTCAAATTCACCATAAATTTGCATCATTTACCTAGATGGGACAGCTTCCCAATGTGTAAGCCAACCACATCATTAAGATGCTCATTGGAGCAAACATGGAATTGATTGGATCCAAATTTCTGACTGATGCTTTGCTGTAGGTCACCTTGTGTGACTTTCACAGTTCCTTTTGATGTTTGATAGGATGGTTAAATTGCAAGCATGAGGATGGCCCGACCCAAAAATGCCTTCTCCTGCCACCCATCAGGTTGTCAGGATGTGTGGAGAGGTCCCAGGAGCACTGGGGAACACAGCAGGGATGTTGTGTGGCTGTCTCAGCAGTGCTCACAATGACATTTGGTACATCTAAAACCTGGTTGCATGGCAGAGTGGAAGGCATCCTAAAACTTGGAATGGTCCAGCAATGAGGATGTCTGATCCAATTACAAAGGACCATGAGCCAGTTGGAAATGCAATATTAGTCAATTAAGAATGGAAGCTTTAATATTATTTAAAGTTCAGTCTTTGTAATTACTTGGGTTTTAGCTGTTTTCTGGATGATTATTTCCTTTTATTTCAGAACATATTTAGCCTTCTCAAGCCTTAAGAAATTGTATCTATATCCAGATCTATATTTTTCTTTCTGTATTCATCCAGCCACAAGGAATGTAAGTAATTTCTTGTTTCCTTTAAATGTTTATAAAATAAATCATATGAATCTGCAAATTTAGCAGAACAGATTTCTTGTGGTTAAAGTATCTAGCATATGGATCATGTTCCATGATAGTGAAAATACTTGCTACTAAGTAATTTCACATTTTAATAATGGTGTTTTTTAGAAATACTTTTTAAAAAGCTTCATCGTATTTAAAAAACTATGTTGATGTTTTCAAAATAATAATTCAAATAGCATTTCTAGGGTTTTTTTCCTCATGGATTCAAACTCATGACTTTAATCTTACTTAAACTTTGAAATAGGAGAAACACATCTTGTGCCCCCCTATTTCAAGAAGAAAATAGAAGAGTCTTGATATAAAAACTGAAACAAAGTCTAAGGAAGTCTGAAAGTCTAGAGCTATCAGAAAGTGGGAAATGCAGCTTTCAAATTAAATGTGAATGTCTCAGTTTGAAGTCCAACTTATTCCTTCAAATTCATCAGAATTTGGGCCCTGTGGAATTCCTTCACCCTCTTTTGGCAGCAGCCACGCACTGTAGTGAGGCATACAACAGGTATAATCCCAGCACAGTGCTTGCTCATTTGAGTTACAGTATTTTCTTTCCACCTCACAATTTGAGATTTGTTCTACAAATTTTTCACACTGTACATTAATGTCTTATTTCTCAACCTTTTCCAGTGGTTCTGCAGATAGTGATCTGTACTCAGCAGTTTTCTTTCTTTTGACCACATGTAGCCCTCACACAGTTACAGATATTGTTAGAAGGGCTTTTACCCTGTAGGTAGAATTTTAGTCTTGCAGTCAGTCATACATTGAATTTTCCCTTTCAGAAAAAAAAAAGGAATTTCATGCAATTGTGGAACAAGACATCCGAAATACAAAAGTAGCTCCAGGCCCAGGAAAGTGGTCATAAAGCTGTAAAGAATATGACATCAATTTTCTTATGACAATTTAAACCAAATGCAACAAGCAAGCAACAAACAACACCGTACATTCCTAGCTAGCACAGACACCAAATATGAATGGTGTCATTTTCTCACCACAAACAGCTTATTAAAAAAATATAAATCTATGTAATGCTTCCTTGTAAAGAACAAACAGCTCTTTAAATAGGATTCATAACTTTTGTGCCAAGTTTGAGAACCCGGCAAATTAATCTCTGTGTGGGTGGAAGGAGTGTGCTTTTTCCCTTGACTAAACACAACTTTCCTCATTTGAAAAAAGAACCCTCTAAATCACAGTGGAATTTCTTCCCGTGGTCTCCCAGGTGCCCTGGTGTGGTGGCAGAGGGAGCACATTCCATGTGTTTCCTTCCCAGGTGCTGGTGAGGCTGTAGAGCACCTGTGCAGAGAGCACAGGGAGCTCCTGTCCCTCCTGCACAGCCTGCTCCTGCCACTGCAGGGTTCCACCTGTCCTCACACCCTTGTGCATCCCAGTGGCACCAGCTGGGACTGGCCATGGAGTGCCAGGCTCTGATCAGCCTGGTTTGGCTCCAGGATGTGCAATTCCATGTTGGTCTGCTCCAGCTGGCAGCACCCACCAGCACAGCCCATGTCCCAGCTCCCTGTCTCTTACGGGGTGTGGTCTGCAGAGCTTTCCCACCTGAATTCAGGAATGTTGTTCTGCCCTTTGTGGGGCTGGGAGCAGAGCAGGAGCTGTTGGGAAAGGGCCTGAGAGCCTGGAGATGTCCTTCGTGTAGGCTGATCTGTCCCCTCAGAGCAAGGAGAGAGGGTGCCAGACAAATCCCAAGCAGATCCTAGGGAACAGCGTCCAGGTATGGAAATCTGCTAATCCGGGTCAGAGGCTGCTCCACACAGGATCTTGCTTTAACTGTGCAGAGAAGATTCAGGCTGACACAGCCACAAGCTATATAAAACTCATTTTTCCTTTCACTGCCATAGTGGTGACAACTAACTTTAAAAGTATGTGCTCTTTATGAGCCTGACCAATAGCCCCTTGGGCATCTTTCTAATTACTTCAATGGCTTTGGGTGGGGTTCTTGAACGTTTTAGTTACCTTTCGTGCCAATGGGGTCAGCTGCTTCTCCTCTGGTGGTGTGTGTCCACATGGGAGAGAGACACACCATGGGAAAGGTTTTGGCACGTATTTCTTCTCTCCTGGAATTCAGCAATGCCTCAGCAGACTACTAAATGAGCCACAGGGAGCTACAGAGAGATTGCATTGGTTATAATTAGAAGTAAACTGTGAAGAGCATTTGGGCAAAGAGGGAGGCAGAGTAAACCACCACAGGTAAACTGCAAAGCCACAAACTTGGCATGCAGTGCTTGGCTCCCAGCCCACCTCTGCTCCTGCCATTCCCTCACCCCAGAGCTGGATACCAGGAGGAGGCAAGACACTGGGTCACTGCTAGAGGAGACTGGGGGACATGGAGGCAGAGAGAGGGAAGGACAGCTGCTGGAGAGGATGTAAATCCTCCCGAATTTGCAGCTGCTATGGGTCACTCAGTGGGGTTACAGTGGGAGACACAGTCTCTGCTTCACCATCTGACTGTCCTATCTCCTTTCTGCCTGTCAAACACCAAACACAAAGTTCTGCCCTGTTCAGCTATCCATGAAGACTTAACAGCTCTCTTGCAAATAATATTCTGTGATTGAAATAGGGCTCCTGAAATATGTTTGGGCCCCTTGCCCAAGAGTGTTTCAGGACCAAGCCCTAGTTTATTAGGAAAAATTAGAATAATATCAGCCCCATTATCTCCCTGGTACACATGCTTGAAACCAGTTATCTGCTCAATGTCTTTCTGCTCTCCAGCTAAAGACAGCAGGACATGCACAAACCCAGAGGGAGGGGATGGAGGGAATAAAAGAGGTTATTGTCACAGAGGCAGTAACCTGTAAAATCTGCAAAGCTGCCTTCATCTTTTCCCTTTGCTATCCAAAGTTTCAACAATTTAGCTCAGCTGTTGGTTTTCTACTAGGCTTACTGTCAAAATAAAAATAACAAAAGAAAGATGATGGCTGAAAGAGAGAGAGGGAAAAGAGAAGGGATCAGCCATCTTATTTTTATAATTTCATAAAGGATTATGTTAAATTTCTTTTTTTTTCTCCTGCTTCCCAAGTGTGTTAACATTTACATTTAATCTCTCTTTGATACTTCCCGGAATCTGTTTCCCTAATCTATCTCTTTCCCTTATTCTCCTGTTTGAACTCAAATGTCATAACAGTTAGATCCAGCTCTTAAGAACACAGGGTGAATTTTGCTTTCCTTTATTTCTGCTGTCAATGGCCAGCATCATGTGAGGACACAGAGGCACCTGTTAGAAGTGAAATGTGCATCATTTTTAAACCCTCCACTCATCTGGACACTTTGTTTTCATTTAATGATCACTAAATTTCATGGGTTACAGAAGGAGGTTATCTGACACTGACCTTAAGAGTGACATAGATCTACATTTAGAGATCACTGGGATGTTGAAGTGGTCACAAGAGGACTGTTATCTGAGCAATTATTCCTACTCCTTTTAAAGTTTTCTCTGGTTCCTTAACAACCTGCTAGCACAGACTATGCACAGCACTGTTGTCATCACTGTTACTTGGGCCTACCTGTGTCCAAATAAAGTTTGCCATGTGTGTTTTCTGTACCCAACCAGCCTGGCACCCCTTGGCTAACACGAGGCACAAGATCAGACCTGGAAGGGCAGCTCCAGGCCAGTGAGGCCAAGCAGTTCCCAGTTGCACCAGCCTGAGCAGCAAACTGGGCAAGAGGGGCTCCAGAGCTGTGATGAGGCCACAGGAGTGAATTGAATGAAGCCATGCTGGCCAGAGAGCCTGTCCTCATCCCCAGGCACAGGCTTCTCCTGGTGTCCAGGAGGAATAGGGGTACTCATGGTGCACTGAGCACCTTGGTGAATGAGCCTCTGTGGAGACAGCAAGCTGGAAATGCCCAGTAAAACTCTGGAGTGATGTTCTGACTAAATCTCCAGAGCATTGTGCTAAAAATGGATTTTCTGTACGTTTTCATCTCCAGCTGTGCTCTGCAGTTTGACTCAAACCTTTGCTTCCATGCTGCAACTGCACATGCATTAGACAGGAGGTTGCCTCTTCCACATTTTATCTCCTCTGCTTTCCTCCCTTTACTGCCTGCCCTGCAGCAGTGCCCCAATGGGATTATTCCTTATTGTTGGAATTCTGGAACCTGGGAATTTGGGATTTTAGTAATACATGTGAGTTAGGATGGAGGATTTTGTGCGTTGTCTGAGTCCTTCTTCTTCACCTTCTTCTTCCTTCTTTTTATTGGGTTTGGTTGGTTTTCTGTAATTGGTTGATGGAGTCTGCATTGCAGGCTTCAAGTAGTTAGTTATTAGGTTTAAAATAAAAATAATTTAGGTGGCATTTCATAATTGGACAGGTTGTCCTTAGAAAGACCTGGTAGAGATAGAGAAATCTCCATTTTACCTCATTTTCTCTAATTTGCTAGTTAGNTCTTCCTTCTTTTTATTGGGTTTGGTTGGTTTTCTGTAATTGGTTGATGGAGTCTGCATTGCAGGCTTCAAGTAGTTAGTTATTAGGTTTAAAATAAAAATAATTTAGGTGGCATTTCATAATTGGACAGGTTGTCCTTAGAAAGACCTGGTAGAGATAAAGAAATCTCCATTTTACCTCATTTTCTCTAATTTGCTAGTTAGAGCTCACAGCTCATGAGTCTGAAAATAGATAAGAAATAATAAACATCCAAGTCTGAACATGAAACCTACGTTTCTCATGTAATAATCTGAAACTTGGCAAGGAAAAAAGGAAGCAAGAACCCTCACATCTTATCTCCCATTACAGCTCTGCATGCTGTTGCCCACTGTGAGCTGCCTCAGACAATCTCCCCATGCCAGTGGTGCTGCAGAGCTGTCCTCCCGTGGAGTGGGGACATTTCACAAACAGTGGGGTGTGTCTGGTGTGGTTCTGCCCAGCTCCCATCACACCTTCCTCTACCTCTGTCAATGGTTTTGTGTTTCCAGCACTCTGAACAGTGATACTGATGCACCTCCCCTTGATACTGAGCTCTTTAGGATCCACATTATTAGAAATATGAATTCTGCTTGAGGAAAGCTCATATCTGAGGTTTGGTTAAAAGATAACATGTCTCAGTCATGTGAACACAGATATATGAAAGGGAGACAGGCATCTTGTTTTGCACTAGGCATTTTCATGTCTCTACAAAGAGGACAGTCATAAAACCTGTGTCTATAGATAAAAACCTACCACTGCTTTCTGTGGAGCCTGGACATAATATGGCTCCAAGGGAAGACAAAGTTCTTCATTTCTTCAACTGTTTGCATAATCCTTTTGAGTTTTGTAAGCTCAATTTAGAAAACTAAATCCAAGCCATTACTAATTTGAATTCTGGTGCCCAAACCTCACTTAATGAGGTACATTAAACCTGGTTCAGCTTATCATATGTCCTGTTATAGGACATAATTAATGCTGAGTGGAAACCAGGTTTCCTGCCCTGCAAAAGGTTTTCCATTGTCAAAAATGTTGAGACAAATCCAGTACCTTTCAGAAAAAGAGAGGTTTGACTTCATTTCTTTTGTTACAGGGGATTTACTTTCTGTAAGTAAATGTCCATTAAGAAGAAGAGCTAGGAAGGTGCTCATTAGGTTTATAAAAGGCTGATGGGATGTGAAAGGAGAAAAGTTGGAATCCTTGTCTCCATTAATACTGATTTCCTTGAAGGAAATGGAGTCCTTACAATGGAGCAGCCTGAAGGATTCTCGGCCAAGTGTGTAAGAGGTAGGCAAGGGACAGGTAAGGTTCCTGTCTCAAAGCTGCAAGTCACAAGGATTTGAATCCAAGTTTTCCATGTTTTGTAGCAATACACTAAAAGATTTCATTCATTCACTGAGGACTGAATGCTCTCTTAAGCTGGACCAACTCTGGGGTTTTAGAAACATTTCCTGCCAGAAATGGTACACATATTTTCCCCAGCTCAGAAAATTTTGGTTTCTTTTAGTTGATATTTTTCCAAGAAGAAACATACTAACCATACAGGAACATCCAGTTCTCTACCACCTCTGGGTTTAACTGAATCTCATGGAATTTACTGTTTAGAAAAGGGAGATAGTACTTGTTTTATAGAAGGGAGGGAGGGAAGGAAGGAGGGAAGGAAGGAGGGAAGGAGGGAAGGAAGGAAGGGGAAGGTATAAGGAACAGGGTCAGTCTGGCCTCCCTGACAGTTTTTGCTATTGTGTACAACAGAAAGAGTTGGGAACAAAAGTGATGGTTCAAGTCCCACTGAACCACTGTAACTTAGCAATAGGGAATTGTTCAGCTCACAGACAGGATGGAGGTCTCAGTGCTGAGTGGATCCCCAGTCCACTGGGGGCTTGGTGCAAGTCAAGCTAGTTAGAGTGTTCCCCATGTGTCTTGGCACTTGGCACAGCCCAGAATGCAAAGGAGCAGCTGGTACAACATCTGATGAGTGGCAACCATCAGAGGGGGAAGGTTGCTGTGGTGCAGTAGATTTTCCACTGCTGGGATTCACAGGCATGAAAGACAACTTGTCCCCTTGCTGACAGAGCTGCTGTCACCAGTGAGCTCTCTCCTGCTGTGTGATTACACACAGACATGTGTACGTGCCTCCATGTACAGCTCTTCAAGGAAAACAGAGGAAGTGAGAATTTCCTGGGTTTTCCATCACATTTACCCTCAAGCTTTTATGCCAAGCTGAAGAAGAAAGTGAGAACACATCAGAGAGGAACGAGTCCCCACCCTTCCCAGCAACAAGAGAGATATTTGGTTGTGTCAGCCCTGCACTGTGATGTACATGATCAAGAAATCTTGACAGATAATAAGAATGTTATGCAATACATTTTGGGGTGGGTTGTGGGTGCTAGCACAGCAGGGGCAGCCTATTCTGGAAGGGATCAGAGGAATGGAGCAGGCAGCAGCAGCAATTTTCCCTGCTCCTGAGGCAATATGTCTGACACAATTGGCAGCTCATTTCTCCTGCCCTCGGATGTGAGCTGCCTCTGAATGCCTCCCTTGTGCTAGGGCTGGTACTGAGCTAAATGTGGGCCTGGTGCCAATGATTACAGTTCCCATTAGCTGGAATATACATTAACTTCAGAGGTTCCAGACCTCTCCAGCAGGGGAATTGCCTGCTGTATGCATCCATTATTTTTCTGGGAGAGAAAGAACTCTGTTTCGTGCCTGTTATTCACTCACACAATCTGTTTGTTTTGGTTTATTCTGAGATTTTTTTAGGAAGCTGGCACTGTTATAAACAGTTTTATAAAGACCCTGAGGCAGTTTTGTCACCACAGTGTAGCATTTTATGCTGTCATGCAACGTGGCACTGGGCTGCTGCAGCTGCTGGGGACGAGGACATGCCACAGCCACAGCAGCTCTGAGAGCCTGGTGGGATGGCTGGAGGGTTGCAGCTGCCTCTGCCCCACCACCTGTGTGCACAAAAGGTGAGAGGATGCCCTGTGAGCCCAAGCAGAGAGCCAGGGATCACAATTGGGAAGAGCCTCTTGAAAGCTGCAGTGATTTAAAGCAGTTGTGAGAGTTCTTTTAAAGCCAGGGTGTTACCTGTGCTTTCCACTCACCTTTGCTTCTTTATCCCTGATCAAATCTCACATCCTGAACAGATTTTAGCTGTGAGGCTGAGTTGCTAAATCAATGAGCTCACTCCTCTCCTGAAGCCTAAGATACAGTCTAGGGCTTTAAGATGCTATTCACTTTACAGCTGTTTATCAAGAAAAATCCTGGTTCACAAGTCTGAAAAATGTGTTTTGAACAAAAATCCAACACTTAATGTGTTCAGGTTATTGATTTTTACTTTAGTCTGTGCAACCTATGAGATTTAATTGGTTCTGACCTCCTTTTCCTCTCCAACCTGTGTGTTATTTTCTGTGCTGTCAGTAAAACTGTGCCTCAACTCTTATCACTGTGATATAGTTGCTGTTTCACTAAAGGCAGCCAAAGAAAGTCCTGGAGAAGTGAGCTGGTCTGTTGTTGCCCTTGTGTCCTCACACCTCCCTACACCTGAAACAGGTGTCTTTATTTTTAATCTGAAGAATCTGGTCACTTTTTTCATCTCCTAAGACTTCTAAACAAATCTGTGTGCTAAATATCACTGTTGGTTATGTCAGCTGGGAACCCTTCAGGATGCGACCTGTTTGAATAAAATAAAGTGAGAATTCATTTCTCCCTTCCTTCGTCCTGGCGGCTCATTGCAATCACAGGCACAGGGTGGGAGATTGGTCAGACACCCAAAGCACCCCAGGGCACCAGCAGAGGTCAGGGCTTTGTGTGTTTAGTGTAGCACAGACAGGCTCTGGCTGAAGGATTTTAGAGTCCAAAGAGATAGACAAGGAACCAGGACAGTGTTGTCCTTCCATTTCTGCTCACAGGTAAACAAGATATAAAAAAATTCAGTGTTTTACTCCAAGTTTGCCTTTTACCTGAAGCAAATGTTTGCCTGCATCACACAAAGAAAGAAATGGAAGTACCCCCAAATTGCTCTTGAAGACCTTTACCACAGTGTTGTTCTCGTATTTGAAAACTTTGCAGCTTCAGGAAATGATGAATTGGTTCCCTGGAGGTGTGACAGCCAAGTGTACTGGGAGCAAGGAAAAGTAACTCTTGCCTCTCTAAAGATCCGCACATTCTCAGCGGATCTGAGGTGTCAGACACACATCAGACCTCCCATTTTTTGAGGATGCTTTGACTTTCTGCATCCTACCTAACTGCAAACTGGTTTAAGGGGCTTATTTAGGAGACTAAGAACTGTCAATTTTCATTCTGCAGGAAAAATGCAATTGGTTTGTGATTCCTCAGTGTAAAAAGGCTTGGTGTGGGAGGGAGTGCTCATTTTCCAGAGGGCAGTGTTTGGTGTCTGAAGAGTCAGGCTTTGCCTTGCAGGCCACCTGTTGCATCTCTTATTGCTCTGTTCACCTGGCTGCCCAAGAAGAGGGGAAGAGCTGAACCACCCTTCTGCTTCTGCCTGAAGGGAACAGTTTGAGTTTTCCTCTCATCTCTCTCCTGTATTCAGGCCCCCTTCCCTGGAGAGCCCCAGCAGAGTTCCACTGGAGTAAACAAGTGGGAATATCAGTGTGGTGAAAGGCAGAAACAGTAGATGAAAATTTTTTAGATCACAACCCAAATTTTCACATTGCACTTCTCTTTGACACTGGTCTTACCTCATGACTTTTGCACAAGAGCCCAGCTCTGTCCAGCTCCTGTGTCTGTTTGCTGATGTCATAACCTCACCTGCCTCTGGCACCTACTCCTAACCCTGCCCCTCTTCTGTCATCCTCTTTGCATTGTCCAATCTCACCCCACTCCAGTCTGAGCCTTCATGCAATGCTACTTCATTACACCCCACCTCTAATCCTACCACCACATAATCCACCTTTTTTCTGTCTCTAATGTCTTAATTTTATAATTATTAGCCAGAGTCTTTGCTTCTCTCTTTGTCCCAGAACAATTTTATCCACAATTTCTATAAGCTGACCAATCCTATACTCTGAACTAAAAATGTAAAATTTCTAGAAAGCTCTGGTCTGGCTATTCTTGATAATGACTGGAAATGAGCCTATGTTCAGCATTTGGTGTTTCACTCTGCTCCTGAGATAGCACCAGTTATTCCTGGGTTTGTATTGTCAAGCTCTGCTTTTGTTTTGCTTCAGATTTCACATTTCATACCATTTACTGAGGAGACTTCTTTTTCCCTGCAGTTCTGAGGATTTAATCATGAAACTCCCCCTGAGAACGTTCTCTGCTGTCATTATGGCTTTGCAGGCTGAAAAGCAGGAAATGCTCTGCATAGCTGACCTTCCTTTATGATATTAGCAGTGATTTGTGGCAGATATTTCTTGTCTGCTGCCTTTCAGACCCCGTTTTACAGTAGCACTGCTCACAGCCTGTTTTCTGTTCCTTAGCTATAAGTCATGGCCCTGGTGTTTCCATTGGCTTTGTGCCACTGGAGCTTGCACTGGCGGCCAACAGGTTGCAACAAAGCAGAATTGATGGAATCTTTGGAAAGCTGAACCATCCAAAAGGGTCATGCTGCCTTTCCCACCAAGGTCTGCATGCTTACAGGCTGGTATCACTCCTCAGAGTCTCTCAGGGAGGTGCAGCTGTAGGGATTTACGTCAGCAATGCCCAAGCAGCCACAGGGAAGTTTAACAGTCTGCATGTTACAGGGTGCAGCAACAGAGGGAAATCAGCCTCCCATCAGTGACTTTCTGTGCTAGCTCCTGCTGGCTGCTGTCTCCTATCTCCATGCTCCTTCCACTGTGATTGCTGTGAGCAGCAGCACCCTGACTGATGCTTGAGGGACTGAACAATAAAAGCCCTTGCATTTGCACCATGAGGTGGCCTCATTCATTTCTACGTAGTCTCACACACATTTGAGCAAAGCTGCATTACTGACACATCATTTTTTATGAAGTCTTGGTTAAGGGAATACTCTGGCTCACTGCTGCTGGGCTGAAACTGTGAGCATCACTCTGAGCTGTATTCACAGCTCCAGTTTCAGTATCTGGGCTATCTGTACAGTGCCTGGGGAACAAGCCTGATTTCTGAGAATGTTTCACATAATCCAGGCTGAAACGCAGAGACTCTCTAAACTAGTCAAGAGGAAATACCAAGAAGAAAAGGGTGTATTAAATTTTGTGTCTCTTTGGAGCTTAAAGCTAGTGGGAGTTATTTGTCTCTGCTCAAGTTTTCACTGCAAACATGAGTCCTCTCCCTGCTTTTTGTATCTGAAGCAGGAGAGCAATCTCTACTTAGATCTCGAGTAAGAACCAAGAACCTGGATTCAAATACCTCTTCTACTTGTGGCAGCTTGAACTTTTATCTTTTATATGAGCTTGGTGAGTAATGCAACATCGATGGAATGTATCCTGCTTCCAAATTTTAAAAAAATTGCTAGGCAGCAAAACCTGTATCAAATGTGTGAGTGCTGCCATCATGGCAAAAAGCACCACCTTCCTTTTCCTTCTCTCTGCCACAATAAATATTTAATTGCCTCCTACGGAAAGTAAGAGATTCAGCAACAGAGTTGAAAAGCTGCATCCCAGAAGATCCTGTAATTCAGGTCTTAGTGTATTTGTTATGGTGTATATCTACATCTCAGGCAGAGAATGGGCTGAGCCAGGACACCTTATAAAGCAGACAGCTTCTCAAACACACAAGTCACAGAGTAAAATATGTTCCCCATCTGCTTCCTGAATATGTGGAAAAAACTGAAATGTGCAACATGGGACTTGAGAGGGGCCTTTGCATTCATATGTTTTTGTGAGCAGCAAGACAAGTCTCAACATTTTGTTTAAAATATGAACTGGGATGTAAGAAGCTGTGTATTTTAAGGTAGATATAGTAATACAAGCATTTAAGAAGCCTCACAGGGGAAGCTCGGGAGCACAAGGCATTCAGATATCTGCAAAGCTGCATGTGCAGAATTTAAATTTCAGTTATTTAAATGTAAATCTGTGAAGTATCAGCTCAGCATCTAAGTGCTCCTGTGAATGGGAGCTCAGGCACAAGGACAGCTTCAGCTACATGAAGGCAACAAGGGAGCTCTGAGGCACAAAAACAACTAAAAGGTGTCCTAAAGTCCCTTCCAGCTTCCATCTCATGGCACTGTGTGGCCATGCCAGGTTCATCCTGGCTGTGGCTGCTCTGAGGCTTGGTGAGATTCTGACACCCAAATTGTTGCTGCAAGCTCAGCTGAGGGGCCAGCAGTAGTCATTATGAACTATGGGGTTCAAATGCCAGTGGTCTGGTTTCAAAAGATCTTTTCTTCTCCTAGGAGCCTGTGCACAGCTATTTTTCCCCCTCTCTTTGTTCTCCTTGTTAAGAGGGTATTTCTTTTCCTCTAGCAGAAGCCATTTTCTCTTTTTGGTAGATGGCAGTGGTGCTGTGTGAGCTCCTGCAGTGTCAGAGCAGTCCCTCATATTTTGGGCAGAGGAATGGGTCTGCCCTCAGTGTCTGCCCCAGCTCTGCCATCAGTTCATTCAGTGTCTGAGTCACTCGTGTGCATGTCTCCATCTCCCCATCCCTGTGGTGGGCAGGACACCAGTGTCTGTGTCAGGCACTGGTTCCACTGTGCTGGCAGACTGGCAGGCAGATCCTGCAGTGCCTGTGGCACAGGGCAGGGCTCTGGCTGCACAGCAGAGATTCCTGCTCAGAGGAACTTTCCATGCACACTCTGTTTTCCTACTGAAACAGGATACATCTTAAAAAAAAAAATCATCTGTCTGTTTGACAGCAGATTTGCAAGGGACACTCACAGTAATTGGGGTGTCAGGGCAGACTGCAATCCTGCCTTGGGTTTGGGAGAAGCTCATCAGACCCAGAGCTGAGCTGACATCATCAGCTGGTAATCCTCAGTGAAACAGAAATTATTTTCCTTGAAAGACCCACAGGCTCCTGATCACCCATTTCCTTGCTTCCCCTTCCAGTCACCTTTTAGATTATGTTATTTCACACTATGAGCTACTAAAAAGAACACAAGAGACACCTTGCTGGATACACTGGTCACTCCAGAGCATCTCCTGGGAAATTCAGGATTTCTATGTATCCAGCTGGCTGAAGTTGTCCTTCCACCATGGCAGCATCTGTGATGGGAAGAAAGACAGCTTTGGAGTACCACTACAAGCCCTGCTCCCACCCTGCCTGCACTGCAAAATGTGTGCTGGCAGCTTCCCTGTTGGGGTCTTCATGCACTTCTTTCCACCCTGCCCTAATTCCAGGTGGGAATTAGGACTGTGTGGGAATATCAGGGCCAGACAGGCACTGAGAGCATTAGGATGGAGGACTCAGATGGAAAAGCTGCTAGTTAGTATCTAGTCATTGGAGTTGCATGAATGTCCATTTTCACCTCCAAAAGCCTGCCAGAGGCAGCAGTCACACCTTTCCTGTGCCTGACACGGCTCACAGGTACTGGGAGGACTTGCAGCTCCAACACCTACATGCTTGAAACTTGGTAAAACACAAATATTCACCCTAACATGACCGTGGCAGTTCAGTCTAGCACTGCTCTGATTTAAGTTCTGAATGTTGACCAGCCAGCAGCCCTCATGCTCCTGGCTTCAGCAGCATGGCACCCTCTGCCTCTGGATGCATCTTCAGGATGAATTCTTCACTCTAAAGCTCCCCTGCTATATGCTTCCAAAGCAATGTGGGCATGGTTAATATTTATAAACAGTGAGGATTTCTACCCTGCTTCAGCATTCATTATGTTTGCAGTGATTCAAACCTCCAGCATAGACAGGAACTGCCTTGAGCTGAAATTGAGCAACTATCTAATAAAATATAGTCATGAGATGAATAGAAGTCATAAGTTGAAGTGCCTTGAGCATGCTTGAAAGATTTATTTCCTGGCTTTCTCTGGAGGGCTTTTTAATAGGGAGGATTTGGCTTTGTGTGTGTATATATATTCTTATAAGAGAGAAAAATATTTTAAAGTTTTAATGGGGGAAAGGGACATTTACACTCCTTGAGGAGTTGCTACAGAGAAAGCACGCTTTATTTTCCATGGACCTGCTGTACTTACAGCTGCTGAATTTCCTGTAAGAAAACAGATGTGGGTGCACCACCATTCACAGTCTTACAGGCCAATTTGCCTTACAGTTGTGGTACTTGCAGGGAGACACTCAGAGCTGTGCTGCCTGGAGACTGCACTGTGCAGTGGGATGTGGGTAGAGATTGTATTTGAGCTCACACAGGGAAGAGGCTGCCTGAGAGGATTCTGTAGCCAGACTGAGATTAAGGAGAAAGAAATTACAATGAAAAAAAATATTACATAACTTCAGAACGTCTCCAGGGTCTGAAAAGGGCTCAGTAATCATTTCAAATCCTTTTGGTCTGTATGCCTGTCATCTCCTCTGTCTCAGATGCAACTCCTCTCTGTTACTTCTAGGATTCTTGCTCCAGAGACTGGAAGTAAAGGGGAAATTAGGCAAGGAAATTCCTAGGACTCTTCTTTTCAATCTTTCTAGGCTGTGTATATAAAGCAGTGACAATTAAAAAACAGAGGAAGAGTCCCATTGTTGCTAGCCAGAAGACAGAGCCATTACAAAGGGCTGCCTCTAGAATATGGCTCTGATTCTGACTTAGGAGGGGATAGAGCCTGTCTGACCTCCTTAACCCTCTCTTATCAGCTGTTATTATCTTAAATGTAAGAAGTTACATGATACAGCCCCTCAGAAGTTTCCATCCACACTCTCCAAATAATGCTGTAAAGATGTTCCTTTGTCACCCCACAGGATTTTAGGTTCTCTCATAATTTTCTTCCATTTCTCAAGCCTGCAATATACATCCCAAGGAATGCTTCTTTCTCACTTGTTTGCCTGACTTTGAAACACTCAGTTCACAGACCCTGCTGACATTAAGATCATCGTTTTTGATGCACATCCCCTCAGAATTAGCCAAGCTGATGTCTGAATCTACCTCCTTTAAGAACAACTCATCCTATCCTAAGTGGCCTGAGCAAAGTAGGAATAATCCTCTCTCTTTCTCTCTCCCCCTCTCTAGGGAAGAAAGAACTCAGTTTCCTCCAGCTCTGTAATTTCTGGACAGACACAGGAGTGAGCCCATATCTAAATTTAACCCTGCATTCAGCCCCACCCCTAATATGCTATGGTAACAGGAGTGTATATGCAGGGGGTTGGTGAGCCACCCTCCACTTGAATTGCACCTTTTGTCCTCTCCTTGGCATGTAAAATACTGTCCTGCATTCATGTGCTCTTCATGTGGGAGTAACCTGGGGCAGTCTGAGCATAGGAAAATCTGTACATGTAGGAAAAGAAGAGGAATTGCCTTCAGCAAGAAAACCTTATTTGACCCTCCTCCTTCCTTTACAGTTGGTGTTTCAGCTGGGACAGAGGAAAATGAGGGGACTGAGGCTAAGGCCAGATGTTGGCATCAGGCACACAGGAATTGGACAGGTTTTCTCCATGCCTTCCTGCCAGTGCACATTAATCCTGAGCCACAGTGCCCTCTGTCATTCCAGCTCTTGATCCTTCCCCTTAATCCTTCTATTTATACCTTCTGAGCTGGAGTCTCCTTCCTTACGTGCCATTTTTACACCGGTATAAATTCATGGATGTCTCTGGGTTTGTTCCTGGTTTACTCTCACCCATAAAAGGAGAGAATTACACTCATCACTTCTAGGTACCAAATGGAGTATCCCCTATCCCTTGGTTTTGTAAATACTCCTTGTATTCCTGTTTCTCATCGGTCTGTTCAGCACACACCAGCCTGCTGTTATTTTGGTGCTACATTCCCAAAATGCACCCTACGATGCTGCTGCTGCTGAAGCTGTGTCAGGGACATTAGATACCTGCGACTTCCTCCCTGCTGATTCACTCTGGGACAGACTCTTCCAGGGCTATATTCCTTGGCACCAGCATCAGCCAGGGGATGTCTATCAGTAGCCTTTTTTTTTTTCTCAGCTTCACCCCTCCACATTCAGCCTGACTGATGCAGACTGTCCTTAGGATTGTTTAGTGCTCCTCATAGTTCCGTTGAGGAGAGCCAGTGAAAGATTTGGACCTTCCATACTGGCCAAATGGAGGAAAAGGCCAGGACTTGTCTTGCTTAGAGCTGAAATGTAAAGGCAGCATGATGTGCTCTTAGCAAAGGAGTGATCATATGAATCACAGTAGCAAAACGTTCTTGCAGAGCACATGCCCCACTCCCTGACTTAATCATCCAAGGGCTGCTGTCCATCATTCCAGAGGAGGGATTTGCCTTGGACAGGGGTCAGTGTGCAGCCCCCTGTGTTACAGAGGAGTAGCTCCAATTCCAGAGTCTCTTTTAATGAAGTTACTTGTGGCTGTTTATTGGACAGAAATAAATTCCAACTGGCCCATATAACAAATGAAACTCAACTGCAAAAATGTAATGATATTTATTCACCCAGCTGCCAGCAAACTCACATGCACTATGAGTCATTCCAGATGTGGATAAAAACAAAGTCTGTCTGTGAAAGTAAGTTTCCTGATCCCGAGGAGACTTGGTTTGGGAGAGGAGCTGCTCGCTGACTTCAGCTCTACTCAGAAGAACAGGCAGGTTCTTCTGCAAAGGGGGAGGGGGAGAGGAAAAGCCATTATTTATTCCTGAAAAGAAAGGAGCTGGGAAAATAAAAAAGCTACTGTACAGCTAGACATACGTATTTTAAAGAGAAGGATGCTTTGGAAGACTTTGGTGCTGCTGCTATTCTATTACAGTGCTGATGCCACTGTGACCCACAGATGGAGCAGAGGTAAGATTTCAACCTGAAAAACTATTTAAGAGAAAAAATGTGAGCTGTAGATTTGGTCTGAAATTATATTGCTATATACATGTGTGTGTACATATATATATATATATATACACACAATTATAATTTCTTTGCTTCCCAGCTCTGGAATTTTTTCCTCCATTAAACAGACCAGCTAAAAATATATACAGATAAATAAAAATTACACATGAATAGGTGCAAAAAGGTAAAATGATATATGTATTCTATTATAATAAAAATATATAAAATAGCCCAAGAACTAGAATTGCATTCTTGCCCTTTTTCCCTCTTCTTTCTAATTTTTCTCCTGCATTAACAAAAAAATATAGCTTATGAAACAGGCATAATCTGCTCTAGCAGGAAGATACCTGGGAATAATAAAGCAATGAATGCCTAGATTGTGCAAGGTGCCTGAGAATGCTGCTACCCTACCCTGACAGAGGAGCACAGATAACATAGAGAAAGTGACCTGATGTGTTACCAGGCTTCAGCTGCCAGTGTGACAATACAGAGTCGTGACATATTTGTAATTTTTTGAAGTGCAACAGCAGCATATGGAATGTTTGGGGACTATTGGATTGCATAGGAGATGCTCGCTTCAAAGCTAGTGATGATGTCCTTTCCCTTTTTTGGTTTTATTCTCTCCTCTGGTATTTGGCACCGGTTCAGTAGCTGCTGGAAGTGCAGAAAGGAAACACCTCCCGAAAGATTTCTTTGCTTCTGATACAGAGATTCACAGGCATTTAAAGGAACCAGAGTCTGCTAAAAAAATAGAGCATTCAATAGCATTCAACTCTCTACTCCAGTCCCCCATGTCTTCCTCATCACAGCTGGTACCATTCCAGTCTGCCCTTTGAGGTTGGTTTTGATTTTGTAGGAGAGGGACTGGTTGAGGGAATTAATGAAGAGCTACACAGTCTGGCTCAGGATGTACAAATGTGTATTTTTTTCCATAAAATGTTTAATTTTTGCTTTCAAAAATCCCTGTTAGTGGGAGCTCACTGGCAGGGCATTGACTTGGGACTCACCATGGAAGGTTCTTTCCACAACTTTCTCATAAGTCTCGTGGCTGATATCATTGGATGTGTCATTGTACCTGCATGTGCCTTACTTTTCTCTTCTGGTATAAGACAGGAAATAGCACAAATATTTGTCATCCTGTAATTCTATATGTAAGAATTTGTTGTTCCAGGAGTGACAAAAAAATGTGAGAAAATCAGAACTAGGTCTATATATATTAATAAAAAAACGCAGTCCCACCCTTTGGAAGAATGATATCACTTTGCCCAAGAAATGGAAAAAACAAAACCTAAAAAAAAAAGAAAAGAGAGTTCAATTTCATGTAATAATTACTATGTAATGTAAGGATGTCCTTCACTTTTAGTAACACCCTTCTTTTAATTAAACAACACTACAGCCCTAAAAAAGAATTCATGCAACTAATAAAGTTCAATTTTAATCACATGAATATTTAAAGAAAAACATCAGAACTCTATTGTGGCTTTTGGGAAAGCAGATTTTTTCAAACTCAAAGCTCTAGCACTTACTTTTGGCGACTTCAGAGGGAAGAAAAGATTCATTCCCTGTTGTGATAAGGAGTTCAGTTGTCACAAATAGTGTGTGCAGGCATTTTCTGAGTGGGAAACCAGATTTATTTTCCACATCTACTGGGATTATTCTGCTCTAAAGATGTTTTAGAGGCATGACTCCTTCAGCAATAACTACTTCAGTGAACTTCCACTCCCTTGAATGTGTGTCAGCCCAACCAAATCTGCAGTATCTTGAGAGGGTGCAAGCACTGTCTTAATTTTTGAATTGCTTAGAAACCTAAGATAAAATTTGAGTAGTGAGAAAGGACACATTCTTCTGCACACTCAGAGCTCTTTCCTCCCTCCACAAATGACAAGTGAGCCTTGTTTAGGTTAAACCTCAGTCATTAAAGGCTTATCCAAGTCCTGATTTGAGTTTTGCAGTGAAAAGGCAAAGGCAGATCAGCATCTGGTCTGACGGAAATGAAAGACAGATCTGTGTATCATCTCCATGTTGACTTGTCATCCAGATTGTTTACAAAACAGTGGGGGAAAGGTCTTGCTTTAATTGCCAGCAGTTGTTGTTTTCAGCAGAAATGAGCAGTCAATGTTGTACACAACAATGTCGGGCTTTGACCATTTTTCCACTGGGAAGCAGCCTGGGATCCCCAACCCTTGCAACCAATCATTCAAGCTTTGGCTCAAGAAAAACTCAGACATGAGAAAAGATGAGCACACTCCTGCTGACTGGGAGCTCCCAGCTGCCTCCTCCCTTTTCCCTTTGCTTGGAAGCATCAGAGTGGGGAGAAAAAATCCAAAAACATTTCTGGCAGGAAAACAGAGGGCTTTATTCATTCCTTTTTCTTTTTAAACTGCCTCAGCCCTTTGCATTAAAAATCTCACACACACTCCTCAGCCTCCCTTTACTGAGCTGTGGACATGGGCTCAGAAGTCACAGGCAAAACTTAGTCCCTAGGATGGGTGTGTTTAAAATAACAAAGAAAAAACCCTGAGTTATGATGAAATAATTTTCTTGTCATCACCTCAAGTTTCCTTGAGCCTTTTGTAGGCTTAGCAGCATGGAAGTATCCTCTCAGATTTCGTGAAGCTCCGTCTAGGGAAAAAAACTAATAAAAAAAGGTAATTAAAATTCTCTACTGACTAAGTATTATTCCCTATGCAATGGCAGAGGTGAGGTCATATAAATTCTTCAAGTTCCAAATAAGAATTCCAGATCTTAAGAGATGTTTCTTCTGAAGAAACCAAGGAGCAAATCCTGGGTTTTAACAACAAAAATAAGGAAAAATACCCCTTCCATGCAGCTATGGCAACCAGTGTCACTGCTTGCCAGTTGCTTCCATCAAATTTTAAGGAGTACCAATCCACTGGAGAGCAGAACCTAGCCTTATGAGCATTACAAGAGTTGCCTGTTCCCTGTAGAGAAACCCTAAGGCCATCTTTATTAGCACATCTCAGCTGGCTGGAGTTTATTTGCTATAAAGTCTGCCTGACTCTCATAAATGGGACACACAAACAGTAGCATTCTTGCTGTGTGTTTACTCAGGGAGGGAAGATGGAGATTTCTTATGGTTGTGGCTTTTGGTCAGTGCAGAAGAAGCTGCAGGGATAAGTTCACCCCTCAGTGGAGGCTGGAAAAGGAGATGTTAAAAGACACAAAACAAGAAGGTAGAATGCTTTTCACTCACCAATGTCAAAAGGATATATCAGCAGAACAGAGGTTTCACGCTTTTGGGGAGTGTTTGTGCTGTTCCTTCTGGACCTCAAAGGCAGCATTACAGTTCCATCCAGATCTATCTGGTCCATGGGCATTATTTTCTACCCAATCTCTAGCAGCTGGTGAAAGTCAAATGGCTGTTTGAGAGCACCAAGGGAACAGCCTGCTCTCCTTACAGTTTTTCTGCAGAAGGAATTGCTTGAAAGAACAGAAAGTCCATCCTTTTTCATTTCCCCACAACATTGCTAACTCTTAGCATTTGCTCTGGGGTGGTGGGAGCTCAGTTTGTGGGTTTGATGGAGCAGCTGCTGCCTGAGCAACTTTTGCCTGCTACTTCTGCTTGTGGGCTTAGTTGGAGCAGGCTGGCAGCTCTCCAGTGCCAGGAGAGGGGAGACTGTGTAGAAGAGAAAGAGAGACTGGCTGTTGCTAGAAAGACAGCCAGTACTTTTGTAAGGAAGCACTGTTTAATATATTCTAATCTCTGTGGTCATTTGGCTCTCTGCTGTGTGTGCAAAGATTGAGCTCCTCAGAAATTAGAGCCTGCCCTTTATCCCCACTCCTTTTCATCTTATTTCCCTCTCTTCCCTGCTGCATCTCCCATTGCATCCTTACAGCCAGGATGATCCCTACCCTGCTTGAGCAACTTCTGGGATTCCACCACCAACAGTAACTCTTTGTGACATTTTTGGCTTGGAGAGCATGAGCAAAGGGAATGTGGCCTGAGCATAGTATGTAATTGCAACACAAATGGTCAAATGCATACACATTTTATGTAGCCACTACATTTATGCAGTGCTCCTTCAGTAAACCAGGTTTATGGTCTGTGTTATTTGATATGCGACAAGGTGTCCAGAGAGCTGGTCCAATCGTAAAAAGAACATACATCAGCTGGACCAGCTACCAGAAAATTTTAAATTGTAACATTTATCCAACTTCCTTTAATTTCTCTAAAGACATTGTTATCCAACTCTTAAAATGTGCAGCGCAAATGAAAAATAGGAAATGTTATGGAACAGCAGCAACTCTGTCTAAGCCTAGCTTTGTAAAGAATATTACTCCTAATGAAGAAAATGCAATATTTCCCTTTTATCTGGCTCTCATGTGATCACTTGTAAATCTGCCTCAATTTCCTCAACTTGCCTGCTTGTTGGGCCCATTCCAACAACCCCACTGGAGCTGCAAAAGGGATGACTGATCTGCTGCAGAGGTTTCTCTCACCTACCCATAATCTGTTCCGTGAGTCTGCCCAGTTCCTGGGAATGCATGTCTGTGGGCTGCAGTCCCCTGATGCAAATTATTTCTGCACCAAATATTGCAACTCTGTCTGTGAGGAGATGAAGGCACCTCCTAAAGAAGGTCTGGAAAGGGATTAGTTATTAGTAAAGCTGCTTGGTATTGCAGAGGTAGCTGGAATATCACAGTCTCTGAATGGATTTTAACCATGGTAGGATAAATATCCAGTAAGGTAGGGCTGTGACTGTAATCAAAATCCATTCTAGCATGTCCTGATTCCCCAAGATGCTCCCTTAGGGCCAGACTTAATTAATTTAATCTGCATGGAGGATGATCCCTAAATCAGAATTCACAGTGGGTACCTCAACCTGAAAGACATGCAAAGGATGCTTATAAAAAAAAATTCAAAGTTTCTAGTTTCTTCTAGGGCAAAGATGCTAAACTCTGATGAGATCAGAGGGAAGATAGATTATAGAAGTTTTCTCATTTTAGTTTAGATCACAGATGAATTTGTACTCTATAAAAGCAGTCATGCTGTTAGTAAGGAAGGATCTAAGGATTCTGAGACTTTATTCACCACAGGAAGCAGCCAAAAAATGGCTAAAGCTTACAACTCACATAGTAAAAGTTAAAAAGAGAGAGGAACTAGACAATTTTGAGGAAACCTGAGTAAAAAACAAGAGGAAAACCCATGAAGTAAAGCTGTTTTCTCTTTGATATATCCTAGACCAAATGAGGTCTATTTGCTGAGGGTGGCACCTGCAGAATCTTCCTGGTGATCCCCGTTCCATCCCAGTACTGAGGTGAAGTCAGTTAGACATTTGCTGCCACTTTGATCATCTTTTGCAGAATTCCTGCATGCTGTGGTGTCACATCTACTTGCCCCAGTTCCAGGAATGGAGCTGCCCTGGGATCTGGATCAGTTGGCACAAAGGTCCTCCTGCCCCTGCCAAAGCTCATCTGGGAAGCACCTCCTGCCCTTTAAGGCCCTCCTTCCACTTTCACCTGGAAATAGCTCCCTTCCCCTCACCTCTAACAACCATCTCACTGCTCTTAGTGCCTGTTGATCAGCCAGTGTTCTCTTCCATAGGTCAGGCAGCTCTGTGATGGATGAAATAGCTCATGCAAAGACTGTAAAATGCTGTGAGTCCCCTTCTGGTTACCTTTTACTCAACTACTGGGCCCAGACACCTCCATGGTACCTGGCATTGTGCAAACACACAGAACAAAAAAACATGCTGTCCTTCTCCAGAGAACTTTCAGTGTAATTAAGGAGAGGAAATATTAGCACTCTTTTTTGTCATGGGGCACAGAGTCATTAAATCCCTTGCCCCAAATCTCTTCAGGATGGCTGTGTGTGTTTAGTCCTATGTATTGTTAATAGCTGTAATTTTTTTTTTTTTAAATTCTGTGACAAAAGCATAAAGTGCTTTTTCTTGTTTTCCCGGGGTAGATCATGCCAGATTCAGCAGGGGTGTAATGACTCCTCAGGCAGAAAGGAATCCTGTCAGAGGCACTGAATAGTGCAGCCTAATTGAAAGGGAAGGCAGCAGGCCTTGATGAACATCACCGGGCTGCAGAGGCTCTGATTATTCACATGGTGACAGGCAAGATGTAAATTGCTGATGTGGAGAACTGAGTGGGGCAGCAATTAACTTTGCACACAGTGCCTGTGCCCGGGTTCACGGCAGGGCAGCGCCCACAGGGCAAGCCCAGGGTGCTGGAGGAGAGCCTGGTGATTGCCCACAGGCACAGCCAGGGCTCTGTGAGTGTCCCTCCAGCACAGTGGCTCTGCTGGGGGGACCTGACTCCATCCAAGATGCAGAGAAGCCACCTGGGTACACGGACCTGGCAACAGCAAAGTGAATTTCTGTGGGAGCTCTGTGAGTGTCTTGGTTTGAAGCGGACAAACCTGGCCCCTGCTTTAGCTTCAAAAGCACTTCAGTGTGCAAACTAGCATGACAAAAGTCAACAGTAGTTTTTCTGCTCTCAGGAGTGAGGCCACAGTTCATTATCTGGAATTTTGTTTCCTTTCTTTTTTAAAAATCTTCCAGCCCAAATCAGTTATTTGTTATTTAAAGGGGTTTTCAGCGAAATGGCACTGGCAGGGGTGAAGGTGATGCAGGTCAGCTGTGCAGAGAGCTGATACTGGGAAGTAGAGGGGGAAATGTATCAAAACATCATTAAAAAGAAAAAAAAGACAACTTGAGATTAAGCTGCAAATGACACTTGTTTTTTAAAACAAACAAAAATCCCACGGGAACTGTCATCTATGATGTCTTCTCTCTAACTGGAAGGCAAGAAAATCAAGGCAGGGATCCTGTAGGTCTCTGATGTGCCCATCTCTCATTACACCCAAATCCTGTTTATTTTGGGAGTTGCTGTGTCCCTTTGCCCTCCCTGAGATGCTCCAGGCTGCAGCCATAGCCTGTCTCCACTTCTCTCACTGTCACAGCTCTTGTTACAGCACAGCCTCAGTGTCGGGCTGGAGGCTGAGAATGCGAGTAGGAGAGGAGCAAAGTTAAATAAGACCCACTACTCCCAGTTTCCACAAGCATTCCTTTCCTCTGGTGAAAGCATATGTGAGGCCTTTCCTGGCCCAGTTTGCTGGTTAGGTTTGGCAGCCCCCCAGTTCCCCTGAGAGCAGCCTGCATACCACTCGTCCTCTGGAAATTCCTCCCTGGCCACAGGGAAACAGGTCACCAGCCAGGAGCCAGGCTCCAAACCACTGAGTCTCCCTCTGTTCAGGAGGAGCCAGGTGGGTAGCTGAAAAAAGATGCTGAGAAAGGGAAAAATAAGTTGTTCAGTGCTCAGGGGCCATTTGTGAGGAAATGGGACAGTGGGAGGCAACGCTGTGCTTCAGTCTCACATTGGCGACCCAAACTCACAGGGTCTTCTTCTCCCAGTCACCCCCTGGCAGGGCACAGGGGAAGCAGAGCACTTCCAATAGGCTCTGCCTAATTGTAAAGAGAGTAAACTGCACTGGACTGGATGTGGATATCTGCTGCAAGCCAGAGCATCAGGATTTAATCATCTCCATCCATTTGGCAGGTGGTGGTGTGCCACAAAAGGACTTGATGCTTCTAATGTCTTCTCTGTCTTGGGAAGAGTAGAGACTTTCCAGTCTGGCAGGGATAATTTGAGCCACAAAGAGGGAGACAGAGGCAAAGGCAAAGGACAGATATGCTGAGAAAGAGCAGGGAAAAAGCTGGAGGTAAAGATGAAAATGGTATGAAGGAGAGGAAAAATGAAGATAAAGGAAAGGTGCAGAGAAAGAGAAAAAAACATATAAATATGGATGGGAAGTATTAAAGTGTACCACATCAAGATTAGAGTAGCATTTCCTCCCTTGTCAGCACAGCATGCATCCATTTGAACCCTCACTTCAGCAGATGCCCATCTGTCACAGCTGGTCTTCATCCTACCCCTCTGCCTCTCAGGCTCTTGGAATGGTCGCTTTTCTTTGGAGCTAACTCTGCCTTTTTCTCTTGTGAGCAGGACTCAAGTTTACTTCTAGTGCCCAACAGCCTCTCATCCTACCAGGATATTGAGAGCTTCTAGTCTGGGCAATTGACCTCTAGTCACAGTATAAAAATTAGTTACTGCTACTGAATTATCAACGTGTCAGGATTTCTTCACTTTTTTTTAGCCCCTCCCCTTGATCTTCTACTGTGTAGGTATGCAAAAAGACTCTTGCCACTGCCCAAGAAACAACCTGTTTTATTCCACAGAAACTGTAGGAATCTTGCAGTTTTACAGGACTAGGGAGCTACAGCATTTCCCATTAACATCAGCCATAGAAAACAGCACCACAACTGCACGAGGCCCTGTATTTCCCTATCAGTCCCTGGAGGAATGAATCAAGTTTTGAAAGCCCTCAGTTTCCTCCCTGCTTTTCATAATGCTCACAGCCATGACATTTTTGTTTATGCTTGGCTCTGAAGAAACACAAAGTGTTTATTGAATTTATTTATTAAGCACAGGGATTTATTTTATTATGTCTCAGGGAATTGCTCATGTTTTAAGACCCCATTTAAAATAAAAGACATTTAAAACATACTTCATTTTTTATTTACTGTAATTATTCATGGCTTGGCACTGAACAAACTCCATTTCCAGTCAAACACTACTTGTGGACCTCCTAATATAGTACAGCATGTGTTGAGTGAAACCATCCATTTTTCATAGTTGCAGCAACTTCTGTTTTCAGGGATTCCCATGCCAATTTGGCAGAAAGTTTTGGAAGGTAATAGTCTAATGATAAAAATGTATACACTGCTTGTTCTGTTGCTTTCTACTGCCAGGTTTTTTAACAAACAGAATTCAAAGGTGCAGTCCTACCCTGACCTGTACCTAGCAAACTTAAAGCTCAGTTGGGTCCTCTCAAAGAAATGAGGATAGAAAAGCATCCAAAGATTTTTCCACACTGGGCTGTCCCATAGCAGGAATCAGATGCAATCAGCAAAAATCAGATCTGTCAGCCCCTGTTAGGCTGGGACACTGTGTCTGCCCTGTTGGGCTCTCCAGCAGGAGGAGGAGGATGATGTGGCCCTGTTGGCACACAGGACATCTGGGAAAAGCCAGGAGGAAATGAATGGGCAGCACAGCATCTGATCTCTCCCTAAAACCACCCTACTGCTCCGAGGGAAGACAGCAGCCAGTTGGCTGAGGCCTGGGCACTGCTGCATATTAGGGATGGAGGGAATCCTGCAGGAGGGCAGAGAGCAGGATGGAGATGTTTAGCTGTGGGACTGAGAGAGGTGGGGCAGTCACACAGACTGGGCAGTAGTGTTGCCAGGGTGCTGCATTTTCCATGTTCACAGCAGGGAAGTGCTGTGGTCTTCAGCTGATGAAGTCTGGTTTTGAAGAATCTGCCTGGTAAATACCTAAGTGTTAGGGATACTGTAACAAATTGCATTTCCCTAGAAAGACACTCCTTTTCTAGCCAGGAGATGTATTTTGGGAGCAGGCTGCTGGACACTTGCTGGTAATTTCTGGATACCCTTCAAGCCCTGAATGACTAACTGCATGTGCTATAGCCCATCAATCCATCATGCATCCAGTTATGTCAGCCCCACTCCCTGTGTGTGCTGCTCACAGCCAGTGTGGTCCAGCCAAAGTGAATGCCAGAGCTGACAAACATGTGCACTTAGATCTTCCAAAGGAACATAATAAGTTCCATCTATGTAAACATCTGAAGTAAAATATCACCATCAAGGTAAAGAGCTCAGTTTCTACTTGCACAAATTTGGCAGTGTAACCAAATTTATGACTTAATGTCTCAAATACTCCTTTTCTATTTTCATGATCAAAAATGGAAATGTGTATCATGCTCAGCTGGCTTTTCACACCCATCTGTGATGTTCCCCCAGGAGCTTTTCCCTCCTGGTTAAATTGATGTTACCAACCAAGATGCAAGCCTATCAGAGAAGCTGATATATCATCCCTGTTTCCTCTGCATGTGAATGCTGCTGGACATGAGGCTGGAGCTCACCTCCCCCTGCATGTCTGCCCACTGAGGTGGAAAAGAGTGCCAGTCCTTCTCACTGCAATTCCAGCTGGGACCAACTGCTGGAACATGGTGTGGTTTACTGAGCTGTTCTCAAAGCCCAATGCATTTCCCTGTGGGTGCTTTTGCTGACAAATTAACACATGTATTATTTAGACAAAGTCATAAATCACCCTCTGAGTGTTCCTTTCCCAACAAATCTGTGTGCTCATGGCAGCCTGTCTCTGCCACCCAAAGCAATGGTTAACAGCTGCTAATCCAAGGAGCTCAGCCGTGACGAGCTAGTTTTCATTCTCCTTCATACATCCTTAATCCTTGGCACTCAGATGTCAAAGCAGAACTTAAAGATTACTGGGGCTAGCCTTTGGAATTATAAATAAGGAGACAAGTAGTCCCTGCCTTATTCTGTGGCCATGCTAAATGTCAATCTACCCCTACAAATGACTACAGTGTTCCAGTATCTCAGACAATGATTACCCTAACCTGACAAAAGGAAATCATAGGAAGATGATGTAAGATGGGTATCAATCACATATTCGTGGCCAGGTGGTGTCTATAAGCTTACCTGGGAGATCACCATTCCTAGCAAGGAAGACCTGTCATGCAGATAAATCACATGCTGAAGTCCAGCTTTGGCAAGGAGTGATTCTGTAAGCCAAAGCAACAGACAGCAAACTGACCAGACGATTTTTCTCTAGCAGGATGTAACCCACACACCAGCAAAACCTTTCTAAGTAAGCTCATTTCATTATGCAAGCTTCAGAGTCTCTGAACTAATAAGAAATCCCAAATGTAGGAAACAACAGGATGAGATTTATGATGAGTATCACAGCATCTTATTTAAAGTGCTTCTCCACAGTAATAATGCCTTTACACACAGTCCTCACACAGAGTTAAACCAAATTCCCAGCTGGTTTCTGGCAGCAGCATGCTAAGGGTTTCATTGGAAATCAGGCCTTCCTGCCTTTCTCTGAATTCATTCATCCTAAATCTAGAAGGTGAGGTCATTTTTTCCTTAAACATTTACTTACATTATTTTCCCATAAGCCAAAACCTGGTTTACAAGTTCAGCTCAAATGGCTCCTGAAGAGGGTGTACACTAAGGAAGAGGAGCACTGAATCAAACACATGTGACAAATTGGCAGGGTCCTCTTGTGCTGGGAGCCACTGAGAGATGGCACCTGTAGGGGCAAAAACTGCAGCAGTGAAAAGGAAAAGTTTTGAATTTCCGTCAACTTCAGGCACAGCTGTCAGCATTTTGTGACTTTCAGGACTCTCTGCTCAGGAAACAGGATATCTGGGTTATTCTGCTGGCTGTAGGATTTCTGTAACCCTGACTCTACCTTTCTTGTCTCCTCTGTGATCCCAGGTGTGTTTTTGACAGCACTGGGTTCTCTGTGACTTGGCTGCCAGCAGAACAGCCTCACATGGCTGGTGGTGCCAGCTGAGGTCATCTGAGGATCTCATCCACAGTGTCCAGCAGCCTGTAACAATTTGCAACATTCCAAATTTTGGCAAGGCTTTCTGTATTTAATGGTGAATGTAGCTGTACGTCAGCCTCAGCTTTATTTCAGCAGACCTTGAAACCTGAAAGATCTAGAAATAGCCAGGTTTTAGCAGAGTTTGGAGTAACAATGAATACTGGAAAAATGTCAGCTTTGTACAATTTAAATTCCATTTGTGTGTTTGTGAAAGGGAGGATGCATCTATAAACCCAAGCCACTTTATATTCCCCCTTGTATATTTCTGTGCTCTGATTATGGCAATATCACAAAGACTGCCCTGGCCCAGCATCACATCTGCACACATTGAAATCCTCTGATCAGATTTAGTGAAGGATTATATTTGAGCTTCACTAATATTTTAACATTATTTCCCCAGGGATACAGACATTGATATAATGGGGCTCAGACAAGCACACAAGTGTGTACTTGACAGAACAGGTGTCTCCCTGTGCTGATCCTCACTCACTTCTCCAGCAGAAACATGTGTTTGTCCTGACTCTCACCCAGGGATACAGCCCAGCTTTCCATCCTTCATGCTCTGCTCTCATAGCAAAGCAGCTGTGCCAGTCCAATTCAGAGAAAAAACCCAAATCCATCTTCAAGTCTTGAGCCCCTTTCTCAGACTTTTTATTTTATTGACACTACTAGGAATCATACAATGATTTGAAAAGGCATTGCCTCCAAAAATAACACATTTCTTTAGAAAAAGGACCCAGTATCCCCATTTTTTTTGTTTACTGGGCAAGGCTGATTTATACTCTTTCTCAACCAGGACATATTCATGTCATTAAGAAAACCCCAGCAGGTGCACTGACATTTGGAGCTCAATGAACAGCTGGGAAGGCAGCTGGGGTTTCCCTGCTTTTGAAGAGCAAGTGAAATCCCAGAGCAGAGGAAGCAGAAAACTGGTATTTATGCATTCACTTCTTAACAATTTATTTCAATTTGGATGGGGATCTGAAGGAAAAAGGAAGACATTTCTGGTTGTTTCTGATTGGAGCGAGAAGAAATGGCCCATCTAATGTTCATTCCTCCTCAGTTCTGAGCTGTGATATTCATACTTGGTGAGGATGAGGAGTACCTTGTTCTTTCATGTGTGTGAAACAGTGTCAGTTTCAGTTTCAGTTCACATATGAATAAACTAATAATAGTTGGCAATCAGATCAGAGACTGCTCATAGACCCACTGTCAGACACTTGAATTTATTTGCCAGTTGAAACCATTCACAGATGGCTTAAGTGGATAATTCCAGGGTCCCTGGCATTTCTGAGCTGTCATGTGATCATGAAATAAAATTTCACGCTACTCCCTGCTAGGTTTTTGGTCCAAACTGGACCCTGGATTATGTTCTCTGCATCCACTCTGGGAAAAAAAAAAATTACATATTCTTTTTTCCAGTTGAATTTCTTTCTGCCACTGAGTTAAAAGCTCAGTGAGGTGTAAGCATAGAAGGAGAACAATTGTTTGGCAGCCAACCCTCACCTCTAGCAGGAGCAATGACTACCCTTGTTGAGGTGGCCATCAACAAAAAAAGGGATCTTATCCATATGGTGGTTAGATCAAGGGTGTGAAGGCATGAGGAAGGGCTTCTGCTTTTCCTCCCAGGGCTGGTTTCCATGCTTAGGTCATCTGAGGACTTGAATCAGCACCGGATGATGCACTGAGAACAGTCAGAGCACAACCGCACTGGGAGTTTCTCATGAGTAGAAATGCTCCTGGTGTAGCAGGTGTGTTGTGAAATGAGACAGCTAAAAACTACCACTGTAGTGGTTAATTAAAAATAATTTTTTTGTTTGTTTGCTTTTCCCCTTCATCCACCACCAGGCAGACTCCTGGCTTTGCTGCCTGTGCCGGTGTGGGCACAAAGGGAAGGAGGGAGCACCGGGCAGGAGCTGCTCCTGCAGCTGCAGCTCAGTGAGGTCAGACTCAGCAAAACCCTGGCCAAGCAGAAACCTCTGCCTGCACTCCACAAAGGAAATCCTGCTGTTCTTTACCTCTTCTCGTGCCCAGTGACTCAGCTCTGAGGAAATGCCCATCCTTTGGGCTCTGCAGTGTCGCTACAAAAAGGGCAGAGAACTGCTGAGAGCGATTCGGTGCTGAAGGCTTTCCTTCCAGAGCAGCAATAGCACCATGCAGGAAGCTCTTGGAGCTGCTGTAGATCTGTCTTTTACCATGAAACTGAGTTCTGATTTCCATTGCTCTCTCTCCATTGCTCAACAGCAGAGGCAGATGTGACATTCTGCTGCATCCTGCTCCATTCTTCTCCATTCTGCTCCATTCGGCTCCACTCTGTTTCACTGTGCTTCATATTCTGCTTCATTCTGCTTTTCCTCAGATGCTCCCCCACAGCTCAGCACCAAACACCAGCACCCTGCTGTATTTCTTCCTTCCTTCCCTGGCTCCCTCCCTTCTCTGCTGCCTCCTGGGAGAAATGGAAGTAGATTGGATCATTGTTGTGTCCCTTCACTTGTTCATGTGTAAGAAACAATTTCAAATGTGTTTAATTAGGGCTGCTTGGTATCTATCCCTTGGATCAGGAGCATTGTGAGCAATACAGACAGGGAAGCAAAGGTAGCTCCTCAGTGAAGACAGGAATACAAAGTACTGCTCCATTTCCTGACTCTGCCTGAAATTAACTGTGTTACCACCATTATTTATTGCCTATGCATTAAACCTGTGAAGCAGGGTTGATATTTCTTTCCTTTATTGCTGCCCTTCACTTATACAGTTTTTGCCATAGTCTATCCCCAGTATGTGGTAATAGAGCAGCAAACTGAAGAATAAGAAAACACTATATTTCACTTCTTCTTTCCTTCAGTTTCTCTGGTGCATTTTTTCTCTTCACACCTTCTGGAGTGACTTTCCTCCAGTGTATTAAAGGCTTCTTCTGGCTGACTGGAAGGTTTTATTATAAGCATAAATAATTCCTAGTGGGGGACCCTCCTTATCACACCAAGGGAAGAATAAATAACACAGTATACATTGTTTCAGCCTGGGAACAGGTGAAAATGCTGCATAATGGAAATTCCATATGAGGGAATAAATTCTCAAACCATTTTCATTGGTCGGTGCTAGTGATATCTTTGAAACCATTTCACTTAAGTCATAAATGTAAATATCCTCCACCTCTCACAAACACAGGCTCAGCTGACCATTTTCCTCTCTACCAATATTAATTTCTGCAAGCATAATGGGTTTTTTGTCTTTCTAACACACCTTTACATTTCTTATTCATACCAAGTAGCTACACAGGCTATTATCACTCTAGTTTGTTTTTCTAGTATGGGAACTCTGGTGCACGTTAATCTCATCTCACACATCTCAGACCATTTATGGAGTTTATGTAGGAATGGGTTCTGTTTTATGCAACTGAGACACCCTTTTGGACTGTGTTTGTTTCTTAAAAAGGAGATAAATTAGTAAAAACTAACTTACTTTGAAAAAAACTGATAATGTGTTGCACTAGGGAATTGAATACAATCTGTTATTAATTTAAAGTGTTTCAGACTGATTTTTTTTTTTCCTAAGAACATTAGGAAAGAGTATTGCCTGTTGACAACTTCTGGAGCAAGATCTATTCCTTACATCCTTATTGACAAAACTTTTCAAGACAAAGCTTTTCTTTTTCCTTTAACCATTTTTAGTAGCTAGAGATGATGCTAATGTCCATTCTCACTTTAGTCAACAGTCAGAAATTACGTTTAGGCTTAGGAACTGATAGCAAGGATATGGACTGAGAGCAAACAGAGGCACATTCCCTTGGCAGCTTCTTTTAAACATGTGCTAATTCATGTTTTTTCATAATGAAAATGTTTTCTCTATCTCACTGCTGTGCTCTCTTAAGGGGCATTGGGATTTAATCCCCCAGTGATGGAGATTTAAATGTATCAAAGTTGGAATGTAGAAGAGAAGCTACTTATGTGAAAAACTGCAAATCCAGATGCAAGTTTCAGATGCTAAGCTGTAGCATTGCAGCAATTTTTTTCTTGCTTTCTAGGATTTTGTGTGTAATTCCCTTATTTTACTGCCTTTATTCTTCCTCCAAATCCTCATTCTGTCAATTTCTCCTGCACTGGGATAAAGTGTCCAATGGTTTCTAATATAGCAGTTTTGATACAGAAAAGCAAAGAGTCAGGGAGTGTAGCCAAAGCTCACCTTCTGCCCTGGCAACAGCTGCAGGCCCAGGACAATACAAACACCTTGCAGATGGTGAAGATTCATCCTTCTGGGGATGAGCCAAGCACAGGACGAGGAGTAAAATGCATTAAACACATTAATCCTTTAATAATCCTGCCCTTTTTGTGATTTATGTTACCGCTTTCACTGCCTGACACACCTGTCATGGGTTAACATCCCCCCACCCTGATGTAAGTGATGCCTTTGGCACCACTGCAGAATGGTAAGGACAGGTATTTTCTAGGGTATTTCCCTGTTAGCCTGAGGCAGCAAATACGGAATACGGAATTGTTACACCAGCAATGAAGCAACGGACCCACCAAAGTGTTATTAGACAGAAATAAAATTCTTTATGTATAAGAGATACTTCTGGTCTCTGTGCAAGCTCTCAGAAGGAAAGTTATCAAAGAGAAACATGAAACAAAAGCTTTTTTCCAGTGTATACAAACTTTGACAGTCATGTCCTCTTCTCTTCTGCACAGTGTGGTCAGGGAGAGTTTGAACCTGTGCTTCCCACAAACAGGGACAGAATCATCCAGACAGAGCAGGCCAGGCTGGAAGGGAGCACAGTGCTCCAACCTCCCTGCTCAAGCAGGGGCATCCCAGAGCACAGTGCACAGGATTGTGTTCAGACAGTTCTTAAATATCTCCAGTGAGATTCCACAGCCCCTCTGGACAATCTGCTCCAGTGTGCAGTCGCCCACACAGTAAGGAATCCTCTTGTGGGAATTCCAGACATTTGCCCTAAAATCCAAAACAACAGCTTCTAGGAACTGCCCAGCAGTCTCTGCAACAGAACAGATTCAGCCTGGATCACTCATCATTTTTTTCATATGGCAATAATTATGATGGCTAATGTATCTGCCCATACAACATTTTGTGGACAGTGCTGAGTTTGTTCTCTTTGGCAAAAACTTGAATCTCTCTTGAAGAATAGAATCCTTCTTGTCTCTCTGCTTCTCCTTTTTATCATGAAAGGTGTCCTCTTTTCAATGCCTCTGATGACAATCAAAATAATTACTTTTTGAATTAAACTGTTCATATCCTAGAGCCCTGGGGAGCTGTATATGCTTTGGAGCAATGGTCTTGACAGGGCCCAGATTGTGCTTCATACCTTTTCATAGGGGAAGAAAAGGGCATTTTTGATGCACAAATAAGTGAGGTCTCCTGCAGCAATGCCTTGTGCTTATTGAGCAAACACATCACAGGAAGCAACTGGGAAATAATGAACAGATGGATGAACTGGAAAGCAAAACTAAACATCTGTACCCTCACCAATCAAACTGCAGGGAGAACCTGGGAGAGGATCACAAATATTTACCACACAGCTAATGAAGTGCAGAAGATTCTGGCAGAATCTCTTAAGAGAGATGAAAACATCTTTAAAATGAGGCTATTGTCAGCCTCAAATGTGATGCTATGTTTAAACCATAAAGATGCATCAGCTAAGTGGATAGAAGCAGGTCAATGAGTTGGCAAACATGGCTTCCTTTTTGTTTAAGAGCCTGGGTAGTTTGAAGGAGAGTGGAACTGAGTCAACAGAGCTGTAGGAGAGTGGATGGGCTCCTGCAGCAAGCAGAAAATAGAGATTTCTGTGCCAGTTTTGATGGGCACATTTAACCACCCTTAGTAGGAGATGTGTGGGCTGCCTACTTTCTTCAGGCAGAGGCAGTGGTGCATTCCAGGATGAGGCTGTGCAGGGTCAGGCAGGGAGGCTTGGAGAGGGTGGCAAACATTAAATAGAGAAACTGACCAAAAAATCTTTCTGTATCTCAGCTTATGTGCTTAACTGACACATATGTTAAGTCAGTACAATGAAAATCAGAGTGCTTGCTCCAAATGTTCATACAGACTTGGAGGAACTCATGAACTCATGGAGAGGACTGTGGAGGGAGTGATGGTGGAAGGATTTGACTACTGAGCAGGAAGAAAGAGAAAGGGAAGGACTGAATAAAATGCAGATCAGGAAAATCAGATAACCATGACAAATACAAACGAGCTCTGAAAGACTTTCTGAGTAGAGTCACTAGGAGCTGTAACAAACTTTAATATGTTTTGGGAACGAGATAATGAGGCAGGGGAGTCAGTGCTACAGAGGCTGGCATGCTTCTGATACACGTAAAAATCCCTTCTCACGACACAGCAGCCCAAGCCCTTGTCTCTTTGAATCTCCTAACAAACCCCTTCTTCTTTCTGAGGTGCTACCTGGCCCCAGCAAGTGGGCCAGTACTGAATCAATGGTATGACATTAATTTTTGTGTGAGTCTTTGCTGAGGCTTTTCTGGGTGAGTGGTGATGGGCTGAAGCTGGTGGCTCCCAGCTCAGCTCCACGGTGGGAATCTCTGCTTGGATGGAAAGTTAAAAGCAATCAATGTGATGACAAGAAGCATGACAACACTGAAGCAAAATGCCACAGACACTTTTCCATGGCTCAGGGGATATTTGAGATGTGAACCATCTGCATCTGTAGAGGTACTTCATGCTCTGAGGCTGTTTTCACCAAAAGGGCATCTAAAAGCTAAAAGAGATAAAAATGAATAGTCATCATTATGGACTGGATTTCTGCCAGCTGCTAAGTAATTAGAGTTTTAATTGCCCGGTAATAAAAGTTTTAATTACTCAGCAATTAGTGCTTGAAGTTTCAAGTGCTTCACACGCACTCAGTTGCATTCTTGAATTGTCAAGAGCAAAAAATGGAGTTGCTCCAGCGCGCTTCAGCAAAACTCTGAGTGGGAAACATCAGCAGCTATGCCTGAAACCCATCCTAACTGCTGTATCTACCTACAGCTTGTTTATTGTAATTCAGCAAAATATTTTACCTATTCCCTAGCTAATTTAATGGCAAAATACCATTTGTTGTGTCAAGTATTAATTGCTTCATACCTAGCATTCTCGTGATTGATTTTTCATGTGCTGGATAATGAAGGTCCTGAGGCTCTGGTTTCTCTCTTCTTGCTTTACTAGAATTTAAATATTATTAACAAGCCAAACTCTACCAATGTCAGCAGTTGCCAATAGTGCAGGAAGTAGGGCTGCATTTAGGGTACAGAGCCTGGAAGAAACTGCATATTTATAATCTGCTTGGGTAATCCTAAAGAGTCAAATAGTCTGACAAACCATGTAGTCAGAGAGCTGGGACTACTTTTCCATAATATAATTACAGTTGTTCCAGTTTTGTTTGTTTGTTTGTTTTGTTTGGTGTTTGNCCTAGAAGAGAGAGCTTTAAATGATATCCAGGTTATTTACAGGCAGCATGCAAAATCCATTACAAGAACTTTGGCAAAAACAGATAAAATTGATTTCGTAAAAATGCTTCATGGGAAAAAAGACTGGTAGAGGAAGGGTGAGTTGAAACTTTCCAGAAATTCAAAGTAAGCTGCATGTTCTATTACATGTTGCTCATAACTCTAAAAAAATCTTAATTTTGACAGAGGAATCATAATGCCTTTCAAAATATGGCAGATTTGTTTCCTTTTTCTCTTGCTTTCCAAACTTATCTATTGGTAAAGAGAGTTAAAATTGAAAAGCGAAGTTTATGGGAAATATATCAACAGTCACATAAGAACAAGCTAAAAAAACCCCTTCCTAGTCCAGAATATTAGAAGAGATCCAACAAATTCAAATGATGATTACCCAAACATCAAAATCTAAATAATATACATAAAAATCAAACAGTAAAGAGAGGTTTTCCCTTCTGCTCCGAAAGTAATTTGGACTTTTTAACAGTACACGGATGGTTAGTAACCTGGTTAATAACTCAAAAGCATGTAGGTCTCCTCTAAAGCAGCATCAGATGTTTTCTATACCTTGGACTGTCCAGGTCATTGATTCCACAAATGCTCTACCTCACTGGGGTGCTGAGTTCAGGGACTGTACAGGTGTTTTCTGTCTCGTTTCCCTGAGACCATGTCTGTACTGCACTTTACGGTGGTGAACAGATCCTTGATGGTAGCAGGCTCTGTTTTTCCCAGTTATGACACTGCAAAGTATTAAAGTCACCCTAAGCTGGGATTATTCACCTCACTGGATGTGGCTGTCCTGTCTAAGCTGGTAACAGGCTCAGTGAAGAGACACAGACATCTGGAGTGACTCACTCCTTCCAAGTGCAAATGCCCAGCACATGCAAATGCTCAGATGATTACACTCTGGTGGATCTGTCTCTAATAAATAAGGGGAGATCAACTTTTAGATAATTGAAACCAGAAGAAATGTAGACTCTCTGAAGCATGACAGTAGAAGAATGGACTGAAAAAGGTAAGTTTTGTTGAGTATCAGTACTGATTTCCCCTTTCAGATCCAGGAAAAGGACCTGTATTTCAGATAATGTTAATTATTCATTTCACCTCAGAGGCTGCACCTCCCAGGCTTGGATAGCAAAGCACCCTGTGTTAGGCACCCTATGGATCCAGGGCACACAGTTAACCTCTCCATCCCTGGTAGATCAGGATCAAAGCAGTCCCTGACACACATTTCATTTACAGTGAAAGGCTATGCTGTAAGACTTTGCAAGAGGCAGGGTTTTTTATTTGACTCTACTATTGAAAAGTGCTTCTTCTTGTCCATGTTTGGCACCTTATAGAACCTCTCTTTTCCCATTACTTTTTTCCAGCTGTGCTTTTCCCAGCGGCTCAGCGGTTTAAGAGGTCTTCAGCTGCCTTCCTCAACCCAGTGTTACAAAACTCGTTGGAAGATGTGGTCCTGCTTTACGAGGTTCAGTATATCAATCTTAATCCTTAACCAGGACTGGGGGTACTGTCCGTGCTGGGGTTATCCATTACCTGGCTTTGTATCACTTTTATCCATCCCAGCAGTAAACCCGTGGCTGTGTGATGGTTCACCAGAAGGGTGGGAACACATAGAAACTTTCTGGTCTTCCCCATCTCCAGACAGTGCAATTGTCTCCATTTCACAAAAATTAAAGACCTGAGCACACATTGTTAATTCATATGTACTGTGTCTGGAGTCTCTTGGAGAAAATAAATAGCTTTCTGTGTTCTGATTTTGCACCAGTTCCTTTTAGCCGAGCTTGACATTGACAAAGGTCAGAGGATCTCCATCAAAGATGAGGAGCTGGCTTCCCTGAGGAAGGCTGCTGAGTTCAACACCATCTGCAACGAGATCATCCCCAAGAGCATCACAGAGATCCGCAGGCTGAGCAGCAGGCTGTCCTCCTACCCCAGGGTCCTCAAGAAAGAAGACTTTGAAAGGACAGTGCTGACCATGGTCTACACAGCCTACAGAG
The DNA here is from genome assembly GCA_013400435.1 of Pycnonotus jocosus. NCBI lineage: Eukaryota > Metazoa > Chordata > Aves > Passeriformes > Pycnonotidae > Pycnonotus > Pycnonotus jocosus. The sequence continues at coordinate 149,342 of VWYP01008228.1, forward strand.
CTGCCCAGTCCCAGGGGCACCAGAAAGACACTTGGGCTGAATCCTTTGTCAACCTCTACAAAGCCCTGAAGAATGACTTGATGCTCTCATACAGCAAACAACCCTCATAGTGGAAGAGGAGGAGCAGCAGCTCAGCCACCTGCTCTGGCTGATGAAGGACACAATAGCACATCCACCACTTTATTCTGTAAAAGAGTTTAATAGCCTGCTTCGAGAGAGATTGTTCGTTTTCTGGCTCCCTCTTGTGGAATCCGCTTTCTAGCTCCGTGCTAAACGGTGAAAAACGTCTTCAGTGCTGAGAATTCGATTTTGTGCTGGCTTGGAGGCACATTCTGTGGCAGGAAAAGAAGGGAGTTTGGTGTACACCCAGGCAGACCCTTGTTTCAGGCAAACCCTGAATTATTATGTAAGCAATACATAAATACACTGTGCTTATGCTCACATGCTGATGTGTAAGTGCTGGAGAGTGCTGCTTTCCCAGCTGGGGAAACAAGTTCATGTCTTGGCTGGCCAGTAAGAGAATATTACACAGAGAGGAGGGCCTGCTGTAAAACGAAGAGGTCTCATAACTGTCAGCCTTCAGAAATTATGCCACATATTATTCATTCCAAATATTCTCATAAATAAGCACTCTCTGATTCACTTCATTAGGCTGAGCCAGTGTTTAATTGCAATAACATTTGCAGAAGACAAAGGGCATTGTGAAGGCCAGCAGCAAACAATGCCTGTGAACGTATTCCCCTCTTCCTGGAGCTGCCCTCCCAAACAGTCTGCAATGGTTCTTTCATTATTTGCACACAACTTTGCTTCTGCTGCTTGGTTGTTTTGTTTTTTGGGGTTTTTTTTGAAAGGAACATGTATTTGTCCTCAGTGGAATCCAAGGCAAGACAAAGGCCCTATTTAATTTAATAATGCTGCATTTTTCCTGGTTCTATCACTTGAACATAGATCATCTAAACCCATGCTTCAGAACCCCCCTGAGGCAAAGGAAAAAGCTGCATTAAAACATACCTGGTGCTGAGTTTGGCACTGTGGCTCTTTTTTTTAAGAGTAAATTGTATATTCATTTTTGAGTGTGTGTGTCTGTATGTGTGTGTCTGTTCATGCATGTGTGTGCACATAAGTGCTGAGTACGTAGAAGAATCCCAAATTGTTCAGCCAGTGAACAATTGCATCTGACCACTTAGCAGAAAAGGCTATTTACCAATTCAGTGGTGCGAATTATGAATTTGGAGGCAGCAAAGGAAAAACGGTAGAAATGCTGCAACCAATTATAATAAACTCTGAAAAAAACATGAACAGAAAACAGACAGAAAAATGAGAGCTGTTTTGTCAGAAGGATGACTAGCTATCCAAAATCCAAACTCTTCTAAATCAACCCCCCTAATTTTTGTGCACAAGTGATACAAACTCTGTTTTTCCATTGATGTCAGAGGTGCTTCTACTTCCAGACAATGGAAAAATAGCTGGACATTTATTTCATCTTTTCATATCATCCTTCTCAAATTTTCTATTGCATAATATATTGAGGATGCAGGCCCAAATCACAAATCCCTGAGACTAAAACAGACCTAAGGATTCCAGCCAAAGTTCTGAATCATGTTGAACTGCTTTTGCATCACCTGAACAAAAGCAATTAATTCTTCTGTGTCCCTCAAAAGGGGTACCTCAAGGACTGGAGCTGAAAACCCCACCCTTAAGCACAGCAAAGAGCACAGTGCAGGCAGTCAGAGCACACTGAGTTTGGCAAACACCTGTGGGAATGTGGAAGCACAACAGCCTGAGGGGCAGTCTGGCCATGGCATTAGCAGCTGGACAAAGGGCTTATAAAAGACAGAGTCAGTCTTGTTTCAGCCAGGAGTTTCTGGATTTGTGTATATGAGTGTGCACATTCATTTAGACACACACATGAGTAGGTGCACTTTTATACCTGAAGAATTTTGTTGGCTCTTTTCAAAGCCTTTCTGGCAGATGGCGAAGGAAACTGCAAACCTCAGCCACAAAGCCCACAAACATCTCTGTCTCCTCTTCTTGCACACACAGAGCTCAGCACCCCCAAAGCAGCCTTGCACTCCTGCCCACATGCCCTCTGAGCCCTCAGCTTTAACACTGATGATCTGCTTGGGATTTCTTCCCCCACCATGCTTTATAAACACATGGAAGGGAAATGCCACAGAGTGCAATGCTGCCTTTCCAGCTCTGCTTCTTGGCTCCCTAAAGCACCACTTGCTGGAAGAGCCTGGAACCAGGGCAGTTCATAAATGCCTCATAGCCAGCTAGTCCAAGTCTGCAAAAATAGCAAGAGAACTAGAGCAAATATTAATTGCTAGCAGTCACCCATCAGAGAAATACCTCCCAGCCATGCTCCTCACCACACAACAGGACTGCCCAGCAGAGTTTACTAATCAAAAATATCACATGAAACAGAATTACAGATAATTTGTAATATCTTAGAATTCCCTGTGACATACATACCTTACCATACTTACAAATTGGTAGCAGGAACATTTATCTCCTCAACAGAAAATAAAGGTTTTATGAGCTTTCTTCCCTCCTCCTTTTACTGTGTGTAATGTAAGAAAAAGATTTATTCCTTGGGAAAGTGCTTGGACTGCCCAGGTTAATTTAACAGAGACTCTCAATGTAATAATAAAAACATTCTACATAAAAGCCCTTGCCTTTGCATTGTATTGATTTCAGCAGCAGATTTACTATTTTGGAACTTCAGCTTGAGAAATTGCTTTATCTCAGACTGTGAAACTCTTAATGGGAGCAATGGTACTGGTGAAAAGAGGGAACAGCCCTTCCCTCTGAAGGAGACAATAAATAGAAATGAGAGTGCCTCCTTTTTCCAGAGTTCAGGGGGAAAGGAGCACTCTGCCTTCAGGCAAGTTCTTTGGACATTTCCCTCCCTCAGTATTAGGGAGGTGCAGGTTGCTTCCTTAAGATGCAGGTTTAGGTTGCCCTCTCCCCTATCTCTGTTTTCATCTTATCACTTTGGACTGAATCTTCTTTATGGGCAGTTCTTATGTCACAGGTTAGAAAACCATTGCCCCTAAATGGCACATTTTATCCACCCTTTGACCTCATGGATCATAAAAATAAGAAACAGGATTATATTCTTCCCTTTAAAGTAAAACAGTTTTTCATTTTATAAACATTTTAGACCTTTTTTGTATTATTTATTTAGTTTCTCTGAACCAATTGAAAAAAGAGATCCTGAGTTGTATTGCCCAACCCAAAATCTTCGCATTAACTATAGCTTTTCTTCCAGAACCAGTTGTTAAATTTACCTGAAAGGTCTCAGGGTTCTGTTGCTTGATGGGAGTTTCGAGGTATGGAAGTCTGAGATACAATTATTAATTTCAGAAAGAACTCACCCCACACATCAAACTCCTCTGCCAGGTTCCCAGGACTCAGGGTCACAGAGGCATCAGAGTCCAATCTGGGGAGCTCAGAATGAGCTCAGTGGCTCATTTGCCACTGACTAGAAGAGGGTGGGCAGAGGACAGGCAAGTAAATTTTGGGGGCATGGAAAATCCTAGATGTGTTCTTCCCATGAGATACAGGGCAAAGATACATTTGTCTGTCTATAGATCATGCATGTAACCAGCCAATGGTTTCAGTCCTAAATCTGCAGTGCTTTCAGCCCCACAAAAAGCATTAATAACAGAAGAGTTGGAGAAATGTGCTTTCTCCCCTAGAAGACAAGAGTAGAAAGTCTAAAAGTTCTCAATTTGATTTTGAACCCTATGGTTACTGAGGGCACAGGAGTTGGTACAGAGATCAGCTCATGCCTTATAAATTAGTGACATTCAAGGGTCATGATGGAAGAAACATGAATACAAAAGATATTGTGCAGAAAACAATGATTATTTATTTATCATCAGTACAGGGGCCTTGAAACAATAACCAACTGTTCAGCCACCTCAGAAAGGTCTTTTTATATATCTGTGGGAATGTCAGAAGGCTGTTGATTTTCTCAGATGTTCTGACTGGGGTTGGGACAATGGGTGGAGCAACTTCTACCTTCTGCAGTCCTCATTGGTGAATTAGAGCTGCCTGTAGCTTTTAAACAATTTTTTGTCTTGAGATCAAGTATAATCCATGTTGGAATTACTGCCCTGTGAATTCCAAGCTCAGGGCAAAAGTAGGGTAAAGGTAGATACAAAATAGAAGCAAAGAAATAAAATACAAAGAAGCTGCAAATGGAGGTGGGGTTTGGTATTTTCTTTAAAGAAGAAGTACCTGAAAATTTACTTCTGTGCATTGAAAAATAAATTGTTTGGTTTAGTAATTTTCCAGCAGAAAAGAAACTGTATTTGAGGAGGAAAGGCAGCACCTCAAATCATATCTCGCCTGGTTTATGAAAACAGAAATTACCACTAGATGATGGAAGAAAAAGACTTTATACACCATGGGAATAAGAATACGACACATCTACAACTGTGAGTCTGAATTAAAAAGAAAATTTGTGAAAAGATCACTATGCTCCAACTTGCAAACCTCTGCGTGTTATGGTGTGATAATAATTTGGATGTGCTGGTGAGCCCTACATAAACTGAATGTTTTTTTAATCAAAAAGCCTTTGCAGAACAACAGATTGAAGAATAAATAAACTAAGAAAGGTATTTTAGGTGACTGTGGGGATAAGAGATGAGGTTGTGAGAGATTTTTGGGGAAATCCAGGCTCAGGTGGAGGAAAACGTGGCATGAAAATTGGAATATCTGAGGAACCACAGAAGAATCTGAAGGAGAAGAAAGCCAGCAGAAGGAGCATGGCAGTGATGAAGGAGATTCTCCGATCCAGAAATCTCTTGCTCGTTTGTCTCATTCCACTTCTGCTGCTTCCTCTGCCTCTCATATACCCCAGCAGTGTAAGTACATTTTCATTTTCTTTCTAACAAAGCCTCCGAGTGCAGCAGGCAGTCCTGCTGATTAAGTTTGCAGCGTGCAAAAAGAAAGACAAAGACATCAAGAAGCACAGCTCTTAGAAAAATCAAAGACTCATGTTTGAAGGATTGTGAGGGTCACTGAGAAATCATCACTAAGAGTTAGAGCTACCTTGAGTTGTGTCACAAGCAGAGCTGAAGAGCCAGGTGAAGCTAGAAAAGCACTGATTTAAAGCAGAAATTATGGATCTTTTTCTAAAATAATATCTGTGTGGGAGGGGAAACAGAACAAACACATCCATGACATTTTCTTTAATGGGAGGTCTTTAAAAAGAATGCTTAGAGAGTCTTCAGTTTTCTTAGTAATAAGTATGCATGGAGGGACTTTTCAGTTTAGCATGGGTTTATAAAGACAGCAACTGAGGTGAGGCAGGAACCAGGACTTGGTGACAATGATGGCATTGGCTGCTCCAGAGTAGGTATAGGCACCTCTTCTGGAACATTGCAGCTCTGACATTGGCTCATAAATGCTGGCTCAGAGACACACACAGACATGCAAAGGAGAGAATATCCTCTGCTTAACACACAGACCAGGGAAAGGAGTGAAAGCTGTGTTCCTGTCACTGCTTTGGAGACATTGAATATCTTGATCACATGGAAAAGTCCTCTCTTTGCATGCCTCTGCAGTTGTAACCCATAAAGTAGCAGTGGTTTCCTAACTTAGAGAGACGGTGATATTTAGCTTAGCAAAATCTGCAATGTATTAAAAATCTGCAGCTTATCTTTCCCCATAGACCTAAACATAAATCTGTCCAAAAGGTGTAGCAATATCCATTCCATCCTCTACCCTGTTAAGGATTAATTCTTCCTTAAAGTATCAGGGGATTTGTGAATGCTAGTACTTTTTTGACTAGCAATGGAAAGGATTAGAAATTGCATAGTTGATTTCAAAAACAAAACAGGAATATTTTGTTTGGAAAATAAACCAGGATTCATGGAAAGGAAATGTTCCTGCACCACTGTTGGCAGTCGCACTTTGAGTTTTCCTGCTTTGAACTTCAGTGCATCTTGGCTGTTCTCTTACAGTACTTTTTCCATCTCTTTTATCTCCAGAGAGGGAGCGAATAACAGACAGTTGTGCTCCTCAGGGAACGGAAAGGCTCACACTTTCACAGAGGCTTGTTTTACAGAAGGATTTAATCTCTCCTGATGTCACTGGAAGGGTGACATGAAAAGAGATGCTCTCTGGTATGCTCAGCCAAGGGGATTGTAAAGCACCTTACGGGTGCTGAAGCAGGAGTTCACTGATAGGATTGCTGCAAGAGTTGCTATTGTAGATCCTCTGCATTGTTACTGTGCCCCTCGTGGTGCTGCTTCACTGCAAAGTGATGTGAAAATCCATCCAGTGGAGATTTACCTCCACATTGTATCCATGAGAGTGACCTCAGAGGGTAAAGTACAGCTGACAGTCTGCCCAAGAGCTGGACAAATGTTTATAGTGCTATTAAGAAAACACCTACACCAAGTAAACTCAGCTAAGTAGTGCACTATTTGGGTGCTTTTGTGTAGATTTTACTTTTTTACAACCCACTGACTAGGATTACTTTTTAAATATGAAGATTAAATTTGATGCCTGCTCACATGCTTGTATTTTTACAATTATATTAGGTCTTTGTCTTTTTTTTTGGTTTGTTTTTTTTTTTTTTTTTTTAATAGAGACTGAAATTACCAGGTCATTTATATTCGCAATTCTACAGGGAACCAGCTTGCAGTTTCTTTCATGATACCAGCACATCTCCGGAAAGGTCAAAGGTGCATTACAGGTGTAGTGGCAAGAGAGATCAAAGGGAGCACAAGGACTCAGAATTGTTTGTAGATGCTGCCATTGGGAATAAAGTCCACAGCTCCTTTTATATTATTTTGTGAAAAGAAATGGTTGGGTGAAAAAATAAATTTGAGAAAATTTGCTTGAATTCTTTTTCCCTTCCGGAGTTATGACTGAACTTGTACCACAAGTTTGGACATACAGAAATGCCTTTCTGGTCAAAAAAGGGTGGGCTTTACAAACTGAGGGTCTTTTTCATTCTGTTCTTATTTCCTTCATTGTTTACAGAGACATGGCAATTTTGCTTCTTTTTTGTACTCTTTATCCACTTTTTTTCCTTTTTTTATTCTTTCTGTCATAAAGCCACCAGAGATAGCACAAGGCATGCCACATGATCTCAGTCAGTCAAGGACATGTGGATGACTCCTGAAAGTCAGCTGTTGGCAGAGCTGTGAGACCTGCAGTATCAAGGGATGCTGGCATCTTGATGTGTCAGATCAGCAGAATGGACCCTAAAGCACAGAACATGCTCTGAAGAGACATAGTTGACATATTTTCATTCACCTTTGGCTTTCTTTACACAAGCTGAAGGATGGAATTTCAGCATGATCCCATAAAATCAAAGATGTTATTCCAGAGGCTGGATTACCTCTTTGCAGAGTTTAACCAAACGCCTGCATGCAAGACATGCAAAAGGCAAATAGATGGACAAATTGACAATGTAGATTTATTCTTCCTTTTTATCATTCTGAAATCTTTGGACATTTTAGTTACAGAAGTTTTATGCATGACCCTTTGTGTGGAGCTTTTAGCCATGGCTTCCTTTCAGCTCCTTTTTCCTTTTCACCTAAGGGACTGAATGAAGGCAGATAATTAGATGATAGTCCCTCATCCATCACATGTTTTCCTATTCCCTGCTTCAAGCTCTGAAGTGGGTTTAACAGAAATTTTCAGCTGTAAAACAGCAGGTGAGGAGGGTGAAACAACTAAAATTGCACTGCCACTGCTTCAATGTAATACTTAGTAGCTCTGGTAACCATTAATTAAATATACAAACTCAGTTCAATTAAACAGAAGAGATTAATATGGTTTCTCATGGAAACGAACTGAGAAAATAAATAGAGTTGCTAGACAAGCCGATTAAGTTTTTAGTGGAGATTAGCAAGCTTGGCTTTCCCAGTACTTGCTTACAGTTTTATACCATTTAAAAATGGGGTTTATTATGGTGGGGTGGGTTGTTTTTTTTTTGTTGGTTTTTGTTGGTTTTGTTTTTGTAAAATGATTACAGCCCAATATATAGGAAACACAAAGACTTAGTGCCCATCCTGGTAAGATTTTGGTAGAGATGCACTCCCCTTTGTCATATTCCATTTTCACTACCAGCCTACTTTATTGCCACACACAGAGTAACAGAATATAATAATCGCTCAAAGAAATCAAAGAGAAGTACATTTTTGGAGTGAGAAAAAGGTTTGGATTCAGACTAGGATGAAATTAATTTTATTAATTTTGGCAATACATACCCAATGGATATTGTATCTGGACTGCTTTAAAATAAGAAGCATTGATTCTTCTTTCATAAGAAGTTATTTTTCTCCTCAGACATCTGCTGGACCTCATACAGAGCCCATGCAAACAGTAGTTTGTTAGCAGAAGCTAATTAAAAATTAAAAATGTGTCAGAGTCATGAGGCCACAAGAAAGACCCTATGATATTAACCTTGAGGTATAATGTAGTCAAAGGTGAATGAGCAGCAAGTTTGCTAATGCAGAGTTAAATTTCTCCAGCAGCCTTTCAGATACTCTTTATAATATCTCAAGTAATTAGCATTTATCTGCTCAAAGGAAGTTAGGTTTCCTTATAAATTTATTTCAGTTATTTTGGTGGCCCTGCTTAATAGAATCACAGAGTCATAGAATCATTAATGTTGGAAAAGACTTCTAAGGTCATCAAGTCCAGCTGCTAACCCGGCACTGTTGTGTTCACTACTAAACCACATTCCCAAGGGCCACATCCCCATGTCCTTTGACAGCTTCCAGGGATGGTGGATCCACCACATCTCTGAGCAATCTATTCCAATCTCTGACCACTGAAGAAATATTACCCAATATCCCATATAAACCTAACTTGGCTTTGTTGAATTACAACTGTTTAATGTTACACTTTTCTGAAATAGGACTCAGAGCAAGATCTGGCAGCTAATTTAAATCCAAGCTTCTGAGTAACTTTGGCTACAATTCTTACACAAGTAAAGGAAATAGTGTACATATCAGTCTATCCTATTTTCCTCTCT
>VWYP01008230.1:0-116797 GCA_013400435.1 Pycnonotus jocosus
CTGTTAGGGGAGAAAGGGGGGGGAGGAGGGAAAATAAAAGGAAAAGAAATGGGGGGGGAGAGAGGGGAAAAAATAAAACCCATTGAGTTTAGGCAAATAAGGTTTGGTCTTCGTATCCTATTACAAAGCACTTTGAATATGCAAGACATCACACAAGACCAGTTATTCCAGTTACGACAAACTTAAAAAGAGAAAAAAGCGAGGCATGTTTAGATTGTAATTTGTTAGAGCAAGATCCGTATTTAAAATTCCGTCTTTTGAATATTTTTTTTCGTAGCCTTGCTTTATATCCAGGCTTTTCTGATGTCTGGGTTGGGTTTTTGTTTTTGGGGTTTGTTTTTCGGGGGTTTTTTGCATTATTATTATTAAAATCTTTCCATCGAGTTTAGGAAGACCGCTGCGAGCAACGCATTTTCTGTATTTTTGTTCCTGTATCTCGGAGGAGAGTTGGCAGGGATTCTGTGGTTTGCAGTTACACAATATGTTATCATGTTTTTAATCACTAAATCATTGCAGTGGTTATAGATTTACAGTCTTAGGGTATTACTGAGCGGCGCAGCGCAGCCCGTGTGTGCGGGGACATACGAGAGCATGCCGTTAACATGCTCGTGAACTTTGCTTTTAAATCATTTCCCGGCCGAGCCGCGGCAGAATGCGGAGCCAGCGTTTTGGCATCACCCCTCCACGCACTTGAGGAAAGTTTGTGCAACCCTCCCGGCAGGGCAGGAGCTCCGATGGGCGTCGTGCGCGCCCTGTCCTGCGGCGCTGGCGGTAAGCGGCGGGTCAGGGGGTGCGAGGGGCGCCCAGTGGGCCGGGTCCACCGCCTGCGTGGCCGGGGGGATCGGGCTGCCCCACCGGCTGCCCTCTGCTCCCGTTCCCCCCTTTATTATGTAACAGAGCCCTCGGCAGCATTAAAAATTCAGCATTACAAGCTGATTGTAATGCTCCCTCATTAGGGAGCACTGTCTGGTCCGGCAGTGAGCGAGGACGAGCGTGGCTTTTCGGCTGCCGCAGCAGCGGGGGCCGAGGAGCAGCCGGGAGGGGGGCGAGGGGGTGTCCCAGGCCCCCGACAGCAGGATCACGCTGGGCTCCCCACCGCCGGGAAGCGCCGGCCCTGCGGCCAGGCCCAGGGCTCGCCAGGCTTCTGCTCTGCCGCCGGTCGAGCGAGGGCTTTCCCCTGTGCGGCTGCCTGAGCTGCCTCCTGCCCGGTCCCGCTCCGCAGGCTGCCTTCGACTGGAACAAAAGCAAAGAAAAGGCACATTAGAGGGGAGTGAAATTCTGTATCTGGCCCCAGAAGTTGCTTTGCTGTATTTGTATTTTTTTTCTCGTCCTCTTTTCTTTTTAACGCGGTCTTTCTGGGAACAGAGGGCAGCAGGAAGTTGGCTCCAGCCCCTCTCCCGCGCAGCGGTGCCGGCCGCAGCAGCACTGGTCCTTTGCTGCAGAGCCTCCGGACCCTCCCTCCCACCCTGCCGCTGCCTTTTGTTCCCACAGGACCGAGCCGAGGTGCTGCTTGGCAGGCCGGGGCGGTGCGGGCGGCCCTGTGTGCCTGGCACCATCGCTTGGCCTTGTCGTGCTCGCTGTCACACCAGGGCCCGGTGGTGGCTGCTCTGACAAAAGAGGAGGCGTGTGTCCCTCTTTCATCTCTGCGCGGTGACCCCCGTCCCGGTTGCTGTCAGTGTCGTGCCAGAGGCCAGGAGCGGCAGATTTGCTTTGGGCCTGGCCAGTGGTTGAACGGCTTCGGCAGGAATCGCTGAATCCCAGACTGATGGACACACAGCTGGCTGCGTCAGCTTCCCTGTTAACACCTCCTTCTGCTCTCCAAAATAACAGTAATAGCAGTAGTAGTAGTAATAATTAAAAAAATGTTGCATGGAGAATCAGAAGAAGGACTACTGGGCTTTTACATCAACTTTATTCACATGCTGTTTTGTTCTGCGGGGGCTCGATCCCTCGTGGGAGCGTTTTCCTGCCAGTGTTGCTTTCTCGTCTGCGGTGGGAGAGTTTTCGGCAACCATCTTCTGTGGGTGCTGGCGGCATGCGCCGGTCCTGCCGGGGCTGGAGGTGTGTTTGCGCCGCGGAGATCGATCCCGGAGGGACAGGCTTGGGAGAGGCTGAGTGTTTCACAGCTCCTGCATCCCTTCGTCGGAGCACGGCCAAGGTTTGGCCTTTGTGTGGCTTTGGGGGCCGTGTACCAGCGGATGTGTCTGGCTGGCAGAAGTCTGTGAACAAAGCCGGGTCCTGACAGGTCCCTCCAGCCCAGCACGTGCCGGACTCCTGTGCCGCTCGCAGGCTCCTGCATCTGATAACTGTGGGGGCTTCGGCCTGGGAGAGGCCCCCGGGGCCACAGCAGGTGCCTGTGGGGGCTGTCCCTGCTGCGCTGCTCCTGTTCCCTAAGGGTGGGTCATCCCCCACACCGTCTGGGAGCCCTGGGGGAGGCTGTTCATCCCTGGGGAAATGCAGGGGGAGACTGGAGAGAGGAGCTCCTCTCTGGGGAGCAGGGCTGCCCTTCTCTCCTCCCTCCCTCTTCGACAGCCAAAATTCAGGCTGGCTGTCCGGCGCGTGGCGGCAGCGATGGGGCTGTCGAGGGCTGTCGTGGCAGGAGAGTGGGAATCAAAACATCTGTGCGCAGGCCTGGGCGCCGCAGCCTCTAATGGTTTTGACGGAGCTGTTGTGGTCTGTTGTCTGGAAAATCTGCATTCTGCGCCGTGCCCGAGGGGGCCGCGGCACCGCAGACCGTGGCGGTACCTAAATATAACCGCCTCGTGCCGAGGGGTGAGGTGAGGGCAGCGGGAGCAGGCCGCCCGCTCGCCTTCTGCTTTGTCTCTGATCTGCGATTCAGGCATTTTTGTTTGCTCCTGAGGATGGGTTTGTGTGTAGGCAGGGATTGGAGAAATAGATAAATTCCAGCTAGTTTAAAAAAAAAAAAAAAAGCCAACAACAAAACAGGGTGGATGAGTCGGTCCTGCCGCTGGGTTGGGGATCCCACCAGCCCTGGCCACCCCACGTTCCTCATTCCCTCTTGGAGATGCTGCGGGTCTTGCTGAGGTCTGGCGCCAGCGAGAACCCAGAGCTCCCAGCTCTCCCTTGCTGGCTGTGCTGGACAGACGTGTCCATCTGTCGGTGCGGGAGGTGGGTGCTCGTCACCACAGCAACGCTGGCTGTGCGCGGGTACGAGCGCCAGGTGTGTATTGTGTGTGTGTCAGAGGTGGCTGCTGGCACAGGCCAAGTTTGTCCCCGTATGGAATTGTTTTTTGGTTGGCGATGTTGGGAAGGGAGTTCAGCACAGGCCGCAGCTGGTGGTGGCTGCCACCATGTTCCGGGCCCTGCTGAGGTGGAGGGACAGTGGCATGATAGCGGGGGCTGCTGGCAGGCTGCAGCCACCCAGCTTTGCCCTTGAGTTTGCTGCTGGGAGAGACACTTGGCTGTTGATGGTAATTTCATTATGTCACAAGTGCCAAACGTGCCTCTTGCTATGAAAAGACAAGGAGGACCAGCACTATTTTTCTTTTTTCTCCCTGGAAAACAAACATTTCACAGTGTTCTGAACTGTGTGGTGCATGTTACTGCTGAACGTGAGGATGATGGCCTTGTGGTAACCAGGCATTCAGGTATTAAATTTGGTGAGGGCTGAGCTGTGTGGGTTCCTTGGCTCGGCAGTAATGCTGGAGCAGACAACGTGCGTGGCAGCTCTGGTATAAGGTATTTTCCTGTCCTCCACCTGCCCTGGTATCTGGGAAAAGCAGGATCTGTAATGTGTTAGCTCTTAGTGTTTATTTTCATGGCCCAAGCGTGCCTGCTGAAGCATTGGGTCCCTGCCCAGGGTAGACAGGAGTTATTCCCAAACCCTCAGGTCCCAACAGCAGCATACCCTGTGTCCTGCCTTGGGCTTACCTCAGGCTTCCAGCCACTCTTTCCTGGCTCCAAAATGGCTGGATGGCTTAGTTGGTAGCAGGAGGTTTAACCCTCCTTCCATGCTGCCGCCGGCTGCCTTGTGCGAACAGACCGACACTCGGTGCAGAATTCAGTGCGCAAATGGGATTGCTGATGGTAACACAGCAGTGATGTGCTCGATCCTGCTGGGTCGGGCACTGGGTTTCCTGAGGGACTGTGATGTCTGGTGGTGGGCTCAGAGAGTTTTGGTCTTCTTGCTGTAATGGAGTTGAGTGAAGAAAGGGGGATGAGGAGGGTGCGGAGGCACAGCTGGCTGAGCTGCCATCAGTGCAGGTTGTTTGAGATGATGCAGAATCTGGGGCTTCTTCCCCAAGGTGTGTTTGCTGAGGTACCATGTGGTGAGAAAGCATGTCAGCAGGCCTGAAGGTTGGTTCAGGAGACTGAGCAGGGGAAGTGCACGGAGCTACTTGCTGTCTGAGGCACAGATTTGAGAGCTGCAGAGTCTGTAAACCAGCCTTGCTTCTGCAGTGTGAAGGTGTTCTGGATTCAGGCTGTGCACAGCAGCTTGTGCATTTCAGCTGTACCTCTGTTGTTGCAGAAGCTGATGGCCAGCCCCTTGGATACCTGGAAAGCAGAGCAGGGGCTCTGCTGTGCTGGGGTGCAGGAGGTTCCTGCACGATGGCCATGGAGGCGATGCTGCTGGGCTGTGGTTCCTGGGGCGTGCAGTGTTGGACAGTGCAGGGTGTCAGTGCCAGCACAGGAGCTGGTCTCGGGTGAGCTGTAGCAGTGTGCTGGTGGCTGCTGGAGTGGTACTGCCGGGTGGTCTTTGCTCCTGGTGCGTGTCCCCTGATGGGGCTGAGGTTGCTTTGTGCTGTGCCGTGTGGGCGAGCAAAGGCTGGGGAGCGGAGGGCGGCCGGCCACCACGTCCCCGTGTCCTTGTACAGTTCCCACCGCAGCCCCTGACTGTGCCAGACAGAACTGTAGATGTCAGGCTTTGCACAGAAAGGAGAGCGGGGAGGGAGGGCGAGGAGGAGGCACAAGCGCGCAGCAGCAGGGCTGTGAGGTTCAAATTAACCTTCTGCTTTGTTGGTGTCGGAGTGAGGCGCCCTGGCCGCCAGCTCAGTGCAGGCCCACTGTCATTCATCTCAGCTGCGTGGAGGAGCAGGGCCGGGAGCAGGGCATCCCTCCCCAGTGCTGCCTGCCGGGGACAGCAGGTGCCCAGGACAGTGTTGGGCCCAGGCTCTGGAGATGAAGGTGCCCTGTGGGACTCAGGCTGGCAGGGCTCACCGTGTCCCCTGGGTGCTGCATCAGCACCTTGCATCTGGCTTTGAGGAATGGGTGCTCTGGCCTTTCTTCTGCAGCACCCAGACATGTGCTCCTATACAGCTACTTCACATGTCAGAGCCTAAATTTTTCCTCTTTAATTTTCTCCTGTTAATTTTGTCTCTTTTAGTCTTACATACTTCCTTCCCCAATTCCTTTCTTCTTGCTGTTTTTCATCTTCCATAGAGACAGTTAAAAGCAGCTTAACACCGTGAGCTTGTTTGGAAGTCAAAAGATCCGTTTCAGCTCTGACGCTGACTTTGGGCAAGACACCAAATGTTTGCCTCAGCTGGAGGATGAAATGGGATGATGCACAGTTCACAGGCAGGGACTGTAAGCGGGGGTTAATTGTGAAAAATCATAACGTGTTTTAAATCCCCAGGGCATTGTTGCATCCTTAAATTTTAAATGGGAGTAGCTGCTGTGCTGGGGGCAGCTGTGGAGCAGAGGGATTGTCCAGAGCACCTCAGCACCTCCTAGCAGGGCCTTATGCCGGAGACCTGTGCTGTGGTACTGGAGGAATGGAGCTGGTTGGTCCTTCTTTTGTGACACTGTCTCATTTCTACTATTTCAGAAACCAGTTACTTGGCCAATAGCAGTGCCTGCCTGAAGGAGCTGCCACAGATTTGTTGTTTTTCCTTGCTTGTTTTATTTTAACCAGCCTGTCCACCGTTTCCTCTTTATTTTGGGTGACGTGGGAGTCCTGGAGGTTTGCATGAGATCCTGGAAATGACCCAGGTGGTGGTTCTGGTGCCAGCGCAGCCCTGCATGAAAAGCTGCCTTCATGGCAGGCTTGCAGCGGTTTCACCGGGAGCTGCAGATGTGTGAAGAGCAGAGCCAGGCTCTGGAAGTGCCCAGGGGATTGTTTGGAGCCCATGCAAGAGGAGGAGGAGGAGGGTTGGGCTCTGCTCTGCACATCAATGGCTGGAGTCAGCCTCACAGAAGGAGCAGCACCACTGACTTCTCTTCTCTTGAAACCTCCCAGCTGTGCCTAGGGCTGCAGGCCTGGTTGCCAGGGGCCCCCTGAAAGCTTCTCTGGCTCTTGGCACTGCAACTGGAGATGTCCAGCTGGCCACTTCCCTAGCCATGTTCCTCTCTAAGCATCCCTTTGTGTCTCTGGAGTGATGGGATGCTCTCTTGGAACTGGAGCTTTCCTTCCTTGAGTCCAAGGAGCCACTGGCTGTGTGGATGTCTGCTTACTGTAGGCAGGAACTGGATGTCAGGACTCTGTCTTTTATTGCCCCGCCCCCAGCAATCTTTTTCTTAGCCCCTTCTTGCTTCTGGGTACAAAGCCCATGAAGTAGCAGTGGTCAGTGAAATGCATTTGGTGAGATTCCTCAAGAAGCACTGGCTGTCTTCTGGAGATCTGAAGTTCTCTACCACTGGAGAAATGAGTGGAGAGGTGTCGGGCACAGGCGTGGGTATTTTACTGTTGGTGCTGCTCAGTGGGTCTTCTGCATTTTAAAACAAACAAACAAACAAAAAGTGGAGAAACCAAAAAAGCTCCAGCTGCCCTTGAAGCATAGCGTGCCAGGAGGTGGAGGGGAGGCGTATTTTGGCATAGTTTTCCTTTATGCAAATATTTGGGATGTTAAAAGCTGTGTCTGTGTCTTGTTGAAGGCCTTGCTGGACTATGGAGCAGGGGTGGGTGATTTCTTAACTGCTGCTTGAATTTACTTTTGTTAAGACTCAACTGTCTCCGTTAATGGCATTACCTGGATGTTGAACAGTTCCAAGTGATGCCCTGGCTGTGTGTGACCAGCACAGAGGGGATGGGGACCTGAAGGCATCCCCATGGTCCAGGTCACTATAAGGAGGCCAGGGCAGTTCTGAGCCCCAGAGATGGCTCCTGGCTCCCTGGTGACTGCAAATAAAAGGACTGAGAGCTTTAGGATGCAGATCGTTTACAAAAGGGGAAGAAAACGGTAAAATAAAGCTTCTTTTGGTAGAAATAGCTACAGTGAGTACCGTGGGAGAAAGGACAGAGGTGTTATTCTTTAATGTTCTCACAGTGTTTTGAGTGTGAAAGTTTTTCTGTTTGCTTGGTTTTATATTTTAAAGTTCCTTCTTCCTTGTATGAGCCTCTTGCACAGCAGAGGAAGAGAAACACTTAACAAAAATAGAGCCTGTGTTTGCCTAAAATGAGGTTGCTGTGGCATGTTTAGGACTCAAGACTGTGACTTTGAAGCTGGCTGCATTTCATGCTGCTGATACCCTTTTAACTGTCTTAGGTAAACAGTGCAGTTGGGCTCTGAGAAGTGTCTGGTGAAAGCTGTGCTTGGCTCCTCATTCTGACTGTTTCAGAGGTTTTCAGAACAAATACCCTCTGCTTACCAGCACTCTTCCTGCTTAGAAAAGTTTGCATTGATTTATTATTTTTTTTTCAAAGGATTTACTTGCACATTAGAATGCCCCGTGGACATTATTTTCAGTTCAAGGAGGGTTTATTTTAGTTTGGCTTAATTGAATTGGAAACAGTTATGAGCTGTACCAAAGCAACTTGATTTCAAACCAAAACAGGAATGTCCTGTTCACACGAGCAGGTTCACACAGCTGTGTTCACATGCCTGCACTGAATTCCTCTGGTTTACCTGTGTATGGGGACTCCTGGCAAGTAAATCACTGTGAGGCAGGACCTGGAGAGGCTGCAGTGGCTGGTGTCCTGTCTCTGTGTGACACTGATGCTGCTGCCGAGGCCAGCTTGCCCTGGATGCTTTTTTCTTTTGCTGACACAGAGCTTTGGGGCAGTGATACGGGGAAGTAGTTTAGGGAAGGGACCTGGGTTAGAAAAGCTGCTAAAGGATGGGGGAAAAAAGCTTCCTCAAAGTATTTTTATTTTTGGTTGGTTTTTTGCCAGCTTCCCTTTAATTTGAAATAATTCTGAGGTACAAGTTGAAATGTCTTTGCTGGAGCAGAGGGGAGAGAACAGGCAGGCAGGACCAAGGGCTGTGCCCAGAGGAGGGCTCGCTCTGCTGCTGCCCCAGCCAGAAGCTTGGTCCCAATGTGGGGCAGGGACCTAAGTGTGCATTTGGTGTAGGCTGCTTGGGAGGAAGGTGCTGCTTTTCATCATCTTTATTTTACTATTATTTTGCCCTTTCAGGAGTACAGTATGGTTAAACTTAGAGGATCCCCTTGCAGCCCTTTCACCTAAGGAAACTGAGCTGTGGCTGGGGCTTAGGCTTAGCTGGAGGATGAGCTCCTCCTGCCATGGAAGAACGAGCCGGTCCCCACAGTGCCCTGGCTCCTGCTGAGCATGCCTGTCGTTTTGGGAGCTCTGGCATGGGGAGCTGGGTGGAAATTGCAGTGCTGTGGTGTGGGTGAGCAGCTGGGGCTGCTGGCAGGCAGGGCCTGGTCGCTGGGTGTGCTCTGTGCTGCCCTGGCGCTGCTCCAGGGCTGCTGCGGGCTCCATGCCCCGCTGCGTTCCTGTGTTCCCTGCAAAGCCAGCACCTGGAGCTGGCAGCCTGCATGGCTTCTGTTTGGAGTTTCACCTGCTTAAATAAACAAACAATCTGTTTGCTCCCCTTCCACCCCCTGTTCCTCTGCAGCAGCACTGCCCAGTGTCTTTCTGAAGGATCTGGATCCTCTTCTCAGACGGGTCCACACCTATCTCAGGTAGCTCTTTCTCCTCCCAGGGTAGCTCCCTCCTCCACTGTCCAGCGCTCTTTGCAGTTCCAAACCAAATATTTGCTGCAGTTTTTGAAACTGATTTTAGTTTTATTTAAGCAATTGCCTAATCTCATGTCCAAGGAAGCTCTTCTGTGTCTTTCTTACTTTGCAGAGTTCTGGGATGTGACTGGTGGCAGAGGCTGCACGGCCACTGGCAGAGGGGAGGGTGGCTGGGCACATGCTGTGCCCTGCCCTGGTGCGGGTTGTGCTGGGTCTGGATGTGCTCCTGGCTCTCAGCTCTGTGTGTGTAGTGTTCTCTGTGTGCTTTTACGTCAGGTGTGTTTACACTGAGGTCTGTCTGCCCGTCCACATCCAAGCACCAGCGCAGTGGGGGCTCTGTTGGGAACATCTTTGTATAGAGGCCCCTTTTCCTGGTTGTTACAGAGTGATTCCTGTACAGAACCTCCAGATTCTGATTGTTTCCATAGACTGATGATTTCTTAATGGTTTATTCTCTATAAAGTCATTAGTAAAGAAAAAAAAAACCATACCCCAGAGTGAAAATGTGATCTTAACTGGCTCCCAGGTGAGGACAAGCAGAAGTGATTTCTCCTGCAAACACACACTCAAAAGCCAGAAGGATGGTTTCTGAATCAGATGCTGCAAGACCTGAGTGTGGGAATAGCTGTTAGAGCTGCTGTGATTTCTTCCATAATGTCTGTTCTTACACTTTGCATTTAGGACTAAAAAATCCAGTCTGTAATATTTCTAGTGTGATGGTGTTTCGGTTGAGGGCAGGTTCGGTTGTGTTGTGGAGGGCTGATGCTGCCTGCCAGCTCGGGCCTGGCTCCTGTTTGGATGTGTCATGCTGCAGCCCCAGCTGCTGCCTGACTGCAGATACAGAGCTGCTGCTTCCCAGCACTGCTCTGCACCTTCCTCCTGTGCCCCATGGCAGGGCCAGGCTGTGCTGCTTTGCTCTCTGCCTGAGCTGATGCTCTGTGCTCAGAGCTGCTCTGATGAGAAACTTGCATTTAATAAAAGTCACTGTGGAAGCATTCTTGGGATCTTGCCAGTGAGAGTTTCCTATTTAAAATTAGAAATCAGATTTTTTTTTTTCCTTTTTGCTGAGCCTTGATGTGAACTGGTGTTGCTGGAGTTTTCTTTTAATCCTGAGATCCCAGCTTAAGGGGGGCTGGGAGGGGGAGAAACACACAATTAAGCAAAACCCCAAACAGTGGAATTGTAGGTTTTGTCTTTTTGCGAGAGGAAAAATAGTAAATTTTGTGTAATAGTGAGCCCTCAGCAGTAATAAGTGGCTCATTAGGCAAATGCAGAGTGTGTGAAGGCAGGGAGCTCTGAGTCCATCAGGATGCTGGCAGTGTGCAGGGAGGGCCCAGGCTGGGAGGCTGCCAAGCACACCTGCAGCCTCTGCTGGGCAAGGAGGAGAAACCTCCAGAGCAAGGAGGCACCATCAGCTGCAATGTGTGATAAAGCCTGCTGCTGTAGTGGCTCTTGGAAGGCTGAACTTGTTGGACCGCCGCAGTAGCTGGATTTTGTTCTGCTCAGGTCGTTTGTTTCAGGCTTTTGGGCACATTCTTTTGCTACAGCAGGTGTGATTTGTTCTTGGTGACGAGGGTCTGTCTGTCCCTTCAGAGCCACCGTGGTGGGAAGCCTGCCCTGCCTTCATTGGGGTGAGGAGCAGCACAGCTGCCAGAGTGAGCAGCTTCCATTTCAGCTTTTCTCTGGCAGCTCTTACTTTACTCCTGACTGGGATTGAAGAATTCATCCCATTCCTTTGTTTTACGTGGAAGGAAGCCTTATCCCTGTGGCTTCTGTGGCTGCTGCTTGTAGGAGTGTTGGTGGAGATAAGGGCCCATTGGCTGTGCCCCCCGGGAGCAGCTGGCAGCCTGCCTGCCATGACCCACAGGAGCCGCCCTGGATCCCTGTGTACTAATGGGCCTGCCTTGTCCTGCCTTGTTTGTCGTGATTTGTGGCTGCATTTGTATGCAAATACTAACAACTTGCTGCTGAGTTAATTAGTGTTTTTTCTCTTTGCTTCCTGGAGCTTAAGCAAAAGGTCTTTATTCTCCTCATTTCGGTGGTCTGAGCTGCTCCAGCCGCTCTCTGCTGCTGTGCCGAGGGTGCCGGGTGTCCTTAGGGGGGGGTCCATGCCCACCTGCATGAGTTGGCTGCAGACCCTCGTGGACCTCAGGACAAAGGTGTCTGTCGAGGGGTTGAGGTGGTCACTGTAGCTGGGTGATCTGGGTGTCCAGGAGAATGTTTGCTCCCTGGCTCTGGTAGTTGCTTTGTGGAGGAACAGAACCCGGCCAGCTCCACGTGTCCTGGAGATGCCAAGTGTTTGCTTTCTAACCTTGGGATTGAGAACCTTAAGTGCTATGGGGTGGACAATTCTCACCAGATGAGAGGCTCCAAGGGTGACCTGGACATGGCAGCTATGGGAGTGGGAATTGCTGGCCTTCAACACCAGCTGGGTGTTGGTTTTTTGCTTTGACAGAGGGGAAGGCAGGCATTTATTCCCCTCCCAGTAATGGTATCTTTGTGTCCTTGTTTGGGCTCAAGGATTTTACTCATTTTAATCTTTCATTCCATCTGATTTTCTGTGGGCCCTGCAGGTGTTTGGGTCTGCCAGAGCTGCCACAGGCTGGAGGGGTCACCTGCTGTGCTCTGGGGCTGGTGGGGTGGGCAGCCAGGAGACCCTGGGCAGGAGCTGGTCCAGGGGGCCTGGTGGTGCCCGGGCTGTGGCTCCTGGCCATCCCATCCATCTATCATCAGGAGCCCAGGCAGTTGTGCTTGTCCCACCCTGACTCTTTCTGCCCTCCAGCCAAGATTTTTTCACAGTTATTGCGTCAGAACTTCTGTTTAGTTTTTAAGCCTTTGTTTTCCCCCTGGAAGGCAGGGCTGTGGCTTCTCAGTAGCAGGGGTGACAGCCTCCAGCCTGAGGCCAGGGACTGGCAAGTTGCGCCTGGAAAGCAGAGACCCTTTGCCCCTGGGCTGGTACTTGTCACCATGTCACTCATATTTGGAGCCTTGGTGCTCCTTTGTGTGAGGGTGAGGAGTGAAGCTGCTGTGGAGTGGTAACTCTGGAGCATTGTGCTGCATGCAGCTGCAGGAGGGGGGGATGTACCATTAGTGTGCAGCTCCCATCCTAGCAGGGGAACTTCCCAGGAGTGGCAGCTCACTGCTCAAGAGACATTTCCTGGTCCCAGAACCTAAGTTGCTTCATGTTTTCTGGTCACCTGAGGACTAATGAGAGAGAAGGGGGTTGGAGTATTTTATTTTGGTTTCGTGTTCAAACGCCCCTCTGAGGTGAAGAAATGCTTCTCATACCCAGCAGTGTTTGTCATTGCTGGATTTTTAGACCTGGGAGACATGTTTTTTCCCTACTCTTGCTTTTCCATTTCACACCCTGGAAGGCAAAGGGATGTGGCACTGCAGACCTGTCCTGCTGCCATGCTGAATTTTTCTGAGCAAGTATAGAAATGGTGATTTTTCTGCAATCCTTTTGAACAGATTCCTGATAATGTAGTGGGCTGTTAACTGCATAAAGCTGAGTCTTTACAGGAAGCCCAGGTGAGCCTGGGCAGGGTCCAGGCAGGAGGGGTTGAGTTCACTCCTTGCAGAGTGAAATAGGAATTTTTCTGGTTCCATTTGGGCTGGTGGGATTCTGTCTGTTACAGTGACTGTCTCAGTGCAAAGGTCTGAGGTGAGAAGCAGCTTAAAAAGGCTGTGTGGCATGTGAGGAAGCAAGTTAGCTCTTAATCATATCATATTGGCCTCCTTTGCGGCTGATACATCTGCTGTAAAACGCTTAGTGCTGAGTGCCTGATTGGGCAGCCCATGCTAAGTGTTCAAACTCCTGCTGCCTTTTTTCTTCAAACAATATCTTCTGGCTTCCAGATTTCTGATAAATTGATAAGAGGAATTGCGTGAGTCAATAGAGTTGTAGACACTTTGCCAATATAACCCTAGCGCTATTGATCTGCCAGTAAATTAAAGTCTTACTTAGAGGCTGCCGATATTTCTAATCTCCTGCCTCACCAATTACACCCTCCCAGCTACCTGGGAAAGACAGCGGCGGGAGACGAGGCTGCCCAGGCTTTTCCTGGCCAGCGGGGCCGTGGCGTGGCAGCCAGTGCCAGAGTGGGGCAGGGGATTTGGGGCTGGGGGTGGCACCCAGTGGGGTGGCACTGAGGTGGGTACCTGCTGGGAATGCTGCAGAAGGGACTGGTCAGGTCAGGGCTGAGCCTCTCCTGCAGCTCCTGGCCCAGCTGCTGGAGGATGGAGACAGTTCCGAGGGGCGGTGAGCCTGTGTCCCTGGGCTGTGTCCAGCCAGGAGCTGCCCTAGCCCTCTGCCCTCCGTGGGTTGGAGTGGCCCAGCCCGTCGGGTCCCGATGCCATTGGGATTGTGGCCCTAGAGAAGGGATTCTGCAAGAGGGATGCTTGCTGCAAGACAAGGATGCAGGGAACCCCACTGCCCGGGGCTCCTTCCCTGCGGTCTGCCTCGGGCTCTGCCCCTTGGCTGCTGGGCTGGGGCCTTGCAGCTGTCCCAGAGGCCGTGGATCAGAGAGCCCCCCCATTCCCCCCACACACCCCCTCCCCTGTGAAGTTTCAGTGGATTCTTGCCAGATAAGCCCCTTTCAAGTCTCATTTACGTTTGAAAGTCCATAGCTAGCTTTGGGAAGAAATCTCCAGATAAATGCTGTGTTCTTTCTAATACCCCAGAGCGAAAATCAATGGGAGGGATAATTCCTTCCCTTGTCCTACATGGACTTTCATGTGTTTCTACCTCCAGCAGCACCTTTTAAATAAAGAGAAGAAGCAGCCACCCTCCCCTTTCTACTCTGCTCCTTGGGTCCCAGCCCAGGCCTCCCGAGTGTAGTGGGATGCAAGGTTTGGGAGTCCCTGTGAGGAGGGGGTGCTCAGCTTGGGGGTTTCTGTTGGCCCCTTGGGTCCAGTTTGGGGTTTTACTGGAAGAAAGCTCTGCACCTGTCTGGATTTACAGGGCTGGCAGTAGGGATGTTTCTGGGAATTCACATCCAGAGTGGTCTGTAGCTGGAGCAGAGGATCAAGGTCTTGGAGGTGATGACAGCGATACTGTGGTGAAGGGATGTAAAAAACCATTCCTTTCATTAAATCCAGTGAAATGAAGGTTCTTGTCATATAAAACTGCTGCCAGGTAGAAGATGAGCCTATAATGTTACAATATTTTAATCCTATGCTTGTGCAGAGCACTCTGAGCAGTGATGTCTCTTCTGCCTGGCATCCAGCAGTGCCTGCTATGAGGCAGATCCACTTTCCAGAAAAACCTTGGAGGAATTCGTAGCTGGGACTGGTCTGAGACAGCTCTTCCAGACTGCCCTGGAACAGGCTTGTATCTAAAAGCTGCATCCTCCAGCAATGAAGTTCTTTATCTGGCCACTTCCTTGCTGGCTGCACTGAGCTGCATTTTCCCTGATGCTGTGAAGTTATCGTATAGACTGTACATTAAAAATTGTAACTATTCCAAGTCTGCTGTTTTGGCAGGGAATTGCTGAGTCCCGTGATCTGTAATGGAGTGGAGATGCTGAGCTGCAGCAGGATATATTTACACTGAAAGCTTTTTCGTGGAGGAAGCATCTCAGCAGCTGAGCAGCCCGAATGATGTCTTTAGATCTCTGGTAGCTGCTGGTATAGTGCTGGCAGCAATGGGCAGCTAAAGGGGAGCAGCTGTGCAGGTTGCCTTCCCTGGTTAGAAGAGCTGAGGGAAATCCTGTGTGGACCAGATCCTCAGAAAAGATGCTGTTAAAAAGTGACTCAGTCCTTACTGTGTTGAGACACTTGACTCCTGTTCACGCCTGGTGATGGTGATGCCCAAGGCAAAGGCAGGTTGGAACAAGGCTTTTCTACTGTTTCCAGATAAAATTTTCAGGGTTTCCTTGGCGCTTTTTGCTCCCTCCTGGCCACAGCTAACAGTCCCACAGTCCAAGGCTGGATAAAGGGTTTGTGAAACTTTGTGAATGGCAGATAATTCCTCACTCCTTTTAGCTGGAGAATGTGAGGGATCAGGGGTTCAGCTTGTTTTTCCACCCATTTCTGTTGTCCAGGGCTGGAGCTGCTCCCTGTGGAGCAGGGCATTGCCCGAGGTGACTTCTGTCATAAACACTGCGCTGCACTCGCAGGGGATGACAGCATCAGGGTGAAAGCCATTCATTAGCAGCATCTCCAAGCCTACCCAGGTTTGCCTTTTGGACTGGGATCAGCCAAAGCTCTTTCTGGTGGGTCAGTGATGATTTCTCTCCAGCTGTCAGAGACAGAGGTGACTTGGCCACTGGCCTGTGTGTTTCTCCTTTGCACCCTGAAATATTTAGTGTTCTGTATGTGAACTTAATGACTGAGCAGGAATATTAACGGCTTACAGTCTAAAACCTCCGATTCAAATGTCTCTCGACTTGCAGGAAGTCTAAGTTTGGGATTTTTGTGCTCTCTGCCAAGGCTGGCATTTGGACAGTGTTCCCTAATTTATTTCCACAAACTGGAGAAGGCTGTAATTTACTATTTTAAGAAACACATGTTTCAATAGACCTTTAATTAAAAAAAGAAAGTTCGGTGCATGTCTGAAACTGTAAGAATCACTAGACTGGATCAGAACAGTAACGTAGTAATTTGACCTTTGCAAAGTGGACAAATTCTTCTTAATTTTCTCCTCTGACCTGTCTGCAGAGCAGTGTTTATAGTCACAGAAGCACAGACTCAAAGGGGGCTCTTGCTGTACCAGGAGGGATGTTGCTGAGACCGTGGTGGTTCTCCTTAGGATCTTGCTTTGGGGATTAGGGACCCCATGCCCATGCTTCATCATCTGTAATTAACAGAGGGAAAAAAATCAACTCCTACCCTAAAACTTGGCCTGCAGTGATACAAGAATGTGGGGTTTGGGGTGGATAGTGAGTAAAATAGGTCACAGCTATTTTATAAGTGTGTTGGAAAACTTACTCCTCTGTCTGTTCCAAAGCTTTACAAGACCAATTGCCACGTAACCTTCAAAGCAAACCTTGAGGTATTTTACTCCACCTCTCCAGTACCTGCAGTTTGGTTGAGCCTGTGAGCTCCTGGTTTCAGAGTTGAGTGAGGGCTGCCCTGCAGTGTGAGTGAGTTATTGCTGTGGTTGTGGTGGTGTGAGGCAAGCTCCCAGGCAGCTCCTTTGTGTGTTATCTAGCAGAAAACCAGCACGTGAACATCGTCTCCAGTCATCTCTGCATGTGACTGATGTGATTGTTTAAGGTACAGGTTTTGCTGCCTGGCTGTTCAGCTGTTTTCAGGCATCACTGGTGTATTGGAAACAAACCCTGTTGGGTTTGGGGCATGCAGTTTATGGCACTTTGCTGCCACGTCGGAGCACGTGGCTCATTGATAGTTCCTGTATTAGTCACCTAACTTTGTGTTTCACCTCAAATATTAGAAAGGAAGTTGAGGCTAAAAGTAAAGTGTTGTTTCTGTAAAATAGTAAAAGTTGTGTTGAGATAGGCACTCCCACAGGAGTAACTTTAGAGGGCGTGTGCTCACCTTGGGTACGGGGTGGTGACCTTACACCAGGCTGTAAGACCCTGTCACAGCACTGTCTGCTGTTGGCCCCCTCTTCTCACCAGGTGTTCCAGTACAGGTGGATAACACTCTCTGGAACACAGGCTCCTGGTGGAGGTGGTGGGAGGAAGAGGTACACCCCTGCCTTTACCCCTGGAGCTAGCTGGTCCCTAACTTAGACACAGCCTGTCAGACATTGTCCCTGCCGGGCCAGCAGAGGTGTGGTGGGAGCTGCAGCGAGTGCCAGATGCCCAGCAGTGTATTAAACACTAGTTGAGTACAGGAGGGCATATCACAGGAGAGAGATAAGCAAAGTTCTCTGATTGTGGATCAATAAAGGTTAGTGACATCATATCTCAAAGTGAGAGAACCTGCTTTCTGCAGACCATTTATCAGATTGCAGGCAGGAGCAGTGTTAACCTCTTCCTAACTAGGGGTCTGCTCCTCATCTGCCTCCAGACCAAAGCATCTTCCGTGTCTCCCCAGAAGGCTCCTGGCCCTGCCTGTGAAATTCCAACAATGGCACATTGGCGTGGCCGTGCCAGAGGGGCTCTCTCTCAAACACTTGTGCTCAGCTCTCTGCAGCATGCCTTGTCCAGTGAGAGAGCTGGGCCACCTGGGGATGGGGCTCCAGCATGCACTGCTGTTGGAAGTGCTTCCCATCTCAGTTTATCTGCTGTTCTCCGGTACCTTGATTCTGTTATGGCCCTGGTGAGGTGGAAGATTGCTACGTGTCAGTGCTGGGACATGATAGAGTTGTGTTGGTTAAAGATCTGGCACTGTGCCAGGCATGTTGGGATGTGGCTGTGAAAGGCATCCTTAGTTTCCTGGTTGGTCCTTAGATTGACCATTTTTCTATGGCAGCAGTGGCAGTGGAATCATCGTGGATGTTCTTCAGAAAGTGCTGTGGGGCAGCAGGAGGGTGCGGTGTGTGCTGCCCTCCTCGAGGTGTCTGTCCTGGTGGGCCTGCTGTTATTGTTACCGGAATAGATTGAGGCTCAGGGAGTGGGTCAGCGCATTCTGCAGTGCCATTTGTGTGCTGCATGCAGTGAGGCACCAGCTTTCCCCAGGAATGCAGCTTGTGAATGTGGGGAGCGTGGAGCCGTGTGCCTCAGCCAGGCGAGCGGGCTGGGAGCTGTGGGTGACCCCAGCCCTGCAGGGCATCCCCCCCAAGGGACCCACCTGGCCCCAACAGCTTTGGTAACATTTCTCGCTTTCTGAGCTTGTCTTCAAGTGGTTGGTAACACAAGATACCTGCAAATGAGCGACCTTCCCTCCTCTCCAAATGCTAGAGGAGCATCAAGGATCTTCCAAAGCATCCATGCCCTGCAGTAGAGAGTACGGTGTACGTTTTTGTGCTGTGCAGGTCTCTTGTTTTCCATGAATGAAAGGATAAGCTGCTGCCTGGAGGAACGTGTGGTCAAGAGATAAGATAGTGAGGACGGATGACAGGCAGAGGGTCAGGGGCAAGAACAGAGTTAATTCCCTGAATGAACTTCTCTTGTCTAGCAAGGAAATACCAATTTTTTCCAGAACCTACAGAGACTTGAGCCATAAAGACTTTCTGATTAGCTTTCATCCTTTTTCCATTGGTGATTTCTCATGGCAAAGAGCCCTTTTCTGTGGTGCCCTAGGCTGTGCCCCAGGAAGTGTCAGGAGGCCAGGCTGCTGCATGTCCTCGTGGGTTGGGGGGGACACCGGTGATGAAGCCCATGCTAATGGGCTGGTGTCCAGCTAGAAAGTGTATTCTCAATGAGGAGGTGCTGAGATATTAGTGGGGCCTGGATTACCCTGTGATTGTGCTGTCAATACTGCTGTATTGAGTCAGAGAGAGCCTGCACGACACAGGGAAACACTTAGCTCACTGCTGCTGCTTATTGAGAAGCCAATAGCAATTTACGTGCTGACACTTGACACCGAATCCATTCCCAGAGGTACAGCTCCTGCTAAGCCACTGCTGGGCTCGCCCTCACACCTGCGCCTTCCCTGGGCCCTGGAGCTGCAGGTGTGACCATGCTGGGGCTGCTCTACACGTGGCTGCCCCTGGAGCTCCGATGGGATGGGCAGGTGGGGACCAGCTCCGTGGAGAGGTGGGAAACCTGTGCTCCAGAGAGCTGGTCTCACCTGGGATTAGCTTTATTCGTGTATTCAGTGAAGGAGCGGAAATGTGGGTGCCCAAAGTGCCTGGGGCCTGTGGACTGGAGCAGCTGGATTCCTTCTGCCCTGTCTGTTTTCCTGGGACAAGCACAGCTGAGCCTTGATGGCCTTTCTGGCATACACACACACCTTTTAAGAAAAACTTAGGATCATCTGCTGCCAAATGCTTTCAAGAGAAGTAACATCCAGGATATTTCTTTGAGGCTGAACTCTCTAAAACAGGAACTAAGCCATGAAGGAGTGAGGGTGGGATGAGAAGAGAGCTGGAGCACTGGAACGAGATGGCTGGAGGTGGGAAGCAGAACCTGGAGAGCCTGTGGCCTGGTGATGTGCTCAGCAAGGAGCATCAGGGGCTGGTGCTGGAGCACTGCAGGAGGCCTGAGGAGCTGTAGACCCAAGTGGATGGTCTTGTCAGCCCCAGTGCTAGGGCAGTAAAACTCCTACTGGTTTTTAAGTGCAACTCTTACTGTTTTGCTGCATTGCTGGGCAAACAATTTTACACATTCTGTGTTAGCTGTGGCGTTGCTTTTCGGTCACCCTTCCCTTTGCAGTTCCCTTGTGTGCCTGAACCTCCTGGGAGGGCTAGAAAACCTGTGTCCTAAATGTAACAGCAAACAAAGTAAGTGTGCTGCATGAGGGAGGTGCTTGGAGTGACTCTTCCTTTTGCAGAAGTCGAATTTAGGTCGTGTTGCAGGTGCTGTTTCAAGTGTCTGTTGCTTCCTGCTGGCAGGTGGTTGTAGGCAGTGTGTAGTGTCAGGGCTCTGCAAGCCTAGAGCAGTCCGTGTTGGGCTGTGGTGCAGTCTCTGAGGAGGGCAGGGAGTGTCCCAGGGTGTCCTGCTGGAGCAGGCTGTGCTGTGCCCGGGTGGCTGTGGCCCAGCACGGGCTGCAGTGAGTGGCCTTGCTGGCAGCAGGGCAGGTATCAGCCTGCCAGGCTGGGGATGGGCCTTCCCTGCCAGGACACCCTGGGCACGGCGTGCCTGTCCCCCTGTCCTGCCAGGCTCTCCTCCCAGCCCAGGTGTTCCCCTTGGCTGTGCAGAGCCAGAGCAAGCAGCAGGTGCCTGTCCCAGAACTCACTGCTGTGTGTGGTGGCTGTGACCAGAGCTGGGACATGGTGTGGCCAGGAGCCCATCCAGACCCAATCCCTCTGTGTTTGGGCAGTACTGGCTTTTTTCAGACCCTTCAAAGACTGCAGCAGAAAACAATACAAAACCAGGTTCGGTGAGAGTGTAACCAGGGCAGCAGTGGCACACGATCGAGGGGAGCAGAAGCAGGGCATGTCTGCATCCAGTGCCTGCTGAACCTCAGCGGAGGGTGAAGCAGCAGGCACTTCTGTTGGGGTGCTGGATGGCTGCGATGGCAGGTGTGACACCTCAGCACGTGCTTTTGTAGAGATCCCTATTGCTTATTCTGTTTTGTTCTAGTCTGTTGCTAATCTTGTTCAGCAGTTGCTCCTCTTAATTATTGGAGTACTTTTACAGAGATGTAGCAGATTAATCCTTTTAGTTCTGCTTGCTGCCAGAAGAGATTGCCACCATTATTCCTGCGCTGTGGAAGGAGAGGTTGGAGCAGGAAGAAGCAGGGCTAAATTTAGAAAGCCTGTGCTCACACATGCTGCTCTGCAGCTGTAGAGGAACATGTGGTGGCAGGTACCAGTGTGGGCAGTGAGCAGGTATGCAGGTAGGTGAGGCTGGGGCAGCCCAGCAGGGTTGTGCAGGTGTCACAGCTGGGTCATGACCTGCTCTGAGAACCCCAGCAGCTCCTCGGCACACTTCCAACAAGGGATGGCAGCTCCAAGGCATCACTTATCTGGTCCTTGCCTTGCTGGAACACAAATATTAACTGACAAACACTTGCATAATGTATGGCACAATCACTGTGGCCTGTTCTTGCCTTCCTCCATAAGAAATAAATAGGGAAAAGTAGGAAAGTTAACTTAAAAACCAATAAGCCTTTCCTGCACTGGCATTAGTGAGGCCTGAGGCTTGTGTGAGGCTGCTGAGTTTGTGTCCTAGAAGCTCATCTTGGAGGAAATGGAGAGGTGCTCTGGTGTTACCCATGCTGGCAGATGAGTGTGTGGGCACTGTGGGGCAGCACACAGGAGTGCCTGTGCCAGCTGCTTGACACTGCAGGGCTGGCAGCCTTTGGATTGTGCTGGAGAACCTCTGCCCCAGCACTTGCTCTACCTGCAGCTCCCCCTCTGCTCCCAGCTCAGGTGTTGTCTCTAACGTGGTCACAGGCATACATGTCATTCCAGCTGAGACCTTGCAGTGCTGTTAATGTGCCCTTTATTGCTTCCTTGTCTCCACAAACAATCTGAGCAACATCCTGGAGATTGTGTGCCACTTGTCCAGCTGCATCCTTTGGTTCATCCTGACCAGTGCATTAGTCTGTCTCCTCCTGTGTAATTCCCAGTTGGTAAACCCTGATTTTACTGCAGAGACTGAGAGTTTTCCTGTCATAGCCTTGGATTTAGTTGCTTTCTTGTTATTCTAGACTTCGTATCCTTGCTTTTTCCTGTGTAACATTCTGGTCTTCCAGTGTGTTGGATGTGCTTCTTGATTTAATTTCATCAAGGATCGGTGGTCTCTGCTGATTGCAGCAAGGCCAGCAGACATGTTAGTGCAAAGGCTCCCAAGGCCTTTCAAGAGGGGAAACCTTTATCCAGGGCAGTATTTTCTTTCCATCATTTTGGTGTCAGCTGCTCTTGGCCTAGTTTTCTGCCTTTTTTAGATCACAGCTATTGCCCATCCTCTCCAGCACAGCTCCCTGGTGCAGTGTGGAAGAAGGGGCAATAGTTCTTTCAGTAAAGGGAGACACAGGGTTGGTTTTCATGGTGTGTGTTTGATAAATGCACTTTATATTTGATCCTGATCTTCATTTATTGCTCTCTCTTTTATTCTTCTTGCCTTCACCATACTTCCAGCTCTCTCTGTTAGGACAGAAATAAACCCCACAGCAGTGTCTCCACAGCCCTGTTCCTGCCCATGTATTTGCTGTCTGTACCCAGCATAGCTCCTGAGCTGATGGACAGTTATGAATATCTGCTGTTGAACCTGTTGAAAACGTACTTGGGTATTCTTAATTGTTTTAGACTGTGTAAATTGAGATTAGATATGGGGCACTGGCACAGGCTGCCCAGAGAATCTGTGGCTGCCCCATCCCTGGAAGCATCCAGTGTTGGGCTGGACAGGGCATGAAGCCAACTGGTCTGGTGGAAGGTGTCCCTGCCCATGGCAGAGGGTGGAACAAGCTGAGCTCTAAGGACCCTTCCAACCCAGTCTGTGATTCCATGACAGCTGCTATTTTTAGCTCAAATCATGAAACATTAAGAGAAAATGCAGAGGAGGGGAATGGTCCCCTGGGGCTGGAGCTGTTCTGTGTGTGCTGCTGCGTTTCAGTTGTCTGAGCTGATCTCCCTGGCTCTGGGTGCTGCTGCTTTTGGGGTGGCTCCTTCATACCTCTGCTTTGGAGCAGCAGCAGGCCTGTCCTTGTGCTGCTGCACTCTCAGTTTCCATTCAGTCTCCTCAAAAGAGGTGGGGGCATTCTGGACCTGAGTGGTTCTCGTTTGGAAAGGGTCATTCTTGGGTGATAGATCTGGGAAGGCAATTGAACCTGAAGTCGTCTGTGGCTACTTCACAGTGCTCGCAGGTGCCACTGGAATGCCAGCCAGGTGTAAGGTGGGAAGAGGACAGTGCCATGCTGCTGTGCCTCGGGGTTCAAAGGGAAAGTAATGATTTGCCTTTTCTCTATACTTGAATTTGAGTCTTCAAACAAGGAGTAAATTCATATAAAGAATAATGGTAACTGAAAGGAAATAGATGATTATTACTGAAACCTTTGAAAGAGTACAGAGCATCCCAAAGCAGATATTCCTCTGCAGGGCTGTCCCAGTCCTGTGCTGGAGGTGGCTGGGAGGCAGCAGTAGGTCAGGACCAGAGAGATCCCACATTACACCGCAGATTTGTTTTGGCACGTTCAGCACCAGCAGTGTTGTGCAGGGCATGAGCACTAGGGGTGAGTGGGGAGCTCCTTGGCACAGCCAGCAGTGCTGGGTCTGCCCTGACAGCTTGTCCTGCCCTTCCTTTTACCTTTGTTTCGTTTTACTACTGCTTGACTAGAACTTTATTGAATTTTCCATCTGCGATTTCCTGTGTGCAGGGTCAGGGGTGTTTGTCCCAGTGTGTTTTGTGGTGTCTCCTGCCATGCTGCACCCTTCTGAGGTGGTCATTGAGCAGCTTGCCTGTGCCTGGCCTGTGGGGCTGGCTGGCTCCTGGAGCCTGGCAGTGCCCGTGTGCCGCTCCTGACGGGCTCCAGCTCTCGTTTCTGCAGGAGCTCCCAGCGCTGCTTCATCTGCAGGCTGAGCTGTGGCTCTGACGGGTCATTCTGGCAACTGCAGCTTATGATTAGAAAGAAAATCAGTCACTGTCATCTTGGACCCCAGCACCAGCGATCTGACAGTCCACGATGCATCAGCTTCTTCCTCATCAGAGGATCTTAGACTCAGGACTGCCCCAAGGGTTGTCCTCTGACTCAGGCTGATGCCAGAAAGCTCATCTCATTTCATGACTAGCACAGCCAGCTGCACCATTTCACTGCCTGAAGATGCGGCTGGGAGACCCAGGGGATCTTCTCATTCCATTTCTCATCTTCTCAATGCATTTGCTTGGATCTTCAGGGCCTCCCCCATGTGTGGCCTCAGCAGAGCAGAGGGTTGGACTCCACTGCTGCTGTGTGGTCACACCCTGGAAATTCCCTTATGTCCTCGGAGAAGTTGGAGTCTTCATGTTGGCTTTCAGGCAGGGTAGGACTGCTGGCATTTACCATGGCTCCAAGAGATGTTTTAAGTAGGATGGAGAGTCATTCATAGGATCTTCTGTGTCAATGAGTGGTTCACATCAGGAAATGGGTAAGGCAGCAGAGTTAAGGAAATGTTATTTCATAAAATATCTTCAGCTTATCACATCCCTTGAAGAGCTGGGGGCAAGGAGCAGATCAAGCTGAGCTCTGGGGAGATGAAGTGTGGATGCACACAGAGGGGCAGATTTTAGGGAGCCCAGAGAAGGGATCTGGCATCATTTGTGGCTGCATACTCACCAAACACTGCTGTCATGGGCTGGGCAGGTTTTCAAAGCTCTGATGGCTGATTTTATGTCCCCGTGAAGCCTGGAGTTCACATGACAGCTGGCTGGGCTCCAGCTCCTGCTAAGGTTTGGCTCACTGTCACTGAGAAGGAAGGACCTGAATTCAGTTGAGGATGAGGGGAAGGACCCTGGAGCTTAGAAAGCTCAGGGACATGCCCATAGAAACCTATGGCTTGGAAATCATGTACTTACTATTTTTATTGATAAACAGAGTGTACAGGGCTCCTTCTCAGCCTCCCTTCCAGACTGATCCTCGTGGATCAGCTGATGGAGATTCAGTCACTCAGCTTTTGATGCTCTAGAGGCTGGGCTGGATGAGTAATGATTCCTTTAGGCCTGGAGATATCTCCTTGTCCTACTTCACCAGGTAATTAAAACCTTGTCAGCGCATGCCGTGGTGTGGCAGGGTGCCTGCTGCTGCTCCTGGGCCTAGGGAGGGATGCAGGGGGAAGGAGTTTGTCTGTAAGACACTTGTTGTGTAAATGAGTCATCCTTTGTGGCTGGGCAGAGGGCAGCAAGGGAAGGGAAGGAGCCCCAGACAGACATTGTTCTGAGGTGGCAGGCTGGGTGCTGGGATGAAGCATCAGCCCCACAGCCCTGTGTGGGCACAGGCTGCAAGTGGGTTGTGGCAATGCAGAGCAATATATTTCTGCAGCTCAAACTCTTTCTTTCGCCCCATCTTATCATGTATCCTCTGCAACAGACCTTTGAAGAAGGCCTTCGTAATTAAGTTTTTCCCAATTGGGGTTTTGCTTTTGAAAGAAAAATCACTTTGCATTTGGGGTTTGAATTTGAAAGAAAAATAAGTAACAATTTTCCCATTTAATTTCTGTTGGAGCTCTTTTTAAGTCACTTGGTATTTACCATATTGAATTTTCTCTTAAACCTCTGTTCCTGTTGCCCTGTATATTGCCTTTTTTAAATAAAATCAAGCATGCACACTCTGGTACAGTACTAATTCTGCTCTCAGCATGGGCAGGACGTGGTTAAGTTGGACCAGTGAGTTTTCCTGAGGAAACTGTTAGAGAGTAAATGCATCTTCATTGGCCTGCAATAATGAAGTTGCAAGTCTTGGAAAAGCTTGACATTGTTCCAGACTATCTTATGACTGAGGGATTTTTATTTTTTTGCATTTGGTAAAGGTGACCTGTCTGAGTTTTGCTGCTGTCAGGAGTGTTGGCCATGGTCACTGTACGTACACAGTCACGTTGTGCTGTCCCTGGAGCACACAGCCATGGCCAGCAGTTGAGTGTGATTTGGGCAAGAGTGTTGCTTGTGCTGTTTGGAACTTGGGTGGAGAGGAAGAAAGAAGCTGCCTTTGGAAATGGAGACTGGGTTTCACGCCTCCCTTTCAGATGGCTATGATGTAGAAGTGGACAGTTTCTCATGTCACTCTCTTCTTGCACCTTCCATTACAGACTCCAGTGTGCACATCTGTTGAGTTGTTGAATCGTTTTTTCCTTTCCTACCTACACACAGACTTGGTCACAGAAGGTGGATTTATCAGATATGACTCAGCCCTGTTCTCTCTCTAAGGGTTTTGGCATGGAAAAGTCAAACTAAATCTTGCTGTAGAGGCTTTCCCCATTCCCTCTGCCCCGGAGCCTGCCGGAGCCCTCACCTGTTGGAGAGCAGCCCTGTGTTTGTAGGGTTGGGAGCCAGCGCTGTCACCCCTGGGGCTCTTGGAGCACATCCCAGCCTCTGTCTGTTCCAGTCTCCTCTCGCTCTATTGTGCACCTTCCCTTGCCCAGAGCTAAAACAAGGAGCCAAGAATTAATTGTTTTGTGTCGTTTTCCCCCTGTGTTGTGTTGTGGTCTGATCAGTATCTGGGCCCATTGGGCACTGGAGGCGTTTGCTTCCCCTTCTACAGAGACAGCAGTTGGAGGGCTGAGCAGAGGCTCACAGCCCCTGCTGGATTGCAGGTGCTGAGCACAAAAACGCTCTTGGCAAGCACGGATGCCCAGGGTGTGGGTGGAAGGGCACGGGCTGTGGGCTGGCACAGGGAGTGCTCTGGGGGTGTACAGGACACGGTGCTGCTGGACAGGGGTTGGGCTGTGCCAGCCTGGCCACGGCTGCCCTGGCCGTGCTCTCTGGGCTCCAGGGCAAGGCACGGGATCCTCTGGTGCTGCTGTTCCTGTCCATTACCACCAGCTGCACACTGCAAGCCATGTCCCCCTGAGTAGCTTCAGTAAACTTTCCGTGGCAGGAGGTGTAATCAAAGGTTAAATAATTAAGTAACATTTATTTGATACTCGTATGAAATTCACTGCCATGGAATTTAACTCAGTGCTGGCTGTAAAGGGTGAGAAGGAAGGAAGATGTGATGGGGCATAGGGGAACCTGGGTGACCTAAAGGATTCCAAACTGGAGTGGAAATTAGAGTGTTAGTGTTTTTGTAAGCCGTGTCATTCATCCAACTTCAGGATTTCAGAATGATTCTGGAATGCTGTATTGAACACAAGGCTCATATTCCAAGTTCAGACTTGGGAGGTGGAAAACGCAGCACTGCTTGGTGGCTGCCGTGGGTCTCTGTGGGATGCAAGGGTTTGAGGATGCTGAGGGGAAAGCTTCTTGGTCACCTTTCTGTGTTCTGCCCTGCTGGGGCAGAGTGGGTGCTGGGGCTGGGGGCTCCCCCAGGACAGCTGACTCTTGTGGCAGTGCTGAAAGGGTGCAGGAGATGAGGTTTCCATCAGTGTTGCCTAAGGAGTTTTGGAGCTTCATGGCTTGTTCCTAATTAAAGGCTGGAGTCTGTGGATGGCAGCAGTGGCCCTGGGACGGCCCCTTCATCCTGACACTTCACCTCTCTGTCCTTCTGCTTTCTTTGGAATGGCTGAGGCTGTCTCTGGGGGCTTTTATGTGCATGTTTCTCATTGCTGGGTTTCAGAGAAGCACTTGATCAGGAGTCCATGTTTCTAGTAATTATGCTTCATAGGTACCTATTTCCTTATGCATTTAATAGGGCTCTGTCTTTCAGCTTGTGCTTGGCCTGAACTCTTGAGCAGGGGCCTTGCACAAGTGAGATGGGCATTAAAGTCTTTGATTTTCTGCAGGGCAATTATTGTGGCCGGGTGAGGAAGAGGAGGCTGTTCAGTGAGCCATGAGGGTAGAGGTGTTGAGACCCTGACATTAGTAATCAGTTCAGTGTTTCAGGTTCCTGAGTTCAGTGGCCGTTCACGCCGTAGGGATCCTCAGGTGACCTGCAGGCTTTGAGCCGTGCCTGAGGAGACCTCTTCAAGGGAGCTTCTTTAACCAGATGGTTTGTCTTTGAGCTCTGCTGAAAAACTGGGTTCTGAAGATGAGAAAAAAATTCCTTCAGTGCACCTTCTAATTGTTCATTTAGGAGCAGAGCTCTCCTCCAGCTGGGAGGGCTCAGGGCTGCTGTAAAGTGCTAATTAAAAGTAATAGTGATAATGAAAACAGATGTTTTCAAGAAAAGTAAGTGCTACTGGGGCCCCAATCTGCTGTCCCTGCCTTTTCTGCAGGAGGAGAGTGAGTTGTGTCTTCAGAGCTGTGGGTCCAGGGGGGCTGTGGAAGGGGACCAGATCCCCGGTGGCTCCTGCTGCATTAACAACCAGGGATGGCTCTGGATAAAGCACGGAGGTGCACCCAGCCCTGCACTGCCTCCCCTGCAGAGGTGAAGGAGTGGGGGCAGGACTTGTATGGAGGAGTAGAACAGAATTGTTTAAAACACTGAATTGTTTTCTAGAGTGCTGTCCTAGAACAGGAGGGGGAAAACCCTGATGGAAGATGGCTCATGAGGAGGGTGACAGGGAGGGAGATCTTCTCCCTTGTGTAGATTTTAAAAAGAAGGGATTGTTTTAGTCTTGTTTATAACTGATATACTGATGAGCATTTGAAAGAGCAGCCCCAGCTCTCCAAGACCTGGAATAAGTTTCACAGGGCTCTGCAGCCCATCACCAATGTTTGGGCTGCGAGGGGACAAATTTCAGAAGCTCTTGTCCAAATCTCCAGCCTGTAAGGCAGCAGCCGTGTGGCATGATGTGCTTGCTCCTCGGAGTGCTGGGTTCAGTTGTGCTGTCAATTCCATCTCTACCCTTCTCACTGCTCTGCAATGAGCTGGGCAGCTGTGACACCATCCTCACCACGTCCTGCAGTGCAGATGTGCACAGGAAAGAGCAGCTGAGAAAGAAGGGGTTGGTTCAGCATGGAAGAGTGAAGCAGTTGTGGAAGCATAAGGTTTTCACCCTGAAAAACTTGGCTTGAGAGTTTTTGCCTGTGCTGGTGGGAGAAGTGGCATCTTTTAGAGCGGTGGGAGGCACCAAGGAATAGAAGGATGAGGGAGAGACAACAGGGTGGGTTATTCTGGTCCTGACAAGAGAAGGCATTAGGAGAAGCAGCATTAGCCAGAAGCACTTTCTGTGGTCTTGTCCCGGTTGAGGCCAGTCCACAGTAAGGCTGCTGGTGTAAAGTTTGTTTTGCAGATGTCACCAGTGATTAGTTAGAGAAGGCAATTCAGTTGCACAGGAGCAGCCAGCCAAGGCAGTGGAGGTGGCACTGAGAGCTCCCTGCAGCCCATGGCAGATGGTCCTTGGGGTTAACACTGAGATGGAGCTGTCAGAGCCTTGTCTGTACTGGGAGGTAATGGGACCCATACTCCTTAATTACTGCCCATGGAGCTGCTGACAGAACCCTGGAGCTTCAGCCCTTGTTAAACTCATTTTCAGCTGTCATTTGGCTGTGGTGGCAATGGAGCCCCGAGTGTGTTACAGCCTCTGTTCCTGCTCGTGTGGATGGAGGAGCAGTAGATGCTTTTGCCAGAGCATATCCCATCGGACAGTTTGGCATCACTTCTGGAGGCTGGGGCATACCTGTTACTGAGTTTAACCCAAGAGAAACTATTTTGATATTTGAAACTACTTCAGAATCCAAGTGTTGCCTTGCTGTGTGCTGGCAGATCGGCTGCTGGCCCTGCAGGCACGCAGTGGCAGGTGACAAGCTGCAGTGTGTCACCTGTTCTGAGGGATGGCCTGCACACACATACACCTGCTGGATCTTCCACACTGAGTGTATCCAGAGCTCAGTCTGCTCAAAAATAATTCCTAATGCATTGCACAAGAATTCGGGTCCTGAAGAGATAAATTCTGTTAAATCATGTTAAAAGGATGTAGGAAACTGTACAAAGTCCAGAGGAGTTGTAAGAGGAGTTGAAATACTGAAGGAAATGTTTTAGAGTGGGAAATGGAGTTTATTTTCAGCTGATCAGGAGGAGGATCCAGAAGTGAAGTTACAGTTTTGGTGTTTGAGCACTGTTTTCCCTGGCATGGAGGCTGCAGCAGAAGGTGTCCAGCAGCTGTAGGAGTAAGCCCTGATAGGGCTGTGTGTAAGATAAACAGCTCAGGGACTGTGTCTGGTAGTGTGACCCTCTCCATGCCAGTGGCAGCTGGGCTCTGGAGGTGGCTTGGGGTTGGTGTGTGGACACAGTGGTGTGTGACAGGTGATGCTCTGGCGATTCTTGTTTTGGTAAAAAGCTCAAGACAGCACTAGGAACACCTTGGAGGCACCCACAATTACCATAATAAACAGTTTTATCATCTGCTTGGCAGTCAATAATGTGGCTTATGCTGCTTTAGTATCTGGCTGGTATTGATCACCTTAACAAGTGTGCCACGGTCAGCTCCCGTTAACCCGTGCACTGCCAGCAGCTCCAGCCATCCTGCCAGGGGCCTCGGGCTCACCCCAGTGTGCGCAGCAAGGGACAGCAGGATGGGGCAAACCCAGCTTTCAGTCTGAGGCCTGACGGTGGAATTTTGATCCAGGAGCGAGGGATTGAGTGCATATCCTTTGTATGAGGGGGTTAAAATGAAAGGCTTGGACATTTGGTTCCCAGTTTGGGCTCGGAGGAGTTAGGGTTTGTAACAGTGGTGTGTGTTGCCTGGCTCTCCACCACTCACACCTGCCTGGCCTGTGAGAACAAAGACTGCAATGGGCACATGCTGGGAAGCAGCCTTGGCCCTGCAGCGGCTGCTGGGCTGAGCTGGGGCAGTCGAGTGCTGCTGGCTCTACCAAAGGCACTGTCTGGGCTAAGTGAGCCCTTGGGGGTGCTCTGACAGCATTGCCTCCGCTTCTGGCAGTGCAGGCAGCAATTAGGAATATCAGGTTAGTAGCTGACTCCATTTTGGGAGGAAGAAAGATGATTTGCTGTCCACATCCCGATGGGGCTTTGAGGAAGGATGGGACTTTCTGGGATTTGGT
The DNA here is from genome assembly GCA_013400435.1 of Pycnonotus jocosus. Taxonomy (NCBI): domain Eukaryota; kingdom Metazoa; phylum Chordata; class Aves; order Passeriformes; family Pycnonotidae; genus Pycnonotus; species Pycnonotus jocosus. The sequence goes on from VWYP01008230.1 coordinate 29,910, forward strand.
TGTACCTAGGTAGTTGGGTCTTGTGGCCCAGTATTTCTCCTAATGGAATTTCCCATCATTTACTGCCCTGCTGATTCCTGATCAATGAAAATAAAATTGCATTGCCTCCTGAGAGGCTCCATGTATGGCTGCAGCCTCCAGCTGTGTCAGTTCCGGTAAGATAATCTCATCAGGCGTGCAAGAGGGTAATAGGAAATAAAAATAAAACCCACAATTAGCAAGAGGCCAGGCAGCTGAGTAACACTTTCAGTCCTGGAGGTCTGGAGACATGTGCTTGGCAACTTCCTCATCTCTGAAGGTGCCTGTATCCCTCTCAGTGTGCTGCTGTATGGTGCCCATCGGGCTTGGGAGTGCCTGCAGGTGCCTCCTTTGGCACCCCCATTTACCTGGATCTGTGTCAGTCTCTCAAGTTGAGATAGTTAAGTGTTTCACAGGTGGTGGTTCTGAGGTGCACCAGGGATGCAGCAGCTGATGGAGGGACTGCACGCTGTGCATGTGGAGAGCGTGAACTTGAGACTTTGAGCTGTCAGGTGGTCCTTAGGTGTTGACTCCTGATGGTTGCTGCAATCAGGAGCATTTATTTTGGCCAGATAAGGAATGTGGTTAGGCTGTATATGAAGTCTGGAGCAGGGTGTAGTTTTGGAAGGAACAAATGTGGATTCTGTTGACAGAAGTATGGGACCACTTGGATCTGCTAAAAGTTGGCCTAAAGATTGCTGTAAATGGGTGGTTTCCCAGCTATACCAGCAAGTTTCTTTACCTGTTTTAGGGGTTTTTTAGATCATCTTCCAGTGATACAGCTGTAACTGGTGTTTATACTGAAACTTGGATGGCTGGTGTGAGCAGACATCCTGGTGACCTTCGTGATGGGACTGTGCAACCCCAGTGTGCAGTTCAGAGCTGATGTATCAGCTCAATCATGGTGGTTGAGCAGCCAGTGGAATGGTTACAGCATGACCTAATACCTCTAAGCCTGCTCTCCCGATCCAAAGCGTCGGCTTTCCCAAAGGGTGGGAAAGAGCAACTGAGCCCAGAATGTCGCAGTGAGTCTGCTTCCTAACAAGGACTGGATCCGAGCCCTGGCAGAGCAGATCTGCATGACTTATGAGTCTAACTCTTACCCTTGGCTTGGCCCTTGACACTAGTCTGGAGCGCACATGTTGTTTGGGTAAACCCACAGGAGGAAGGAGCCTTGGCAGGGTTTGTGGGTGAGTCCCTGCGAGGGGAGCCCAGCCTGGCAGCAGAGCAGCAGCTCTTCCAGCTGGGCCACTGGGGGCTGCCTGTGTCTGATCCCAAAGCCACAGCATTTCAGGGCTTCTCCGTTCACAGGCATCACCAGGGCTTCAGTGGGAGTAGGGGTTGCCCAGTGCAAGGTCTTGTGGATGTTCCTTCCCTCCACAGAGGGACACGAGGCCCAGACAGAGCTGTGGTAGCTGGAACTGTGTGAGCCACCGGACAGGCACTGGGGAGACAGGACAAGCTGCAGCATGGCAAAACGGGGGACAAGCATGGCCTGCCTCCTGAGGCACTGAGGGACTGTGGGGTCTGTGGGACAGAGCAAGGCAATTTGTCCTCAGCAGTTCTTTGATTAATTTTGGAATTGGATCAACAATGGTGCACTGAAAATGCAGACCAGATGCAACTGTAGTTAGTTGTGCAGCAGCATAGGCTGAGAACACCATTTAACAAGACTGGGGGTTTGGAGCAAAGGGGTGAGTTGCACAATGTCAGAATTGTGAGATGTGTGACATTTTGAAACAAAACCTGGAACTTCTGTGGTGTCCTATTCGAGAGGAGAGGATCCTGCAGAACTTGAGAACAAGCTCTGTGCCCTGGGAATGTGTGAATGTCTTGTCATGGATGAGCTAAGCAAGTGCTTCAGTTTGCTGTGTAGAGAGAAACGTGACTGAAGCCAGTTTACCTCTGCTGCAAAATACTCTTAGTGCTGAGAATCTCCTGAAGGAATCAGCACTCCTGTCCCCAGCTGCTCTCAGAAAGCCTTCTGGCCCTCCGTGGGATCACTCCACTCTCAATGGCAGCAGGCTGAATATTAGATAAGTATTTTTGTGTGTAGTGCAGTAGCTGCCTCAAAGGGATCAGCAAACTTGGAATAACAGTTCATGACAAAATGCCTTCTGAAAAGCAGCCTGGCTTGTGTTACTCCCATTGGCTCAATTTTAGCTGGTGTGAGGGGCAGAGGGAAAACGTGGATAATACGGAAGTTTCGCCTTTTCAAGGAGCCCCTTTCTCTCTGTTTCGTGCCAAGTGCTTGAGCCCTGCAGCTTTCAGCCCTGTTTTGTTCAGTGTTTCCTTTGCTGCCTGCTGCTTGAGAAGCTGTTGGTGCTGATGCTGCCGGGAAGATCTGAGGGGCCGGCTGTGGCCGTGGATGTGAGCCCGTGTCAGCCTGGCACCGTGGCCGTGCTGTCAGCCTGCTCTCGGCTGGATGCTGCCCACAGCCACCCCTGCACACGGCTGCCTTCCTGCAGAGGAGGACTGGCCTGTCCTTTCAGGTGCCTGATGAATCTTCTCTTTCAGTAGTGCCTCCTCATCTCCTTCTTGGGCCCTTCATGATCCATGGGCTAGAATCCCTTGGAGGGAAAAGGGACTTCCACAGAGGCCAAATTTTTTCGCTGAGAAGGTGGTCAGGCACTAGCGCAGGCTGCCTGGGGCAGTGGTGTAGTCACCATCCCAGTAAGGGATTTAAAAGGTGTGTAGATGTGGTATTTAGGGACACGGGTCAGTAGTGGCCTTGGCGGGGCTGGGTTAGTGGTTAGACTTGATGATCTTAAGGGTCTTTTCCAACCCAAATGATTCTTCAATTCTATGAATTCTTGGCTTTGTTGGGATAACCAACCAGTTTGTGAGGACTTGCAGCCCCAAGACTTGCAGCCCCAAGACTCTTTGGAACCTGTGGTCAACGTTGTTTGGCTGTGTCTTCCACCAGCAGGCAGGGCTGGCTTGTTAATTCTGCTCCCATTGCAGAGGCGTTGAATGTGGCCATGTGTCCAGATGGAAACAGTCTGGCACAGAGAAGAATGCTGCAAGAAGTCAGAACTGAACTTGGTAAAGCCTCACTGCAAAAGAGGAGGAGAGATGTAAAGTGTTCAGGATTTGGCAAGACTGGTATCTTGCTCATCAGACCATGTTTGCCAGTGAAACAACTCGACTGGCTGATCAGGGTGTGTGCTAAAACACAGCTTGGTCTCACTTGGAGAGGTGCAAAATATGACTTGCTATGTGAAAAGGTAAAATTAGTTTGTAACTGCTTCATTAAAATGTTGAATTTGGCAAATGTATATCAGTATTTTCATGTTGGATTTTTTTGGTTAGGAATTGCATAAGAGGAATCCCTAGGCACTATGTTGTAAAATGCTGGCAGAAAAACCCCAGCTAGAAATCATTCTTAACACTGTGCATCCACATTCCCCGTTATGCTCAGGTTTTGGCACATAAGTACCGTTTTATCCTAATATTTCAAGTCTTCTTGCAGAGTTTTCAGCACTTCCCTTAGGCTGGCAGGTATCTTGCTGCTTTCTGGCACCTGAATGAATGTGAGAGAGCTGGGATCTGTGTCTTCTGTTTAACTTAAAAGGTAGAAGCATTTTACAGAACTGGGAATTGTAACTCTTGGTATTGCCACAAGACTCTCCAGCCAGTGTTGCTGAGGAAATTTGAAAAGATCTTTCTATTCTAGGAAGTAACTCTTCACATATTTGTGTGATAGCAGCTGCTGTAGAAATCACATAAAGTGTCAACATGCTCCTGCCACCTTGTTTTACCCTCTTCTGTGACCGTCCTGCTTGCCAAGCAAAGCAGCATGTGCTCACCTAATTGCAGGAAGTATCATAATTCATATGCATAAAGGAGCAAAATTAAAGTTGCTTTGGCAACATACGTTCTGTTCTTCCTTAATTTTGGAATTCTTGATCCTAGGCAATTATTTTTATCATGTCTTTCCATTTGCAGTTTCTTAAGTGTTACCCAAGTACTGTATAGGGGAGGCAAGAACAGAAAGCTTTGATGCTGCAGATTCGTTGTGTCACCACTTCAGAGGGTCACAGTGACTGCCTTGCATCCCTTGCCTGAGCTCCTGCTCTTGGGAGCTTTCCTGTTCCCAGGGATCTCCAAGGGCCCTTCCCAAGCTATTCTGTGTTGAGTTGGCTGCTTGCTTGCCTTTGATACGTCCATCCCCAACTTTCAGGCTGGAACAAGTGTCATCAAGTGTCATTGCTGAGACAGGAGCTTCTTGGCTGCCCTGGACACCAGGCTTGCCAGGCGTTGTCATTCTGAAGGCGCTGCAGAAGGCCAGGCTGAGCGTGTGAGGAGGGCTGTGGGCAGAGTGTCTGAGCACACCCTTAATCCTGTGCTGTCCTTGTCCTCCGCCACCTCTGTCCTTTTTGGCTTTCCTGAGCCACTGCCACCCTGGAGCTGGCTGAGGGCCTGAGCAGCTCCCTGTGCCATGCAGCTGGGCAGAGGAAGGGCAGCCTGCAGGGGCCGTGGGCCAGGTCGTGGCTGTGGCTGTAATGCATCTGCTTGTATCTTCTCCCTGTCCTCAGCGCCCTTTTTTCCATGGTGCCATGTGGGTCATTAGCTGAGGGAACAGTTTCTCACTGTCGCTTTCTCCTTTTGTTTTCCTCCTTCCTCATTGCTTCTAGTCTTGGTTTACTGCCAAACAGCCTCTTGTGAAAGGGCCGCCTAATTAACCCTGTGCTAATTAACAATTTAAAATTACACAGCACGGCTGTTCATATTTAATTCTCGGGAAGCCTGGGCAACAGCAGGAGCCCCCTCCTCCCTCCCCTCCCGCTCCATCCCTGCTGCCCGCGCCGCTGCCAGTGTCCCCGGGGGAGGAAGCAGCCTGGTGCCGCAGGCTGGGGGTGCCTGGGAGCCTCAGCTTGCCAGGGGTTGCAGGGTGTTGCTTTAGGAGCAGCCACTCCTGGCTGGAAGTGTTGCTGGAAGATGGAATGTCTGTCCCTTTGAGGCTGGGGCTGAGGGCTGGATGGAGATGGCAGGGGGACACCGGGATTGACTCCATGCATGTTCTGTGCAGCTGCCAGGCCTGGTTGGTAGGATCGTGGCAGAAGTGTGGGGCATGCAGTGTTGCGCTGTCACCTGCAGCTGCCATGCAGCCATATCTGTATTCTGGGCCACCATGGTGCCACGGCAGCTCCAAGGGACTGTAAGATGCCCTGGTGCTGTGAGGAAGGAGCAGGGGCTGGGACAGGCTGTGGCCAGAGGCAAGGTGGGCATGTGTGAGGCTGCAGAAGGGACCAGGAGAGCCCTTCTTTGCCACTGGGGCAGTGTCAGAGTGCAGAGTCTCTGGCACTCAGGCTGTTCTCTCTGTAACTGGAGTTCATTGATTTTACGGGAAACCATGTTTACAGACAGAGTGCTGATCGACCTGACGAGTTGACTTCTGCCTCCTTAAGTAAGAACTACCTTTTCTTATTGACTGGCTGATAAACAGCAGAGAGGGTGGCAGGGGGAGCGAATGGGAGGTGTGGAGCACACCAGTCTGTCCATCTGAGCTCTCACACACCGTGTCTGTCCCCACACAGGTGGCCTAGGGGTGGTCTGGGGTGGTGGAAGACACAGGGCCCAATAGTGGGCTAATAACTGTATTGTGCTCCTGCTTAGAACATGGTTTGCTTTAGCAAGGAAATTGCTGTTTTCAGTTTAGAGAGATGATTCCTGCAGCTTCTGTGTGAATAGAAACAAATACTTTCATGTCTCGTGCTCCCTTCAGGAACAGCTCTGATGGTGACTGAACCATCACAAGAGCTTGGGCTTCTGCAGGGGCTCAGCCTGTGTCTGGAGCTTGGGCTGGCCATTTTGGCTTTGGATTTTTCCCATGCCCTGTAAGGGCTCCTCTGTGTTGAGGAAAGGGAGAGGAGAGAAGATTCCTTTGGCATAGCACATCTTGAGCTGGTTAACTTGGAGTGAGTGGGAGTGAGCTGTTAAAGCAAACCAAGGCAGAAAAGCCCACCAATTAATTGGAGCGTGCGGGTCTGCCTGGCCGGGCCAGGCCGGGAGAGAGATTGGCTTTCCTGTCAATAAACAAGTCCCCAGTGCAGCATCAAAGCTGCAGTCCTTTATCAATCGCGGCCTCCTCTTCCCGCATGTTCCTGTAACTTACCAAGCATTTATTACATTGATTTTCCAATCAGGCTGTTAACCCTCCCGCCCCTCCAGCCCTGCTAACCCTTCCGGCCTGGCTGTCAGTCAGGCATCTCCTGCCAGTCAGGAGCTCTGGATGGCAGCACTGCTGTGACCCTGGCTGTGTCTCACCTGGCTGTGTGTCCCAGGAGCTGGCTGTGCTGGCCTGCACAGTGCTCTGTGTCTAAGAGAATTGGTAGGGTGTTGTCATTCCATGCTGCGCTTTGTGGTCGGCATAGATATTCCTAAAACTTCTCTTGGCAAAAGTGCGAGGCTTATGGAGTTTCTTTTTCCTCATTTCCCTCGAATGAATCTGTTTTGGTTTAATTTGGATTGCAGTTGCCAGTGCAGAAGTAGCAGTGAGAAGGGAGAGAGTCGGTGTGTTGTGGGAAGGTGAACGTGCAGCCTCAACACAGAGGGATGTGGGATCAGTGATCCAGGGAGGGAGCTGGTGCAGTAGCAGCCATTACATGGCTGGAGCATATTTTAGGCTACGGGAACAAAACTGGCTGACTAAGAACCCAGAACCTTTTGGCAACGAGATTCTGCTTTTCCTTCTTGTTCTGCTCAGTGCACCAGATTACTGTTACTGCAGAGCAAATCCCTGTTCATTCCCAGTGCAACTGCAGAGGCAGCTGTGTGTGGCATAGAATCCAGGGAAGGGGAGGCTGGAGGTGCTGTGGAGTAATGTTGTGTGTGATCACCTTGGGTGGTGTCTCCTGTTGCACCTGTGTCTTTCAGCAGGCATCCTTGCACATGGGATTTGAGAGTATGACTTTGCCTTCAGTGGTAGTTGTAAATGCTTTTTCTTTGAGCTTCACCAGAAGTCAAATGTAAAGAGAAAGTATAAACACATTAGAGAAATCAGTGGAAGTGTGGATGGCTTTGTGTAGTAAAGGAAAATGAACTGGGAGATAGTGAAACCAGAAAAAAATGCTGATTGTCACTCAGTTTTCTTTTGCTTGAACTAATTCAAGTAGTTCACACAGTGCTGCTGTGGCACATCACTGGCTTTGCAACTGGTCTTGCCTTCTCTGGCAGATTTCCAGTTCTCTTCACACTTTCTGTATGAGCTGAAGAGGGCTCCATTAGGATTGCAGTATTGGAGTCATTGACCAGACGCAGCAAAAAGGGTCACGTTGACAGGGGGCCCTGGATGTCAGCCACGGTCAGCAGCCCAGGCCCGCTGACTGCCTGGCAGTTGGTGGGAATCCTCCAGCCACGCTGATGTGGTGGAATGGAAGTAGTGGGAAGGGTGTGCTCCTCTTCCAGGGCCTGCACCCACTGTTTGTCTCCGGGGTGAGAGGAAGCAATCCATGCACAGAGGCTGTGCTCTGCAGGAGTATGGTGGGCTGACCGCTTTCCAGTCCCCAGGATGCACCCTTGTGAGATCTGGAATTTCCTGTTTGGTTCCTCTCCTGATATGTCTGTGTTTAAACTCTGTCCAGAGCAGAGCAGTCAGGTCTCTGTGCACACTGAGCACTGTTACTCCAAAACCGCTGTGAGTTGCTCTGGGTCACCTGGTGTCCCATGGAGGTGCACGCGTGGTAGCGCTGGGTCAGGGCTTCCCAAGCCATTAGCAGAAGGGTAACACCCAGAAAAACAGCATCTGCCTTAGGGGGAGCCAGAGAATACGAGTTTCACCAAGTTGTAAAGCCACAGAACTGTTTTGTTGTTATATCTTGTTTCTGTCGCAATCTTTCCCATGATGTTTTGTTTTCTGAAGACCCAAGGCCTTGGGGTTGACAATGCAGGTCCTACAATCTTACTGCTGGCTCCCTTTAGGAAAGATGTTAAGGAGGTTTTTGCCACCTTCCAGGCCACTTCAGCCTCTTGTGTTGCTGCTGCCAACATGTATTCCCAGTAGAACCTTCCCAAGGCTGGGCTGCCTGTCCCTGGAGCCTGTCTCGGCGCACCACCGTGGTCCTGAGAAGCAGGGTCAGCGGCCCTTGTGGTGGTGGGGTCTTTTTGGGAGCAGCCTGACTGACCTGCCTCTCTCCTTCTCCCCATCCTCAGGTCGGAGCCGTACCGGGTGCGATGAGCGCTCCGTGCCGGCCCTGCCATGGAAGGCTGTGACTCGCCCGTCATCCCTGGGAAGGACAATGGGTGCGGCATTCCTCAGCACCAGCAATGGACTGATCTCAACAGCGCCCACCTCCCTGACCCGGCCGGCAGCATGGAGCAGCCCGCGGCGGAGAGCTGCAGCCCCCTGGACAGCCTGAGGGTGCCCTTCCCCGAGCGCGTCGCCGAGAGCAGCGCGGCGGGTGCCGGCAGCGAGCCCGCGGGCAAGGAGGTGAGCTGCGGGCAGTGCGCGGCCTCCTTCGCCGGCCTGCAGAGCTACATGGAGCACCGCTGTGCCGGCGCCCGCCCGCCCCCGCCGCTGCGGGGGGAGAGCGGGAGCGACAGCAGCGAGGACGGCGAGGAGGAGAGCGACGTGGAGAACCTGGCCGGCGAGATCGTCTACCAGCCCGACGGCTCGGCGTACATCGTGGAGAGCCTCAGCCAGCTGGTGCAAAGCGGGGGCGCCGGCGGCAGCGGGACTCTCCCCTCGCTGCTCCCGAACTCTCTGCCCAAGCAGGGAGAGCCCTCTGCTGCCGCTCCCGTCTACCCACAGATCATCAACACTTTCCACATAGCCTCATCCTTCGGGAAGTGGTTTGAGGGCTCAGACCAGGCCTTCCCGAATACCTCAGCCCTGGCGGGCATCAGCCCCGTCCTGCACAGCTTCCGCGTCTTTGATGTGCGACACAAAAGCAACAAGGATTACCTGAACAGCGACGGTTCTGCCAAAAGCTCCTGCGTATCCAAAGATGTTCCCAACAATGTGGACCTGTCCAAATTCGATGGCTTTGTGCTCTATGGGAAGAGGAAGCCCATCCTGATGTGTTTCTTGTGCAAGCTCTCCTTTGGGTATGTCCGCTCGTTCGTGACCCATGCCGTGCACGACCACCGAATGACTCTGAGTGAGGAGGAGCGGAAAATTCTTAGCAATAAGAACATCTCCGCTATCATCCAAGGGATAGGCAAAGACAAGGAACCCCTTGTCAGCTTTCTGGAACCAAAAAACAAAACCTTTCAGCACCCTCTTGTTTCCACAGCTAACCTCATAGGCCCTGGACACAGTTTTTATGGTAAATTCAGTGGCATTTGCATGGAAGGTGAGCAGGCCCTCCAGGCCGGGGCGGCCAGTGGAGCTGAGCCGCCGCCACCAGCGGGTGTCCTGGCCCCCAGCGCGCTCCTCAACCTGGGTGGGCTGACCAGCTCAGCTCTGAAGACTCCCATTACCTCAGTCCCCCTCGGCCCGCTGGCTTCCAGTCCCACCAAATCCTCGGAGGGGAAGGACCCTGGGGTGGCAGGGGGGGAGAAACAAGAGGGGGACGACCAGGACAGCCTCTCGGAAAAGGTGGAGCCAGCCGAGGAGGTGGAAGAGGAGGAGGAGGAGGATGTGGAAGAGGAGGAGGAGGAAGAGGAAGAGGAGGAAGAGGAAGAAGATGAGGATGATGAGGGTTGCAAAGGACTATTTCCAAACGAGTTGGAGGATGAACTGGAGGACCGGCCCCAGGAGGATGGTGGGGCTGTGGCAGGCAGTGGCAGCAGCAAAAAGGACCTTGCTCTCTCAAACCAAAGCATTTCTAACTCTCCCTTAATGCCTAACGTGCTCCAGACCCTGTCACGGGGCACGGCTTCTACTAGTTCTAATTCTGCTTCTTCCTTTGTCTTTGATGGTGCAAACAGGAGGAATCACTTAAGCTTTAACAATGAGGGCGGCGGAGCCAGTGTGGCCGAGGGCAGCAGGAGGCTGGACTTCATCGATGAAAGTGCCAATAAAGACAATGCCACAGCACCAGAACCAAATGAGAGTGCAGAGGGCGAGGACGGGAGCTACGTCTCCCATCACCAGCATGCTGGCCCCCTCTGTGAACTTGGGGGTGGGGAGTGCCCCTCGGGGAGCGGCGTGGAGTGCCCAAAGTGCGACACGGTCCTGGGCTCCTCGCGGTCGCTGGGTGGCCACATGACTATGATGCATTCTCGCAACTCATGTAAGACACTCAAGTGTCCCAAGTGCAATTGGCACTACAAGTACCAGCAGACGCTTGAGGCGCACATGAAGGAGAAACATCCTGAGCCGGGCGGCTCCTGCGTCTACTGCAAGAGCGGGCAGCCGCACCCGCGGCTGGCGCGGGGCGAGAGCTACACCTGTGGTTACAAGCCCTTCCGCTGCGAGGTCTGTAACTACTCCACAACTACCAAAGGCAACCTCAGTATTCATATGCAGTCCGACAAGCATCTCAACAACATGCAGAACCTGCAGAACGGAGGGGGAGAGCAAGTCTTCAGCCACACCGCGGGGGCGGCGGCGGCGGCAGCTGCTGCTGCGGCGGCCGCTGCAGCCAACATCGGTAGCACCTGTGGGGCTCCCTCCCCCACCAAACCAAAAACCAAACCCACGTGGCGGTGCGAGGTGTGCGACTATGAGACCAACGTAGCTAGGAACCTCCGGATTCACATGACCAGTGAGAAGCACATGCACAACATGATGCTGCTTCAGCAAAACATGTCCCAAATCCAACATAACCGGCACCTAGGCCTCGGCAGCCTGCCGTCCCCCGCCGAGGCCGAGCTCTACCAGTATTACCTGGCGCAGAACATGAACCTTCCCAACTTGAAGATGGACAGCACTTCCTCAGATGCACAGTTCATGATGGGGGGGTTCCAGCTCGATCCCACCAACCCCATGGCAACGATGGCTCCATCTCTAGGTGAGGCTGAAGGGGTTTCCGCCGTGTTCATGTGAGAGAGCCAGCAAAAGGGATCTGGCACTGTGGCCCCATGAGCTGCCTTTGTGTGATGGTCGAGGATGGAGGCTGCACAGTGCAGATTTCTCATCTGTGTTCACCCAGAGCAGTTTTTTCCTCATCTTGTGGCTTTTCTAGTACATTTTCCAAGAGTTTTCATAGGGAGTTAATGGAACAGCAGACATGAGTTACAGATGCCATGGCACTGAATGTTCCTCCTCATTGTGGAAAGCATCCTAACTGCAGTGTTTCCTGAGAACTTCTCCTGGGTTTGGTGAGGAGTGGGAGTAGTTTGGTGGATAGCTTTGAGAAAGGGTACAATCACCTGCTGGCACTTCCAAAGGCAGGTCTGTTTGTTCGGGGTTGGTTTGCTCCATGCTGTGTTGCCTTGAGAAGACAAGGTAAGCAGGTTTGAGAAGGGTGGAAGGGGTGGTGTTCCTCTGCTGCCGGTGACAGATGGGATTGGAGGCTTTTGAAGCTCAGAGCCCCTCCTTACAGAAGCACAGGGCAGTTGTAATAAGTTGGGAGTATTTTAACTGAAGCTCCTAAAGTAAATGACAGGGCCTTGGATGTCCAAGAGCTGCCTGGAGAGCAGTTTGTGAACCATGCACTTGGTGGTTGCAGATCTCACACTGAGGGTTGCAGAGGGAGGCCCTGCCTGTGTTAATGAGCACTTGACACCAGGTTGGCCCTTTTGACTCGGATATCCACGCCATGAGCTTTGTGAGAAATGAAGCAGATCTTTCCCATTCATATACTTTGGTCCAAAACTGAGCAGAACATTAATAATGCAGAAGAGTCTGCTTTGGGGTTTTTCCTGCATGGTGAGTTCAGGAGAGAGTGTCTTAAAGAACATTTGCTTCTCAGCAAATAAGTTGCAATGTGGGAAATGAAAAGTTAAGGAAATAACATCTCTTTCTGATTACCTGAGGAATTGTTGACCTGGTTCCTTGCATAGAAATGTTAAGCTGAGCTGTGACATCAAATCAAGGTAAAACACCAAAAAGCTGTAGAAAAAGCATAAATGTCTTAAAAATGGAAAAGGAGAGCAAAGTGGCTCCTGGTTTGTCTCTGTGCTTGTTCAGATTGTCTCTCTGTGCGTTTCTCAGGTGCTCTGGTGTGAGTGGGAGGCTGTTGTGCTCAGCAGCTGTGAGTGAGCAGAGTTGAGCTCTAGTTTGAAGAGTCGGCCTGACAAACACAGGGTCCTCCTGGCTCTCCCTGACATGCTCTCGCATCCTCTTTATTAGTTGTTGTCTTTACCTTGTCAAAACTGTTTTTAGAAGATTCTTCACTATTTTGAGCTCTTGGACAAGAGATGAGATACAACAGTGCAGGAGTGGCACTTCTTAGGTTGTTTCTGTCCATGCCATGTTCCTCACTGTTGCCAACTTGTGATGGCAGTGTGGTGACCTCCCTGTGATGTGGCCATCACCTGGGTTCGTGACTGCTGACTTTTGTTTTAGGTGGTAGGGACTGTGCTTAGCTACTGCGTGAGGTAGCATTTGCTTCTCCATGGAGGCAAGAAAAAACAGAATGAAGCGTTAATGCTGTTCTTGAAATAGCCACAGAAACTTTCAATGTGGTGCTGTGAAATTGTTCATCCTCTCAAAGTCTGTGGGGGTTTTCTTGTCCCCTTTGATGGGCAGAGGGCTGGATGATCCTTCAGCAAGAGGGTGGCAAGAGTGATAGTAGTCCATTCCCAGCCTTCTATGCTGGCTGCAATAACTTTTTTCTTCAGCTCTGGTGCAGACCACCAACACAGAGGAATGGGAGAAGGGGGACACACAGCTGCGTGTGGCCTCACTGTGTGTTTGTGGGTACACAGGTGGCTCTTGGGGGCAGCTTATGTTGTGCTCTGTGTTTGTCTTCTGGCAAGAGTTCCACGTTCCTGACCCCTCCTTCCCCTTTTTTCTTTGTGCAGTGGGTGGCGAGATCCCGCTGGACATGCGGCTGGGCGGTGGGCAGCTGGTGTCTGAGGAGCTCATGAACTTGGGTGAAAGTTTCACGCAGACCAACGACCCGTCGCTGAAGCTCTTCCAGTGCGCTGTGTGCAACAAGTTCACCACAGATAATTTGGACATGCTGGGCCTCCACATGAACGTGGAGCGAAGCCTCCCCGAGGACGAGTGGAAGGCGGTGATGGGGGACTCGTACCAGTGCAAGCTGTGCCGCTACAACACACAGCTGAAGGCCAACTTCCAGCTGCACTGTAAGACAGACAAGCACGTGCAGAAATACCAGCTGGTGGCACACATCAAGGAGGGGGGCAAAGCCAACGAATGGAGGCTCAAGTGTGTGGCCATTGGGAACCCAGTCCATCTGAAATGCAATGCGTGTGACTACTACACCAACAGTTTGGAGAAGCTGCGTCTCCACACCGTGAACTCGAGGCACGAGGCCAGCCTGAAGCTCTATAAGGTAAGGCTTGGCTTTGCTTCATCTTCTTTTGTTTTTCAAGGAGAATCTGTGTTGAACCACAGTGGATTGTGACCCTTTGGAGACGAGGTGCTGGGAGCTCTCCATTGGCACCCAGTCCACTGCATGCTGCAGCTCTTCAGCCTGTGTTCTGTTAGTGACTCTGCTTGTCCAGGCTTCAGATGGGTAGATGTTCACGCCACAGTGCTTTGAGGGAGCCCGTGTGTCTTACAGCATTGCAACTGTGATGCTCTGCACAGAAATTGAACAATCACTCTTAGGAAAATTGTATAAGGTGACGTTTGCCTGTGGTTTGTTGGCTCTTTCCCATACGAGTTTGTCACTTTGTGTCCCTTGAAGTATTTTAGTGTGGTCCGAGTGCTGGTCCTGGCACTGGGCAGGTGGAAGGGCTGTCACTGCAGTGCTGTTGTGCTCTGTGCACCTCAGTGCTGGGATCTGTAAGCAAAGCCCTGCTGGGTGCTGGGCAGGGGAGGAGGCTGGAAGAGGAGCCGTGAGCGTGGCCCTGCACTTTGGAGGCATTGTGTGTTTTCATCCACAGTGCTATTTGGGCTGTCACTCCCATCTTCTTGTCTTTCCTTCTCCTCCCACCCCCTCTCGTTCTGTGTTGTCTTTATAACCATTATAACCATCTTCTCTTTCCTGTCTCATTCGTCTGATCCCCAGCCCCCTCCCCTTGCTGGCCCAAACCCTGTGGGCTGTAACCCAAGAGGAGCTCCGGATACAGTAAATAGTCCTTTCACTCGTGCAGCAGAATTGCTCCAGACGTTTCTATTGATTTTCACTGGACTTAAAGCTTCACCTTTTTCTCTAATCATCCCATAATAGCTTTAGTATGAACAATCAGGTACGAATTGCCATAAATCTCAGCAGCCGCATCCCCCTCCATTCACACGTGTTCTCCCGCTCATTGTCTGCTCATTCCTCACAGGTTTTTTTATATTCTTTCTGTCGTCATCCTTTTCTTCCTGCTTTCCCCCAAATATGCTGAGGTTTCTTTATATACACACAGAGTGTACCTTGCACTTCTGAATTATTTTTTTGAAAACTTTTCTTTATGTAATGGGAATTTAAGACCTGACATTGAGCTCCATGGTACCCACCGACATCACAGTGTAGACACGGTTTCAAAACTCCTGGATTTTTCCTAGGAATTAACAGTTGCAGCAAATTCAGGGAGGAAGGCGATAACCAGGAGCATCATATAAGGTTTACCTTGAGGTGTGGTCGTTGGACCAGCCTGGAGCTGGTGGGGAGCTGCCCAGAGCAGTGTTGTGTTTCTCTGAGCTCATTGTTGAGGCCAGGATGGCTGTGACAGTGATTGTTCCATCTTGAGCTGGGATCCAGCCTCAGCCAGCAGAATCTGCCTCTGGAAATGATCAGGTCTGCACATACCTCTTTGCTCTCTGGTGTGCAGGACACCTGAGAGAGTTACACAGCTTGGAAACTGTGGGCAGGACAGTCCTCATGACACTCCAAGAGCCCAGCTGACAGAACTGAATCTCCTCCATGGAGGTCAGTTTAGGGTAAAGAGAGTTGTTTGAAAGCTGTATTATGACTTTTTACACATAATACTGTTCCTTTAAGTATACATTGCAAAGGTTTAAAGTTTTATCAGGGCCCTTCATCTACAGTGCGTTCCAGTGGGGAGAAACAATTGTGGCACTAGAATTCTGTCACTGAGGGAAAAGAAAAGGGGGAAAAAAGAAGAAAGGGAAAGAAAATCCCACCAGCATTGGGGGACAGGCATAGGTTCTGATAATAAAGATTCCTATGATGTTTTCCTTGGGCAGGTAATGAGGAATTGTCAGTTTTCAGGTTTGTGAGAGGCCTGGGCAGTCTCAGTGCTGCTACAGCCCCATGTTGCCTCAGACACAGCAGCAGTGAAAGACCAGCTGAAGGATAACATGTTTCAGAGTAATGGATTCCTTTGGAATGCTCCCTGTATTGGCCTTCAGGTGCAGTTGGATAAAGGTGTGAGCAGAGGCTGGTGGATGGCTGGGTTCAGGGTGTCCTAGCTGGGGTCAGGGTTTGGTTTGGTTTGGTTTAGTGGAGGAGCCTCTCTCTGGAGGAGGCGTGGGTCAGACAGGTGCAGCGGGGCTCTCCGCTCATGGGCAGCTGTAACGCCATCTCTGCTGAGAACTGAAGGGATGCAGCAGCACTGGGGGGAGTTCACAGAATGGTTTCTCTTCTCTCAGGCCTTGGTGTGGTCTGCAGTAAATTGAGATTGATTGGATGTTATTTTTCCTCTTGCTAATGTAATCCATTAGCCTGGCACATGCATAATCAGTTTAGAGCACAGTTAACTGGATGTAATCGAGTTCTTCCCTGCCTGCTGGAGAAAATCCTCTCCAGATGCTGCTGGGTGAGAGCACACACTGGGCTTATCACACACAATCCTCCTTATTCTGCTGCTTTTGCCATTTTTTTCCTAAATCACATGTTATTGGCTGCTTGCATTGCCCAAGTGCCACTTCTGTCAGTGTTACTTGCTGCCAGAAAATGTGATCTGGAGACACTGTCAGTCTGCAGTCGGGTGAACCTTTCAGTCCTTTCCTGCAACACTCCCAGTGCCAGGGGAGAAGGTCTGGTCTTCTGCTGCCATCTTCATCCTGTGCATGGCAATAGCTGCTATCAGATCTCTTCCCTGTCAGGGGTAAGGGCAGAGGAATGGCAAAAAAACAGAAAGGTCTGGTAACCTTTTCTTTATTGTTGTGTGCTCCCAATCCCTTGCTGTCCCCTTAAAATTCTGTGACTAAAGTGGAAATCCTGTTGTTTATCTGGCACTTGCTGGGTGAATGTGGTGCCTATGCCTCTCCTGTGACTGCTGACCACCTTGGGTGGCTGAGGGCATTCATACCCTGTAGAGCTCCCTGGAAAGCAAGAGCACCATTGTCAATCCATGGCATTACATTTCTGAGATGGATGCTCTGGCTCAAGGTAGATGGTGGCTTTGAAGACCCTTCCTCCCATAGCTGGGACGTGGTGTGGGCTGGGCTGCGTGGCAGGGTGGTTGTGAGCAGAGGAGCAGCAACCCAGGCTTGTCTCCTCATGGCTGCAGAACTTGGCACCGGGCAGAGCAGCAGCGTTCCACACATCTGGGAGAGGCTGGGCATGAGTTCTCAGCCTCCATGGCACAGGTGGAGTTTCCAGAAGGAATTAATCTGCTTGAGAAAGAGCCAGATTTGGACATTTCCTACAACTTCCTGACAATCTGTAGTTCAGTAAGTGCAGCTCAGAAGAAGTTTAAACAAAGAACTACTGAAGAAACATACTGCTGGCCAGACTGCCAGCAAGTGCCTTCAATGAGTTCATTCAGTGTCTTCCTTTTCAGTGTTTCCAAGTGCTGAGTTCACTTTTTTAGGGAATAGGGAGTCTGAAGGAGAGGGTTTGGGTTACATGGTGCCATGCATAGAGGCTCTTTGTTAGCTGGAGATGCAGAGCATGCAGGAGAATGACTCTTTAATATCAGTGCTCGTGGTGCTGGTGGTGACGAAACTGTGGATCTGTGCTGGCTCGGGCAGAGGCGAAGCCGACCTGTGGGAAGGGAAGAGAAGAGGATGTGCAGCTGCACACCCAGCAGAAGGCCTCAGTTCCACCCTGGAGCAGCACTGGCCCATTCTGCCTCTCCCACAGGAGCTTGTGTCTCATTTGCTGGCCACAGCATTCTCAAAGAAACTTGTTGGAAAATCCCCAGAAAGCTTTAATCCCTGAGGATGCATGGAGTATTGTATGAGGTGTAGTTACAGAAGTATGGTAATGTGGTCAAATTCAATGTCCTTCCATAACAGAGCCAGGCAAAAAGAGTACCTTCTGTAATAGTAGCTAACTTTGAAGTTAGAATCATGTGAAAATGGGTGAGCTACTGTTGGTTACAGTAAAGGCTGTGATGTGTGTGGGTCACAGAGGAGTTACCAGAAAGCACCTTAGGTGCCTGTGTTAAATGTAACAACCCCTGAGAAAACAGAGCAGGGAGAACCTGGCCAAAGTCCGCAGAAAGTCCAATGTGATCAAATAGGAAAGTATTACACGTGGAGGTAGGGAAAGAGAAGAAGGCCTGTGTTACAGGGAGGGGAAGGAGCAGAGAATTCTTCTCATGTGTTTAAGAGCAGAATTGAAAGGTACCTCTGTACAGAGGGTAAATCCTGAAGGGTGGTCTCACGTGGAGGAGCCATGAAGGAAAAAAGTCCCTGACTTAGCAGGACTCTGCTCTGAAGAGTTCTGGAGGAGCCTCACAGGAGGGGCAGAGGCTCCTGGCAGCAGCACGGGCCAGAAACTGCAAAGCATTAAGTCAGCAGATTGAAAGAAACTGTAATAGAAAAGTCCTAGGAGGCACATGGATTAGGAAGGGGAAAAAAGACTTTTGAAAGAGAGGTTCTTGCAGCACTGTCGGCTGTTTGAAGGAGCCCGCCAGGCTGCAGGCAAGGCTGGGCTGGGCTGCAGGGACAGGGGATTCCCAGGGTCTTTGATAAGATTCCCCATGAACAAACTGGAAGGATAACGTGTTTCAGAGCAGGGCTGGGCCCAGGGCTGGGCAGGGTTAGGGAGGTGAAGGATGAGAAACCAAAGGTAAAATAAAAACTAACTTTCCAGGATGGAGGAAAAGGATTGGAAGGAAATGGGGTATTTCTGTGTTTATAAGTGATCCAAAAATGGAGTTAAAGGCAAATTTAAAAATCAGCTTAAGGTAAAAAGAGTGGACCGCTTAGCTGTAAAGCTGTGACAATTGCAGAAGAACTTTACAATGTGAACTGATTTCACAGGAAATGATTGATGGAATTTGGTGTCACAGTGTTAGAGGGATGGGGGGCATACAACCCTACCCGAGGGGGGGGGGTTAGGCTTCCTGCTTCCTCACATATTAAAAAAAAACCCCAAACAAAACAAAAACAGAAGAAAACAACGAAAAAAGGAGGGGTTAATGTTGTTCTTCCTGCAAGCAAGATATGGGATTGTTGCCAATCTTTTTGAAGGCATTGCCTCAATGATCCAGTGGGGTGCAGAAGGGCAAGGGGATAATGTGTGAACTGTGTAAATCCTTGCTTTGTCTGATGGTTCAATACTGTGTTCAATTAGGTTGTTTTAGGAAGGCTTAAAAAAAAACCCTAGAAGATACCAGAGAAAGTTGCAGGAGTGGCAGATGGCTGGAATGACTTAGGTAAAGACCATTGACTTTGGAGTTGGCTTGGCACAGGAATTCAGGGTGGAGGAAAACCTGTGAATTTCATAAATTTCAGTGCTCTCCAAATTGCTTGTTTAATAAAATATTGCCGCATTTGGATTGGTGTGAGTTAGTCTTGCCATAATTCTGCGATAAGGTCAAGCTGAGAGTCTTCCCATCCCATTACTTGGCTGACAGGAGATGTTCCCTGTAGGACTTCAGTGTAGGAAGGCTCTGGGGACCAGCCCAGCTCCAGCCCAGGAAGGCTCTGTTTGGAGCTGCCAAGGGCTGGGCTGATTCAGTTCTGAAATACCCAGATGATGTCGTGGGCAAAAGGAGATGTGTTTGGGTTTTGATTTTTATCACAAACTTCCTCCCATCTCTGCCTTTTAAGGTTCTTGGGGTAAAGTTGCTCACAGAAAGTCTGTCGTGCTCATTAGGAGATTTAGAGCTCTATTAACCTTTGATTTACTCGCTGTCTGCCTTCAGTGTGGTTTGGCTTTATTTTTGCAAGTTTATCTCTTGGAATATAGATGCAGCATCAGAGCTCTGAATTATGCTCTTGAGCAATACAAATTGTGCCTGAAGCCTGTTTAAATTACAGCATATGAGGAACTTGGAGCTGATTTCCTACAAGGTTTAAGACAAATTCCAGTGGCAGCTTCACAAGGGAAATAAATACTCATTTAAGTCTCCCTAAAAAGTTGTTTTTAAAGATGGTCTCCAAAACTTTTAATTCACATCTGCATCCTCTAGTCTTGGATAAACTCATAATGAAAGGAGCTTGTGAACAGCCAGTGTGAGAAGGATGGACCCTTACGATCCAGTACCTTTGGTCCTGCTGGGATTGACAAGTATTTTGATATCAAAAGCTCTCTGGATCAGTTTAACCCTTTGAGATACTTCCCTCATGGGGTTACACATTCCTCTGAGTGACAGATTTCTCCATGGTGTCACCCTGGCATTAAAAGATGTCTTCACCTTCCTTTAGGTATTGAATACCAAAGTCTGTTAGAGCAGGATCACAGAACTTTTCTTTCTCTGCACTGCTTTTTGAAAGGGTTGGGATCACAACTGCTGAGAGCACACAGCATTGCTTGCTCTATGTTTTATTTATGGGCCTCTGTCACTTAGGTTTTTCTTTCAAGTTTTCCAGTAAGTGCTGAGCCATGTGCAGCCAGCAGCTTAGTAAAGAAACCAGCCTGTAAAAGCAACGTAAATAACAAAGGCGTGAGAGTGCAGCTGGAACAGGAGCCCTGGTCACACAGCAGGAACCAGGAGCTCCCCAGAACATGGAGCTAAAACCCCTCAGACAGACAGGGTTTAGAATTCAAAATATTTGTGAGAATGGGCTGCAAAACCCAACTAAACAAACCAAACACAAGAAAAAAAAGTCGAACAGAAAAACACCTTGTCAAGCTTTATCCTAATCTATATAAGCTGAGTTTTTCCTGGCTACTGTAGCAGCCTGTGGGCAGAGCAGCAGGAGGGGGTCTTGGCTCTCTGTATTCACCCAGAGCTGTGGGTCAGCAGGGAGAGAAGCTCAGCACAGGGTGGGGAGGGTCCTGCAAAGCTGGTCTCAACCTCAGGTGTCATCTGAAAGCAAGGTGTCATCATGTTGTTGGAGTTTCATTGTGCATCTGACCCTTTCCCATGCATGATGCCAGTTTGTGTCTGTGTTTATGGTTCATTCTTGTATCCTGGTAATTTTGGAACGTGTGATGAGTATTTAAATTTCCAAGCAGAAATTTTTCCATGTCAGGTGGTGCCTCTTGTTGGGACGTTCAGGGACAGGACAGAATGGTGGCTGGCAGGCTGTGGCAGAGATTGCCTTGGTGGTGTAAGCTGGCAGTGACCCCCTGTCCCCCCAGGCAGGTGTGGAAGGTCGCTGCTCTGCAGAGGAAAGCCTGGAGGGAGAGATGCTGGTGCAGATCCAAAAGACTGGCATTGTTTTCTGGGTGATCAGCCTCTGTGAGCAGAGGGGTAGGCATGCACTGACTGTCCTGCCTGCAGCTTTAGCTCTGCCCTCGGACGCTCCAGTCAGGAGACCTGAGAAGATGCTTGTCCAGGACAGGAAATGGGCCTGTTTGTTGTGGCCTTATCCATCTGATTCTGGGGTCTTACCCCAGTAAGAGTGACAGGATCATACCACAGCATGTTTGTCAGGGTCTTTTCCCCACACCCTGCAGACACCCAACAGATGCAGTTGAAGATGGGCTGGTAGGATCAGAACAAGTCAGGGTTTAGGAGTGCTGGAGCAGGGAGGTAGAGGAGCTGGGAGACAGTTCAGTGTGAGGCTGAAGCAGGCAAGTGAGCTGGTACCTCTGAGGAGGGACCCCCAACAAAAGAGCACGTGGGCTTTTATATCCTCATAGTCTACCCAGGCACAAGGCTCCAGGTCTTTGGTTCCTGCCCCTGTTGTCCTTTTCATCCACTTTGCTGGTGTTACTGGACTCCCATTTCCTTTGTTATCCAAGAGGTTGGCAATTCCCAGTTTCTGCTGTGTCTCCCAGTGTCCATTCACCTGGCTGGTGTCACCCACATTCGTGCCCTTTGTTATCCCAGAGGTTGGCAGCTCACAGCCTCTTGTCCTGGGCTGGAACCCAGAGCTCAATTGGCATTTCAGTCTGTGTTTTGAGTCCAGCTGCCTGGACTAGATGGATTCCTCAACACAGGAATATGCCTCAAAGACCTCAGAATGCTCTTAGTTCCTTTCCTAGTTGGGCAGGGTCAGGTTTTCAGTGCCTTGGGTACCAGCCCTGGCCAAGCACCAGCTCTGCAGCTGTAGGCTCATTGGCGACGACCTCATTAAATAATGGATGGGCATTCATTAGCATCCATCTCTGACAGGGGCTGGTTTGTAGGCCAGGAAGGGGCTCACAAGGTGCTTTCCCCAACCTGTTCTGTGTGACTTGGCATGGACTGATGGTTTCTGTTTGCCTGTGCCAGTACGCTGGGCTGCAGGACGCTGTGTCGTCCTTCTCCAGCTTTAACTGAACTGTTCCTAAAGAAATTGTTGTAACAAAGTCCCCAGAATTGCTGTGGAAGCAGCATGGGAGGTTCTGTGTTTGCTATCTCATAGGGAATTCATTAAATTACAATAAATAATGTATGCATGATACATAACTTAATACCATAATGGGCTTTTTCCCCTTCTTGCCAGTCGTAAAAATCCTGCTCCTGAGCTGTGACGTGGGCAATAAGTTCTGCAAGTCAAATTAGGCAATGAGTTGCACTTGTGCAACAGGTTCTCTGGAAGTTGAGCCTTGGGGTGCAGTTGGACAGGCTGTGCTCAGCCTGGCTCTGCTCAGCCTGGCTGCAGCTGTTGGGAGATCCCTGGCTCCAGGTAGCTTTGGCAGAGAGGCAAGGCTTGGAGCCTACAGCCCGGGGCTGTGGGGCAGAGCCCAGCACGACAGTCCCCCCACAGCATCTCTTTTGTTCTGCTTTAAAGCAGGTAGGTACCTGCCTCTGGCCATTGAGCCATCAGTGCAGTGCAGCTATTCCCAGCATCCGGGCTTTCCTCTTTGTCCTAGAGATTGCCTCGGGATTTTTCTGTTCTGCTGAGTTGGCTGTGGCTCAGGTAGAAGTGCAGTGGCTGATGTGTCCCCCAGCTGTTTGAGCCTGCTGTGACCCCCCCGTGTCAGCTCTGGGCTCACAGGCCGGCGAGGTGGGGAGCTGGTTGCAGGAGGCAGAGATGTTCTGATTTAATTGGGCAGGATATAAATGCCTGACTGGTATCCCTGCCTTTCATCTCTGAGCAGACCTGCAGAATGTGCTCAGGCTGACGGACATTGCTGTTTGGGTTCCACCACATAGATGTAGCATTTGGGGTTCTCTGAGCCAGTTTCTGCCCCCTCAGCTGCCCCGTGGCCTCTGGGCTGTCTTCTGCCCCTGGTTCAGGCAGCACAGCCCCATCTCACCCACTCTGCTCCTCCCTGTGCTCGAGGAAGGATGGATACAAAGAGAATCACCTGGGGAAGTTTCAGGCAGCAGTAACAAAGCCTGTCTCCACAGAGGGGAGGCTAATTACACAGCTAATTAATCCAACAGATGTCACTTTAAATGCCTGTTTCTTTGTGATTCTGTTGCACACATCATGCTGGTTAAACAGACTTCATGGACCCAGTTCAAAATGCCTGCACAGGCTGCTGGGAGCTGGCAGGGAGACCCCAGGGTGTCCTGTTCCACTGGGAGGAGCAAGTCCCAGGCAGCCTGGTCTGGGCTGCTCTGTGCACAGACTGCACATGGGGGAAATGCCGTGTAATAGCTCTGCTGAGTTAAAAACTGAAATAGCAGCTGTGAGGATTGAAGGGGTTCTTTACATTCTTGCTGCCAGTACAGGGCTGAGGCACAGGGGACCTCCTCCCACCACAGGGCTTGGGGTGAGGGAGAGGGGACCCCATCCTGCCTCATCAGCTCTGCTGGCATGAGGAAAAGAGAGTTTGGAAACCTGAGCTGCTCTGGTGAGGTCAGCAGTTCAGACTCAAGGCGGTGGAGGGCACAACGTGCTGTCTGTCTGTCTGTCTGTGGTGAATGTGGTCTGTCTGGTTCCTTCAGCATCGGGAGGGCTCCCTGCTCTGCCTCCTCAGGGAGGAGGCAAAATGAACATTTCTTCAACGTTTTAAGCGAATCCTTGCTCATGAAGGCACAGCCATGACGTGCTGGCCCTGCAGAAGAAGGGAGCAGTTTATATTCTTGTGTGGAGCTGGTCCTGTGTGCTGAGAGTCAGTGTCACTGTGTGACAGCTCTTGTCAGCCTCTGCTGAGACTCCCCCCATTCAGCATCTGGCTGCCAGCTGGGGGAATGGGCACAGCCGTGGCACCACAGTGGTGTCAGTGCTGGGGGCTTTAGCAGGGAATGTTGTGGTATCTTCCTCACTTTGTGTGGTTCTGCAGGCTGGTACCATTTGGGCAAGGTGTGAACACATGTCTGTCACCTGAGGCCAGCCCTGCTGTGGTCAGGTACTGTCACACTGTATGGGCATGTCCCCATGGAGGACTGGCCTTGGGAAATGTCCCATGTTCTGTGTGTCTGCTCTGCTGCCTTGGCCTTTTGTTCCACTTGGATACTGGAGGAGTCAGATGGTTCCCTGCATCTCACTGAGCAGATTCCTTGTGGACATAGTGGACTCCTGCAGCACTTGGCTGCAGTGTGGGACCAGGGCCCCCAACTGTGTGCTTGGGGGGAGCTGCTGGAATGGAAATGCAACCCCAGCACTGTGGAAATGCCCCATGGGAGAGTGCTGGAGGCAGTGGTTGAGCTGCCTGGTGCAGCTGCGGGGGAAGAGCATCTTCCTGGGGTCCCAAGCTCCTCGGTGAGTCGCAGTTGGCGGCTCGATTCAGTGTAATGGATGTGTGCTCATTTCCCACAGCTGATGAGGATTATATCAGCTTGGTTTAACAGTCTCATTTGCTGCTCCCAGTGCACACTTGTTTTAATGCGTTTCAGTTAATGAGGTAGAAGAGAGAATGAGGTGTTACTGTTTATGTACAGACAGTGAGGCTGTGCCGAGGGCTCTGGAGCCCGGCAGTCCCTGCCCAGTGCTCTCCAAGGGACAGCATTAGCTGGCATTTATAGAAAATTTATTGGCTGCGGTTTATCCAGGTAAAATTTCTCCCAGTGGTGCATGTTTCCCTCTCCTGCCTACCTTATGCTTTATTGCAAGCTACAAGACACAGGTCCAGCAGCCTGTCCGTGGGCAGGGGATGTCAGTGGGCTGAGGGCACCGGTGTGGAGTATTACAAAACAATGCAATATTTTTGATGTGGGCAAAGCTGCTGCCATCTACCTGGGGTAAAAAGTTCAAGTGTGCCCCTAGGGGGTTTATGGCTGGGACACTCCAAGCTTTCATTGCTCCATTGCTGTGATATTTTCAGGTCCCTGTGGGGTCAGGGCCATGCAGTGCCAGGCCCTGGGTGAGTTGGTTCCTTCACTGGTGCCCTCGGAGCACTTACCTGCTGTGTCCTCTCCAGAGGGGTTGTGCTGTGCCCAGGTGTGGAAATGGACACTGGTGCCCTGACCTGAGGGACTCTGCCTTCCTGAAAAACTGGTTGTCCTTGTGCTGACAGTGAATATTTGCCATGGGGTGGACTGGAGCTGCGCTCCTCAGAGTGGCATCCCACGTCCCCAGCCCGTGCTTGGTGCAGTGAGTGGCTGAGGCCACTGCCTGGGTGCTGGCCAAGGGCCAGGCTGGCACCAGGGCTGACAGCAGCCAGAGGCCGTGCACGTGCTGCTGCTTTGAAGGTGAAGCTGCTGTTGGTTTAAGCGGGAATTAAACAATTTCCACGTCTTAGTTCTCCCCACCTCCAGTGGATTGACTCTATAAATTGTCAGCCTGTTGACATTTTAATGTGAATTATGTCATATGGTATCCCCTTTGATTTCAACATGCCTTAGTTTGTAAATACACGAGCCTCTCAAAGGGCTGTGGTTAGCGCACACGCGGGAGGCCTCGGGCGTTTTGGTGGGGAAGGAGAGCAGCGCTCGTCTGGCGGCAGCTCTGGTGCCTGGCACGGCACCGCAGGCCTGGCGCCACGGCACTGCAACCACAGCCACGGCACCGCACCCACGGCACCCGCAGCCACGGCACACGGCACTGCAACCACGGCATCCACAGCCACAGCGCACGGCACCACAGGCCTGGCGCCACGGCACACACAGCCACGGCACACACAGCCACAGCACACACAGCCACGGCACACACAGCTACAGTGTGCAGCCACAGCACCGTGGCCGTGGCACCCGCGGCCACAGCACACGGCACCCACAGCCACGACACCGCAGCAATGGCACACGGCACCTGCAGCCCCGGCACATGCTGTGGTACCAGCTGAGCCCAGACCTGCCCATGGGAGAAGGCACAGAAGAAGGACAGTGCCCGGCTTTGCCTTTTGACCACTGCAGCAGTGCTGGAAAGGGACCAGATGCTGAAGTCCCTCAGAGAAGGGTCATGCTGTCCCAGAGCAGGTTCTCAGGCATGCTGTGATCATAGGTGGGAGAGGCTTAAAGACTTCGGAGTCCTGCACATGTTTTTATGTTGTGGGGTTTGTGTTACAGACACTTCTGGCTGCCTGTGAGTTTTTTTCATGGTCCCACAAAGCAGGAACTTGCTTTTATCATTTTCACTCCTCCTTGGCCCTGACTTACCTGAATTTCCCAGTGCATGCACTGCAGTGCCCAACTAGATCTGTCAAAGTGTCTGACTCTGGACTGGGCAGAGGGATTATCCAGACATAAAACCTTGCAGACTGGCCCCCTGTAGCATATGGTAATCCCATCCCGAGCAGGTATTTTTGCAGACAATTTAATCCCATGTGGTCACAGAAATGAGAATTTCGGGGCAGTTGGAGTAACTGGAGTTACACCTGCAATTTCATAAACAGAGTTTAGAAATCTGTTGTCTCCTCACACCTTTCTGCTGTGAGTGGATGCTGCTCCTAGAAAAAGGTTTTGTTGCTTCCGTTTTATGTTTGAATTGCAGTGGACGGTACACCCTCCTAATGCTGGTCAGTGCTGCCTCCATAGTGTTTGTCATTTATCCCGTGTGTGTCTCTGCAGGCTGCCCACTAGGACTGCAGAGCCAGAATGGCTGTAAACAGTGGGTCTGCTTTTTCCCAGGGGTTTCTGTACCTGTGAAGGCAAATGCCAGTGGCTGCAGATACACGTGAACAAAGAGAGCACCAAAGAGCAGAGACATTTATCATCTCGGGGTTGCTCTGTTTGCGTCAGTGTGCTTCTGCACTCTCCGTGTTTTCCATTGCTGTAGTCTGTCTTGGAGGGAATAGCTGCAGCTAATGCTCAGAGCCATTCCATTCTCTTGTAGATCCCTCTGCAGGATTTTACTACAGTGGAATTAGATTTTAGATATACACAGGAAACACAGAGCAGCAAACCCAACTGTTCATAGGTTGCAAACTGCTTGGAGGCTGTGTACAGAATCCATGAGGCAGACAGCTGTGCTGCTGTGGATTGCTGTGGGTCATTGTCCTTCCTGGTGGAAACCAGGTGGGCTGAGAACCATTACATGCCCAAGGACAGGAGAGGCCTCCCAGGTAAATTTGGAGGAGTCTGTGTTTGGAAGGCTTCTCCTCCCTGAGTGCTTGGTGGCTTTCCTTACAGAGCAGTAGCTCAGGAGTGTGGGGCAAGGAGAGATTGCATGAATTTCTGTACACAGTTCTTAGGACCACATTAGTGTCCATTGGGTTCATGGAGCCCTCACAATCTTCCAGAGCACTGGAAGTAGCAGGTTGCCTTAATTCAGCCCTTTGTGTGCAGACATTATTTTGGTTCTTAATTATAAGTAGTTCCATACATATTTTTCCAGCAGGATCCTTGCCTCATTCTGTGAGTAATTATTCCATTTCTTTTTATCTTCCTCTTTCATTACATTGCCCCAGGCTTTGTCTAATACAATCCAAAGCTTTCACTGAATGAAGAATTATTTATTTTCTCATGGGCATTTCCGTGGTGCTCTGTGTTCTGTTTGTGTTTCACAGACACTAAAGGAACTTACCTTGGCAGCGTGGTCTGAAATCAGCTGGTGCTCCTGTCCCCGTGTTCAGGGTAGGCTGATGCACAACGTGTGCCTCAGAGGTTGTGCTCTGGCTGCCCAGCCCTGCAGCCTGTGCTCCTGGAGAAGGGCTGCTCCACTGCCAGGGGGCTTCCCTGGCTCTGCTGGTTTTCAACTCACCCACAACACTCAAGCAGTATTATATATTTCCTCTTTCTGCTTCCATTCTGTCATATTAGTCCCTCACACCATCCTTTAGTTTTCCTTCCTTCCTTATTACCTGATCTTGAAAAATCCTTGCTGTGGACTGTGGGCAAAGGATGAGCTGAGTCTTCTGTTTTTTCATGGATTTCTGTGGGCTTCTGTGTGGGGAGGTTGTGTCCTCCATGTCTTTGATACTCATATTCTGCGATTTTGCGATGGAGAGGATTGAAAAATTGTCCTGTGCATTGTTTTTACTGGTTTTGGTTATCTACTGGGAGTTCAGGTGGTACCAGTGCTGTAAGAAGTTATAAAGAAGCAGTATGAAAACAAGGAAAGCTTCAGTCCATCACAACTTCCCTGGAGATGGATGAAACAATAAACCCCAGACGAGGGGAGTTAATCTGTGTCCACAGTGTTTTATTAAACAGTGTGAGGCTTTCTCAGGCTGGGTTTCTGTGGCTGCTTCAGTGTCCCACATGGTTTCATGGTGCATTGTTAAAACAGTCCCTGGCTGCACAGGGGGGTCCCCTCCTGTCCCCCCACCCTGACCTCACCTCCCTGGTGCTGCTGGGGTTCTGCACTGCAGTCCCTGGGGCACCTGGACCAAGGCAGGACAAAGGGACTGGCACACCTGGGCACCCCTTGACTTCGGGGTGTGGGGCAGAGCACAGGGCTGCCAGACAGTTCTCAAGCCTCTCCTTCAGAGACTGGTGGTTCTTTTCCAAAAGATTTANTTAAAGCAGGCTCCACACACACAGAGGGCTTTGGGTGGCTAAGTCAGAGCTGCATTATCAACACAGGAGCCAGGACTGTGTTGCATCAGAGCCTCCTCGGAGAGCCCTGCGTAACACAGGGTTCATTCCCACAGCTGCCAGAGGAAACAAAACATCACTGGTATGGAGAGTCCTAGCCTGGCTCTGTGTTACAGAAAGCCCTCTTCAATCACTCAGCAGCTACACAATTACAATATGGACAACAGATTTCGATCCTGCTGTCTTTCCAGGTTCCCCCCAGACCTTTTGATTACATAATTTACTTTTTATCCAGTGTTTTTCCATATTCCCAGGCTGCTCTAGTTCACCTGAGTGTTCGCAGCTTAGCATCTCACACTGAACTGATTATTTTCAAGTAGATGTGCAAAATATGTTGTAAAGGTCTGGGCAGGGCATTGTGAGGCCTGCTTATGGTTACTGTCTTCAGTTGATTTTCCCCATTTGTTTTCCTAAGCCTGGAAAAGATGAGGCTCTGTGAATTCCTCAGCTCCTGCCTATCCAGCACTGAGAAAGGAGTGGGCTGGAAGCCCTGAACCTCTTCCTTGGTGATGTTGCTGCATTCTGGCACTTTTTTTTTTCCTTTTTTTAATCACTCCATCCTATTGCTGTGCATAGAGTGCTTTGCAGGCAAAAGTGCAGCTCTTCTGCCATGTTTCCCCAGGGATGACGGCATCCTTGGAAATGTGAAGTGACAAAACTGTTTGCTTTCCTGAGGATCAGAATATCCCCAGTCCAGGCTTTGGCTCAGTTGTAAGAGGAGTTCAACCATTCCCAAGCTCTGTGCTCTCCACAGGAGCTGCTGGGTGAGGCTGGCTCTGGGTAACATCCCTTACACCCTGACTGGTTGTAGGAGAGGTCACTTTGTGTGAGGTTTGTTGGTTCCTGTTGCTCAGCGGTGCACAGGTGAGCAGGGCACCTTGCAGGGCTGGGGTGGGTCCTGTGGTGGAGCCACAGCCGGGCAGGAGCGTGCAGGGTTGAGGGCAGCACTTTACAGGCCAGCTGATAGGAAATGTACTCTCGTGGTGCTTTGGGTTTAGCACTATAATTAGCAGGATCGATACTCACGCTCCTGTGTGCATCTCCGTGTACAGCAGTGCTTGCGCCTGTATCTCCCGGGGGAGATTTTGGGGATCTGGAAGATTCTCTGCAGTTGAAGGTGCAGTTGCCCAAGAGTGGATTTCCCGTGCTGGCAGGACTTTGCAGCGCAGCTGTGGGAGAGGAGAGGGTTGGATGCTGTAGGAGAGTGCCCAAGTACGGTCAGGACTGTTACTTTCCCCGTCTCTGGGCTCAGCAGGTGTACGGTGACCCAGGTGTGCAAGGGATACCTGTGCTGCTGGAGTTAGGTACTGCAGCTGGAGAGCAGCATCTCTGGCTGTTCCCTCACCTCCCTTGGCAGCTCCTCCCTCCCTCAAGAGATCTTCAGCCAGCATCCCTCTCTGTTTCCTCTGCACTGGGAAGGGTTGGCTGGCATAACTGGGTCACTGCTGGCTCCCTCATGGACTTTGCCTTTCCTCAAGACATAGGAGGGAAGTCTTCCACAGGAAGAGTCTTAGTGAAGCTCTTGACTGTCCCCACACAGGTTTGCATCTTTGGGCATCTCCTCCGAGGAATGATTAATTAGTGCTTGCAGGTCTGTTGCACAATTAAAAAGGCGTGGGGGATGTGATTACAAGTTCAACCTTTCTTGGTGCTTGCTTTGTGTTAACCTCTGTTGTTCTCTGTCCACAGACCCCATGGGACTGTGGGTGTGCAGGGATGCTGCTCATCACGGTCATCATAAACAATGTCCTTGTTAGGAGCTGCTCCAAGACCCTGGGTAGAAGTTGGCTGCTGGAGCCAAGCAGTAGCTGGGACTGTGCCTCCCCCTGGGCTTTAGCCCCTCCTCATTAAGCAGGTCCGGGCTATTGATTGGGAGCTTGTGTTTGGAAGAGTCTTACTTACTCTATGCATTATCTTGACAGATTGATCAGACCTGATTGAGAACCTCTTAAAGGAACGAACAGCTGTAATGGGAAAGTTGGACTCTGTCATCCGTTAGGATGATTCTGGGAGCGAGAAGAACGAGGCTGACATCTTGGAGCAATTGTATTTACAATTAACATGGCTGAAAACGATTGCCTCTATTGATCCCCCCTTCCTGCAATTACAGCCCCATTGTTTACATTCCAGCACTTCAGTTATAAAAAGGAAATTCAATAATTATTGCATTATTTAAAGTTAAAGTGCCACAGAGTTTGCTGGCTATGCTTGCTGGTTGATTTAACGTTCAGTAAAATCCATGCTGAGCTCTCCATCCTTAGGCTGAGCAATATTTGGCTTTTAATGAGCCTTCGAGGGCTGGTGGAGCAAACCCCATTTGCTGGGTCACTTTTGGGTTTGTGAGGGAACCCAAAACCTTGCAGCATGGCTAGCACCAGCCACATGGCTAACAGGGAGAGCATCTGTTGCATTCACTTATTGCCAGGCAGGGCTGGAGGGCTCAGAAAATACAGATGTGGTGGGGTATAGGGGTGGGCTGTTAATGGGGGCAGTTGTGGCTGTTCTTCAGGCCTTTCC
This sequence comes from Pycnonotus jocosus, assembly GCA_013400435.1. NCBI lineage: Eukaryota > Metazoa > Chordata > Aves > Passeriformes > Pycnonotidae > Pycnonotus > Pycnonotus jocosus. Next base: position 60,498 of record VWYP01008230.1, read on the forward strand.
ATATGATTTGGGGACTTGGCTCGGTACCTCAGCCTCTGTGGCAGGAGGAAGTGCTGCATTTCCAAGTAAGAAATATCAGGATCAGAGAGCAGTTGCCACAAGCTGAGCTGCAGAAACTCAGGGGCAAATGAGCTCGAGCCCCAGCACTGGCACTGCACCGTGGAAGTGTGATGCACGGAGGCAGGAGGCTGGAGGAGGGAAGGGTTTGTAACACTGCTCCTTTGGAAGCAGTAAACAATTCGGGATGTTGGTTGGATATGAAAGAGCAGAAGTTCAGCTTTTGAACCTGCTGAATGCAGAATCAATTTTCCCCCCTTGCAGGAAGAAGGGGAAACCCTGTTGTCACTGCAGATCCCCCCAGTGCACAGCCAGCGTGTCCCACTGCGCGCTGCAGCTGCTCCCCGGCTCCAGGAAATTCCAGCTGGGGCTGCAGGTGTGAAAGGAGAGCAAGATGGATTGGCCAGCCCTGACTTTTATGGAGTACTTGGAACAGACCAGGATCAGACAGCTGCATCCACATGACTTTCATTAAAAATTCAGATTCTTCTCTTGCAGGGCTGTGTGATTTATCTCGTGCAGCACATCAGAGGCACACGGGGGCCAGGAGATGCTCACAAGGCCTCTGAGGTCTGCAGCAGGGTTGGGTCCCTTTCTGTAGTGACCCACAGCCCCCACTCCAGCTCTGCTGTAAGGGTCACCTCCTGTCCCTCCCCAGGGGCATACATTCCTCGCTGGCACCTGAAGTGTTTCCTGCCAAGCCTGTGACTAATTACTGCTGTCTGACCTCACCCCGGGGAAGAGTCCGTCCCTGGGTATTCTCCTGCGCTGCAGATCTGCTGGCAGGGCTGAAGGGGTTCCAGTAGCTCCTGAGCTTGGGTCAGCCTGTCTGGGTAAACACTGAGGCACTCCCTGGTTCCATGTGCTGGTTCTGATCACTGGGGCTGCTCAGACATTAGTGCTTGCAGGGGAAAGCCAGCGCAATGCACCTCTGTGGTGCCACTTCTTTCCTGGCTTTTGTGACCTTCCAGCAGATTTTTGGCTCCTTCTTCCCCAGCTGTGTCTGTCAGTTCTTTGAAATCACTGCTAGCTTTACCCATCCTAGCAGAGCTGAGTGCTGAGTTCAGTGGTAAGAAAAGTGTTACCTGTGGAGAAAAGCTCTGCCGAAGATGTTGAAGTCTGACAACTTCTTTTTCAAGAATCTCTGAGTAGTGGAGTGGCTGGCCTTTGTTTTCATGGCAGGGTATCCTGTGATGTGAAAGTGCTCGGAAGTGATGTGGAGGAGGTTTCTGCAGGCTGTTTGTCAGTGACCCACACAGCACCTGGCCGTACAGAATGGTCAGAGTGGTGAGGAAGAGGATGTTTGTGCAAGCAGGAGGGCGGGGAGCTGGCTGGGGCCGTGCCCAGCAGGCTCTGTGCAGCCCTGGAGTGCTGTCAGCTGAGGGTCTGCAGGGCTGCAGCCGGCGGCCCTGTCACAGCCAGAGGGGGGAACATCGTTCCTTTTGTTCCTGCTGCTGTGCTGCTGTGTAGCTCCCAGTCATTATTTTCCCACTTTGGGTTCTGGCCCCCAGTCCTGTGTCCTCATCTGCTTCTCCTGCCCAGAGAGAGCCAGACGTGTGCAGGGGATCTCGCAGGGCAGCTGGGGACCACCATCTGCCTGTCCTTGGGGCAGGGACTGAGTTTCTGCTGCTGGTTGTCCTGTCAAAGTCTGCAGAAGAAGGGGCCATCGTCAAGTCTGGAGAGAGTTTTCTCACATGTTCTACTGCTTTTGTAGCATGGACACCTCCTGGGGATGGTGATGGGGTGTTCCCCCTCACAGTGCAAACCAAGTTCTTGAGAGGTTCCCAGTGCTGTGAGCGTGGGCTTGTCTTGAACTGCATTCAGAGCCCTCCGAAGGGTAAACCAGTTAAGGCTGCATAGGAACTGGGCCTTTTTTATTGAATAATAAACATCCAAAGCATGAAGTAGTTCAAAGAGTTGTTGCATCTCCCTGGTGGGTTGAGGTTACAGGTCAGATGTCCCCCAGAACAGCAGCTGAGTTGTTTAACATGGCAGAGAGGGATCTGAGCCCTCCTGGTGCCCCGGCAGTGCTTCGGAGGGGGGTTCTGTCCTGTCACCATTGGAATCAGGCTCATTGCACCATGGCTGAATAAACTGTGCAGAAGAGATTTTGAGCAGATAGCGGGTTAACATCTTTTAAAATTTAAAAGATGCAGAAAAGCTTAGATGTTGAATATGAACTGCAGGACCAGCTGCAGAGGTGTTAAGGAGAGCTTGTTACTTGTGTAAGAGCAGCAGCTCTGAGTCTCAGTCCTGGGTATTAGAGTGTTAGCTCCAAGGAGCATTGTGTGGTATGTGGCATGGGCTGCGGGGGGCTGTCTGCAGCAGGGCAGGGTGATACAGTGTCATGTTCAATTCCATGATTGTTGTAAAGTACTGTGGGTGAGGCAGCATAGGGTGGGGAGAGGAGAGATGGTAAAATAAACAAGAGTTTGGGATATGTGAAAGATGGAGGGCGAGAAACAAGAACTGACTGTAGCATCATTCCTTACTTTGTTTAAGAATCAGATTTCTGTAGTCGTAGCCTGTGAGCATTTACTGCTTGGCAGATGAAAACAGTTCTGGGGCAGATCTGGAGAGGGACAGCTGGCCAGTCAGTCTGGTGGTGTGGTGGGGCCAGCCCAGTGACCCCAGCCACGCCGCAGGCCTGGAGGACACTGAGGGACGGGTGGCACCGAGCTGGGGCAGAGCAGGGAGATGAGGCCTCTGGGCAGCACCCTCCTGTGCCAGTGAGGACACAGCTCCGTGTCTGCAGACAGGCTGGCTTTGGTGGGCTGTGTGGGAATTGGTGCTGGGAGCCTGCAGTGGTGGGCAGCACTGGGTACCTACAGGAGCACCCGTGTCCCCGGGCAGCTGCACTCATGAGCCGTATGGTTTCCATCAGAGCATTCCTCTCTCTGTTTCTGATTTAAAGTGTAGCTTTGACTCACCCTGATCAATATTTTGCATGCCATGCGTGAAGAACCAGATGTTGGAAGTTTCCTATTGTGGAGAGGGAGGGGGCAAACACCCCCTCAGACTCACAGAAATCGATGTTTTCTGACAGAAGTTGGTTGGTTTTCCTTGGAACAATATATTCTTTTGATTTTCAAGTTGATTTGTCTTCTAACAAGGTTCTGGTTTAGTATTTTGAATTTGTTTCCTGTGATACAGATAAATCCTCACAAGGGGGAAGTTTAACAGTGTGATGGGCAATAACTACATGTACTTGGACAACATTTCATTGCCTCCAGCAGCTCACAGCTTGGACTGGCTCGGCCCTCACGTCCTCTTTCTCTGGACTGCTCCTTTCCTCTGTTGGAGGATGGGTTGAATCAGGTGCATGCAATGCTGTGCCCAGGCTGGGCTTGGTGGCACTCTCAGCCTGTGACTCCTCCAGCATGACAGGCAGGTGAGGCTGACCCAGCACAGGAGACGTTTGAGAGGAAGCAAGAGAGGAGCGTAAAATAAGACACATTTATTAAACCGTTTAAAACAAATGTTTTCCTAAAACCCCCTTTTAAATGAGAGCAGTGCAGACTGTGCCTCTGGTTCCACAGAGACCACGTCCTTAATATTTCCTTGAACCCGTGACCGGATTTCTCTCTAATTGCTCTCTGGGGCTTTTCCCTGGCTCGGCGCAGAAGCTGCGGCTGAGCCCGTGGGCGCTTCCCGAGCTCCGTGCGGGGTTTTGGGATGGGCCCTCCCCAGCGGGGCTGGCGGGGATGGAGATGGGGCTGGTGTGGCTGCTGGAGCCAGAGCCTGGCCTGCAGCACCCCGGGAGCTGTGGCAGGGCTCAGGGCAGAGCCAGGCTGGCCCGTCTGAGATGGGCACGCAGCTCTTGGGACGGGCCCGCTGACCTTTCATGCCTTAAGCCATTTGTCTTTTTCTGGCTCAGGAAGAGGGTAACGCATGCAAACAATAGAAATGAGATGAGGAAGAAGTTCTTATAAGGGAAAACAGCAAAAAAATCTTTTGAGGGCACCAGTGGGATTAGTGCCCTCGTGGATTCTTCAAATATTACAGTGAATTTAATTAAATACATCGTGATCCCAAAAGAGGCTAGTCTAATTAGCCAGATCTAGAATACATTTATTCTCTTTCCTTACTCTTCCAATCAGAAGCCTCAGCATCAGCTCATATCCTATTTTTAATCATTCCTAGACTCAGAGGGCTCTCCTTCCTCCGTGTGAGCAAGGCACACAGCGCTGGGTAATATGTGTCTTTAATCTTATCTCAGCTGTAACTGAGATAATAAGCATCAGAATTTTTTACCAGAAGGTCCTGGCTGCACGTAGGCAATATTTTTGATTGACAAACCTCAAGATCATGTCCAAATCACCTTACTTGTGCCTTGGGCCAAGTGTGTGGTAAGGAGAGAGTTGCATGAGATGACACAAAGACTCAAGGAGGTCTTGGGGTTGGATGGGAGGAGATGGCAGGGAATATTGCACAGCCGAACTGTTTGGTGTGGGTGGGAACACCAAAGGCCTTCACTGAGGGGTCCTATGTTTTTTCACCTTGGTATTCATTTTTTCTCAACTAGTGACACACCTATACTGTGGGACTGGGAAAGTTGCTGGGACCTCCTGCTATCCAGGGGCAGCAGCTGTGCCATGACAGCCAGCATGGCTGTGCAGGGTAAATTCTTCCCTCTGCTTCTAAGAAATAATTTCCATGTCTGTGGGAGACATGACAGGAAATGGCTGCTTGTTTCCCCAGAGATATGGATCTCTGTATCAGGGGACTGATAGGTTTTGCCAAATAATTGTGCTATGATAATCCAGGATTAGCTGTATTGGCTGTGACCACACAGTTCGGGAGGGGACAGGGTTTCTCCAGGTGCTGGCCTCTCATCATGGCATGCTCACCATTGGCATTTCAGCTGAGGTCTGTGTCACAGCCATCCTACAGGCCAGGCTGCTGCTTCCTTCCTGATCCAAGGGAGTAAAACCTGGGTGTCAGGGAGGAGAGAGCTGGATGATGGACAGGATGGCTCTGCACTCTGCTTCCATACACTGTGTCCAGGACCTCTCTACCTAATAGGTTTGTTGTGTTCTAGGGTTGCTTTGGTTTTGCTCTTCCTAGTTTTCCATGAGAATTTACCAAATTTTATTTGAAGTTTGTTATGCAGTTGGATCCCCTCCAAGGACAAGCTTTGAGTGTGAAGGAATGAGCCCTGAGTGGGTCATGAGCAGGTGTTACTGCTGGGTCTGGTGCTTTCCCTCACCGAGGGAGAGGATGCTGTGTGTCCATGTGTGCTTTGTGCCCATTTTGGTGTGTTTTGGTTTTCATGCTCTTCAGCAGGAGAGCGTGTAGTACCTTGAGAACAAACAGGCGTTGTCCCACTGGATCTGTGTCTAAATATGGTTCCTGAGTAATTCCCGGGTGCCTTTGGCAATTTACAGTGGACACTGGGGGTGATAAAGGACACTGACGTTTCTTTGCTTTGTTCTCCACAGCACCTGCAGCACCACGAGAGCGGGGTCGAAGGGGAAAGCTGCTACTACCACTGTGTCCTGTGTAACTACTCCACCAAGGCCAAGCTGAACCTCATCCAGCACGTGCGCTCCATGAAACACCAGCGGAGTGAAAGCCTGAGGAAGCTCCAGCGCCTCCAGAAGGGCCTTCCTGAGGAAGAGGAGGACCTAGGGCAGATCTTCACCATACGCAAGTGTCCGGCTGCCGAGGCCGGTGAGTGCTGGGGCCGTGGGGTGGGCAGGTGGCGTCACACCCTCTGTGCTGTTTGGTGACAAACTTGGGGATGTTCCTGTGTCTCTTCCCTGCTGTGGGCTGACACAGTTTATCAGGAATACATTACAGGAATCCCACCTGCCTGAGGTGGGGTTTGGGATGTTGAAGTGTGTTTCTTGGTTCAGATTGGTGTCTTAAATCCTGGAATATTGTATGAGCATGTAAAGATACTGTCGTATGTGGACAACTCAACGAACCAGTTGAGCAGTAGATGCTTTGCAATGAGTCAAGCAATGCCCTGAGCACCAGCATAAGCTGTGCCAGCTTGGCATTGATTTCTGGTACTTCAGCCACTCTGGATTGGGAGGGAGAGCTGGACAAAAGGGATGGGCAGGATGTGCGAGTTTTCCATGTCTGTTTTCCATGTCTCCTCTTGATAAGGCAAATAAAGTGAAGGGCTTATATGAAACATTTGCTTATATGGATCATAGGACAGGGATTGCAGCTGTGAATCCAGCAAGAGTTAATGTGCCTAAAAGGAGCAGTTAGGCTGGATGGAGCAGAGATGGTACTTTGCCTGGTCACGTAAAGGGTTGAGACATTCTGAAAAACCCAGGTCTCCTGAAACCCTCTTTGGAGGGAGGAGGAGAATCATCCTGGGGCAACTGTTTTGTGTGCTGTCAAGGCACAATGGTGCTGGTGATGGGGTGTGTCCTCCTAGCTTCAAGCAGAAGTTTTCTCTGTAACTGCTGTGAAAATGGGTAAATCCTGCAAATAGCCACCCTGGGGAACTGGCATTCTGCAGTGAATGCACGTGGAAACGAGGAACGTGGTCTTGACTGAAAGGGGTGAGAAGGGACAGCAGCAGCAGCTGAGAAAGAACATGTGGGGTTTTCAGAAATGTCCCTTGAGTTCACATCTGGGTCCCATTGCTGTTATGCCTGTGAGTAATGAGGTTCTGAAATAAACCCAAAACACTCCAAGAGTGAGACAGGAGATTTTTCGTTAAGAGTTAAATTCAGTCTTGTGGAAAAACGTGCCCAGTCTGTGACCTTGGTGGCCCAGCGGAGTGGAGAGCACAGAGCACGGTTCCCAAAGGTCACGGTGACAGCAAGAGCGGGGTGGTGGCAGCAAGAGCGCAGTGGTGGCAGCCACGCCACCCCAGGGGCAGCAGCTCCAGCAGCCCCCACGCCGCCCTGCTCTGCCCTAGGAAAACATCCCGAATTCAGAAGGGTTCTTTGGGCAGGGCTCTGGGTTCTGAGCTGCTTCAATGCAGAATGAGCAGAGAGGGGAAACCATCCGTGCCCTTTGTGATAGACAGAACAACCTTGCAAACCTTGTTTACTCTAGAAATTTCTGTTTGCCTTGTCTTTTACTGTACAAACCTTATCTTTCCCATCCGGCCACGCAGATTAGGACATGGCAGGTACTGGAAGGGCAGGAGGCTGACTGCCTGGGAGGGAAAATGGTTTAGTGACCATTTTTTAAAAAGTAATATTTTTGAAGTAAAAGTCCTGACAAGTCACTGAAAGGGAAGCTCGATTTACAAATATTTTTATTTCCTTCAAGCTTGTTGCTTCTTCAGCAAAAACTGACATCAAACAAGACACAATTTCTTGATCATATTTTATTTCAAAGGTTATGGATACAAGCAAGAGTAAGGCTGCAGAAGGCAAAGGGGGTATCTTGGATCAGTTTTGCAAGTCACTGTAAGCTGAGATACTTAATTTCAAACACTTCTGGAGCCCTTGTTGAGCTGGTGGAAGTGGGACACCTCACTGGCCTGCTGGGCCAGGCATCCCTGCAGGGATGGGAGTTAGGTTTGGGTGAGAAGCTGCTGTAAGCCCAAGGGGGAGAAGGGGTGCTGCCATCTCCCACTGATTCTGATCATGGTACATCGCCCCAGTGTGGGGACACTCAGCTGTGGGGCGCAGGGACTGTGCCCTGGGTCTCCTCCTGCTCTCCAACAGAGTCTCTCTTGTGTCCCCATCAAGGTTTTTCTTAGTTGTTTTCTGACCACTGAGTGGACTTTTCCCGGCTGCCTTTTGATGAGGCATCTCTGTGGTATTGGGTTTCAGGCTGAGGCGCCTTGACAGGCATTTGTCCATGACACACCTCTGCTGGGGCACAGAGGGACAGTGAGTTTTCTGTTGCTCTGCTGCAGTCCAAGTGTAGTGGTCTGTTCTGTCCTGTGGCCTCCTGTGACACAGTGGAGTTACCTTGTTCTCCTCCTGCTCTGTCCCTGTGCACGGAGTGTAGGTGCTGGGGAGGATGCTGTGTGTACCTACTCTGTGTGTACCTACTCTGTGTGTACCTACTCGCTGCTGTGTGCAGGCATGTAGGAGAAAGCAGTGCTGTCTGGAGACGGTGAGTAGATATTTGCTTGTGTAGATGCATCTCAATCTGTTGGAAGAGAGCTCTGATCACACCTTAATTAGTCCTCTAACAATCTGCAAAGGTCAGTGCCAATTGCCTGTTCATTTACATTTGTAATTGTGATGGTTCTTGATTGCACATTAGTTGCAACTCACTCCCTCCCACCCTGCAGAAGCACAGGCAGCCTGAGCAGCCGCTCCAGGGACACAGGGACCTTTGTCCCTGCCTGTGCCAGCCCCTCAGCTCTCCCCAAAAAGTGGGTGTCTTTTGGGGAAGAGCCTTAGGATCTGCCCTCCACTTCCAGTAAAGGGAAAGTGAAGTTGTTGGCAGGGAAATTATATGGACGTCAGGCAGGAAACCCAGTCCTCCTTGAACTGGATAATTAAAGACAATTGAACTTTTCTGCTTGCTTTGAGAAGTGTGCTCATTACACAGGAGATGGGGGGCGGCTGGAAGTTCAGCTGGTTTGTTGTCAGAGAGAACACAGCTTCAGGGAAGGGGGTATTGTCCTCTCATGGTATTTTTGGACATCTCTTGCTGTGGTATCTGGGCTGTTGCCACTGCAGATGGCAGCCCCTTGCTGCAGCAGCATCTATGTAATGTTACCCATAGGCTAATTGATTTTTAATGATGAGGGTTTAGAGAAGAAAAAAGTGAAGAAAGAGTGACCATAATAAAAACCAAAACGTCCTCTAGATGTTGGATGCACTTGCTCATTAGATAATGACAGAAGCAAATGTGAAACAACCTGTGTCGAATTTTCATTCTGACTTTGGAAGTGTTTCTGACTTTGGGAGTGTTTCTTTCATCCCAGAAGGCATCAAGCACCGCACCCCTCTCCATAGCTGGGGCAGCTGTGCACAGGGTCGTTGGTCAGAGCAGGATTTCTGCTCTGTGTCCAGCACATGGTGCCCCTGCTCTCCCCATGGTATTCCTCTCCATGTGCCACCCACATAGCTGGGGCTGTTGGGCCCCCCTGCTCAGCCTGTGTCCCTCTGGGTGAGTGCTGGTCACACTTTATGTGTTTCCTCCTTCACCTATTTCTCCTGACTCCTCCTGTTTTCCATCTTTGCTCTCTCTTTCCATAGTGTCTTCCTGTGGGAGGAGCAGAAGGCCTTTGCCCGCTCTTCCCACGCTGTGGGACGGACATCCTTTAGGTGTCCATCAGGTGTCTGTGCTCCTTGCCTGCACCAGCTTCTCCCCATTTCACTGCAGAGGACAGTCCCTGTGGTGGCCACGCTGTCACAGCAATCCTTCTCATTGCTGCCAAATCATCTTACTGCAATCATCTCCTTCCAGCGCGGGATTCTTGCTGGGGCCCTTGCAGGAGGAGCAGGGCTAAGCTCTGGCAGCCCTTGCTGGACACCAAATGCTGTGAGCAGCCCCTTTATCCTGGTAGGACGGGGGGCTGGGGAGGTCACCTCTGCCTCTCTGCCCAGCCCTGCTGGAGCTCCCTCTGCCAGCCCACGGCAGGGGACCAGCCAGCCTCCCTGCTCCAAACAGGTGGATTACAGTTATTTCGAGGATTACCTTTACTGCCAAACTCTGCTCTGAAAGCCCCTGGAAAACTGGCTCCTTGGCAGGGGGGCATGCATCAGAGCCCCTGCTTTCCCCCTCTCTCTGCCCCACAGGCAGAGGTGCACTGTCTGTCTACATCTCCCTTGTGTTTCAGTGTTTGACCTTTTGAAGGGCTGGGAGCTGCAGACTGAAATCGGGATGTGAATCTTTAATGAAACCAAGTATGTAAACAGAGCTACAGCATAGCCAAAGCAGTGTTCAGATGAGCAAACTCCACATGGTTTAAAAGCAGTAGTTGCCAACCTCAGAATTGGAGAAACACCTCTCAGCCTGAGTGTGCCTGTGTTGGCTGCAGACAGCAGGGTTTGGCTGCTGCTCCTCTGTGCCCTGAGACTGTGCTCCTCCCTGCCAGGCAGCTCTGTGCTCCTCCCTGCCAGGCAGCTCTGTGCCTGCCCAGGGGGGCAAAGGCATCACCATCAGGGGACAGGAGCAGGTCCCTTGTGCCCGGGAGCCTGTTTGCTCAGGGTGTGGTTTGCAGTGTGAGGTTTCTCTCAAATGCAGTTCCTCTCAAGCAGAAGGGAGGCTGGATGCCAGCCCAGTCAATTCCAAACCTGGCAGCCAAACAACATGCCCTAGTACCTGCCTGCTTCCTCAAGACTGAGGCACTGCTCTCTGGTTCCCCCCTCTACTGTCCAGGCTCTACAGTTCCTCTCTTCCCTCAGTGCCCATTTCTTGGATTGGGAATTGTGACCAGCCTATCTGTAAAATGAAGCAAATGGTGGAGAAAAGGAGAGGAGACCTTCCACAAAAGCCTCCTGGAGGAAACCATCGGGTTATTTTCCCACCTTGAAGAGTGGGCAACCATGCAAAGGCATTTTTCCTTCACCATCATCATTCATGGAGTTTGTTACAGCAGGGGTGTGAGATGTGCCTTTGGAGTGGATTTTTCATGAGAGCAGACTCTCTACTTCCAGGAGAACTTTAAGACGTTTGAAGTGAAAGTTGGTAGTGACAAATTACATTTCTCCCCACTTAAGATAAATTTAGTGGGATCTGATATCCTCTACTTGGTCTCCATTAAAGACAGTGTGGTCATTCTTAATGACTCCTGTTGGTCTCCAGCTTCTGCTGGAGGTAATGGAGGGTTTTGGAAAGAAATCACCAGTTTGTTTTGTAATCTCTTTTCAGTTTTCAATGGGACTCGATTTCACACAGCAATTAAAAACTTACCAGAGCAGATCACCTGTATGGTGCCTGCAGAAAAAGAGCACACAGAGTCCATGCTACAGCATCTGTCCATCAAAACCACTCTGCAGCTCTGGCTCTGGTGACGATGCCGCTGTTACGTGTCTGAAATGTGTGACCCTTGCAGAGAGCTGGGCAAGTAATTTCCAGGCTTGTCCTTGATTGACACATTTAATAATCAGCCAACCCAGGTTACAGCCTGAGCTCCTGTGTGCAAACACCAAGTGCTGCCCAGCTTCATCCATCTCTGGGGCTTTTTGCCTCCCACTCTCCAAAACCTGATACTGCCTTTTCCCGTTGTGTGATCTGTAACCCCCGAGGGCAGCAGCCTGCTCAGCTTTGTTTCCAAAGTGCTGCATGCAAATGCAGCCAAAGCATCAGAATGTGCATGGTCAGAGCTGGGCCAGCAGCTGCAGGTTGGCAGGGACACTGGGGGCCCTGCCATGTGCACCTGGCTCCCGTGCAGCAGCTCCACTGGCCCAGGTGGAAATCCCTTCCTGTCATCTCCTCAGACACAGGGAGTGAGACAGGGATTGTCCTGGTTTGAGCAAACATTCACCCGTGGTGCATAGCACATGTGGCCCAGCAGCAGAGGCAAACAGCCCTGGGCGATGTTGGGCTGATTGAACTTGCAGTTCCCTTTACTGCAGCAGTTCTGATCTCCCTGCCAACCCCACCAACTACCCCCACATGCAGGATTATCTCTTGTTTTCCAAGATCTTGTGTCACATGTGTTCATTTAGAGGACAGTTTGCTGCCTTCCCCTTTGTTGTTCTGCTGAACCTTGGAATTTTTTCATTTTTTAACGGAGTGAATGGCTTCAGGACAGGCTTTTACCTTTCCAGCAAGTTCCTAACAGAATTGCAGTACTTCTGGCAAGGTCTTTCCACAGGGGGCCATCCCAAGGCTGGGCAGATGACAGAGTCTCTCCTCCGTGGCTGGGCAGAGAGAGATAGGGGGAAGCTTTTGGTTCTGCTTTAGTTTCACACTGCGTTAATGGTCACTGAAATCCAGCAAAAGTGTTTCTGGCAGCCATGGATCAGGGTGGCTGCACTCAGTCGGCTCCTTTAGAAGGCCTGAGGACATGAGGAGAATCCAGCAGTTTGAGAAACTTTCAGGGGTCTTTTCTTTCCTGGTCTTGCCCTATAATTTCTGTCTGTTCCTCCCTGCAAAAAAAAAAATTTTGGGGAACCCCATTCCAATCCCAGCAGCATCTCTCTGTCCTTTTCCATTTGGGACACCGTGGGGCTGTTGAGGTCTGGCTCCACAGAATGCAGGGATAAAGTTGGTTCTCTTTAATATCTGGCAGAGGAAGATTTCCTTTGGGGTTTTTTTTTGGGGGGGAGGCAGGGTTGGGTTTGAGTTTAAAGTCAAGACCAGTTGTGTCTTAGCTCTGCTTTGACCAGCCAGCAGCAAAGAGATAATCTCGAAAGGATATGAAAGGTTTAATCATTTCAGTTTTGTTTTTATTAAAGTTGGTTGTGTTTTTTTTCCTGTGCCCCTGGTAGGGGGGCGGTGGCAGCAGCCTCCCCAAAGCCCCCAGGGTGTGGTTAAGGAAGGGGCAGCAGGGGGAGGCAGCTGGCACGGGGCAGCAGCTCCCAGCCAGGGCAGCAATCTCAGACACCCCGTCCTGCTCCAGCCACCGCTTGTCCTGGGGAGCTCATGGCTTTCATTAAGCAGAAAGAGAGGAAGCTCTGACAGCTGACTTGTTCTAGAATGTTTTTCTTGTTTGACTGCATCTTGAAGCCCTTTCCACTTAGGAAAAGTAAAGGAGGAAGTATCACCAGATGCTGCAGTACAACACTGTGAGGCTCCCAGTCCCTCTTCTCTGCTTTTTTTCTGTGTATTCAAGCAATAACTCCAGAGCCAGACTGAAGCCCAGCTGTCAGAGCTCAGCATCTCCCTGAGCTCCGTTTCCCTTGGGCCTCAAGAGTGGCATCCCTGTCTCTTGATACTCTGTCCCTGAGCTCTGCTGTCGATGCCCAGTGCATGGTGCCCACTGTGCCTTCTGCTTCTCTTCCCTGCTTTGAGACCTTTGTTCAAAGGACACGTTATGAGGATAAGAAGTGCTCTCCTCCACCTCTAATCTGTGGGTTGTGGATTTATTTGCAAGAGATAACACAGCTTGGGTTCTGAATTGGATTCCTTTCTTTCTGTACAAGCCATAGGCAAAATGAGATTCCATACATTATCAGGGGGATGATTTGTGAAACAAGGTTTTGCAGCAGCTGGCTCAGGCTGGCAGTGACCCCTGGCCTGGCCCACTCCAGCGTTCCCACTGCTGTGGTGTGCGTGTTGGACCACTCTCCTGTGTCCCTGCTCTGGTCCTCTGTTTGCCTGTACTTCTGAAATGCACTTGCTTCCTGTCCCTTCTGCAAGGCCTATTGATCCTCTGGTGATGACATTAACATCCTCAGAACTGCCTGGGAAGGAGCTACCACATGCATTTATTTTTCCACTAAAACTCTGAGATTGGCTAATAACGTGCTTGTCAGCACCAGTGTCCTGTTTGCTCTGACTGCTTCAGAGGGAAATCTGGGGATCCATAAACAAATAATAAGCTATGCAAATCAAGGTCTTATCCTTGCTCCTACTAAAATTCAGTTCATGCCCTTAAGCAATAGGGTTTCTCTTTCTTCCAAATACTCAGTTTGCTTTTCTGAGTTGCACATCTTGATGCCTTTGCCATATATTTTGATTTCTTGAGGCCACAAGTTCTAAAGGTTAATTGGGAGCTGTATGAGAAATTATTATCTGTATTTGCTTCCAATTTGCATTTTTTCCCTTTTCCTTGTCAGTCCTTCCAAGAGCGGTGAGTGAGAGAAGCAGTGTTGGTCTGACTCTACTGAACCTTCACTTGGATGCTCCTGTGCCTGCCACCTTCAGCTCAAAGAGCCCGAGCCCTCTCCTTCTCTGTACTTCCTCCTACTCCTTCTCAGGCTTTTCGTTCATGCATGGTCACTTCATTGAATAAATAGCAGTGGTTTGAGTTTTTTGGTTCTGTGCTTTCTCCTGTTGGTGTGTCAGGTGTAGGTTTCCGCTGGCCTCTCCACACGGTGCACCCCAGACATCCCTGCTCAGTGCCCTCCCTGCCCCAGCCTGGGGCCCCAAACCCCTAAATCTCAGTGTTGCTCTGGAATGGTGCCTGTGGGGCCCTGAATGGCCCCTGCCATCACTCCCCAGGGTTAGGGTTAGGGCACCCCAGGGGCACAGCCTGATGTGACTTCCCATCTCTGTGTTCCCATGTGCTGCTGCACCTTCTCTGGCTCTTGCATTTCGTTACCAGTTCAGCTGAAGTGTTCTGGCCTTTTCCATCCCTCTTTTCATGGTGATGAAGGTTGAATTAGGGCTGGGTGTTTGGAATTGTTCCATGGCCTCCACTGCTACTTTGCTGCCTCCTTTGTGGCCAAACAATGGGATTAATTTGGCCTTTGCCTGCCGTGCTCAGCGCCAGCCGTTCCACTTCACTTGCGCAGCCACCTCTCCCTTCCACAGCACCTCCACGCTGGCTCCTCCCGTTCTCTTTCTGCGTGTGTGGGGTGTGGGGGGTCACTCGTGGTTTGGTTTGCCTGGCTCTGGCAGGGTCAGGGGCCTGCTGATCTCCTCCTGCTGCCGAGGACCTGTCAGGGCTGGCGACCACCCGCTGCCAGGCGAGCCCCCAGCAGCCCCTTCCTCCCGCACAAATTGGCAAGGACGAACCTTGTCATACCCAGCGCGGCGCTCACGGGCGCCTGCCTCCGAGGGGTAATCATGCAGGCATAAATTCGGAAAGTTGCTAAGCTATGAGCAGTCTTATGAGCATTAAAAGTGTCCTCTTTGCCAGAAAGGTCATTCATAACTTGGCTGCACCGCTGATGTACAGTCAGTGATATTGATTGATTAATGTATAAAAAGCACCAAATCCATTTGCTTCTGTGAAAGAGAATAAAGTGCAGTCGACTCTCTCTTTATTTTCACCTCATCCTTTTGTTTGAAGGACGTTTTTTTTTCTCTTTTTGTTTTGCCAGCTAGGTTTAAGGGGGTTACAAAAAGCCAGTTTCTGCCAAGTAATGCGTTCACAAAGGGAACATTGATTCACATCAGTGTCGCTTGAATTACCCTTAAAGGTTTGCCAAGGAGTTGTTCTTATATTAACCTTCTGTTCATCAAAGATGAAATAAATAAATAAGTCATAAAATCAGCTTCACTGCCCATGCTGGAGTTGGATGCAAAACAGGAATTTCTCCTGTTTGGAATTTGTGCTCCAGGTGCTGCACCTTGGCCCCTCTCCCCAGACTCCTGCCCTTTTCCCTCCTGCAAAGCTGTTCCCCCAAGGCCCCAGTCTGAGCTGGGACAAGTGTTGATGGGGGAGGGGGGCTCCTGCAGGGGAGTATTTTCAGAGGGATGTTGTATAAAAAGTTCAATTAATCATCGCAAGCATAACTAGAATGATTCCTGTGCAGGACAGTGAGGCCCAAGGCATTCTGTCCTGGCCAGGGTTGGCATTCTTCTCATTCACCCACGGTCTTGTTTGTTTTCCTAGACTTATTTGTCCACTGGTAATTAATTATGTGTTGTTCGCATTTTCCTCTAGTTAGTTTTGAAAAGGGAGGGACCTTGGTGCCCATGGAGCTTTGTGCAGCAATATCTCACCTTCCCTCTCTCTGGGTGTGCTGGCATTGTCCATGTCCATCCCAAAGTGCCCTTGCCTGCCCTGTGGGCAGTGAGGGGCCACAGGTGTCTGTTCCCTTGCTAGGATGGCTGGCCCATGAATCCCAGAGATTCCTGCTGTCCTGTGCAGCAGGAGCTCTGTTGCATTTCCTCAGTGCTGTTGAACCAAACCTCGGCATTTGCACTCAGTCCCTGTTCCAAAACTGTGCAGTGCTGTTCAGTGATGTTTCTTCTCTAGAGCAGGAATTTCTTGGCCTTTGCTCTGTGTGTCAGGCAGCTGTGCCTATCACACTTATTCAGCAAACACAAAGCTTGGAAATCAACTTTCCTTGGAAACATCTCTGCACAAGGTGTCCCCACCTGTCACAAGCCACCATCCCCAGCACAAGAGCCCATGGCAGCCCTTGGTTTCTGCATGGCATTTCAGAGGAGCTCAGCTCCTGAGTTCTGCTGAGAGCTGTGAGACACTGTGCTGGCTGTGGCATGGGCAGCCTGAGGTGCCCATGCTCACATGCACCAGTGGTGTCCCAGTGGTGTCCCAGTGGTGCTCAGTGGTGTCCCAGTGGTGTCCCAGTGGTGCTCAGTGGTGGTGTTACGGTGGTGCTCTGCACCAGTGCCTGAGCCTGTGGCTACCTGAGGTGCCACCAACTCCTCAGTGCTGCCGACATGGCACTTTTATTCCAGCATCTCTTACTGATGAAGGATGGTGGTGATGACCCTGCCAGCTGTGAGGGTGCATGCTGGGGTGAATGCCAGGACTGGCAGTGTGCAGGATCCCCACAGGATATTCCTCCCGTGTGTCTCTGCCCCCTTTTCTTGCATGATGCGTGTGCTGTGGTGGGCCCTGGACCTTGTGCTGCCCGTTCCACATCCCCAAGGGGCAAACCCCCAAACACAGGCATGGCTGACAGCAGGGCTGGGCTCCTCGTACTCCCAGGAAAAGCCTTTTCCCCCGTGACTGCTGTACAACCCGAAAGGAGAATCATCCTGTTTTTCAATCTTTTTCTCCGACTGTGGGAGCAGTGCAGCCGGCCGAGGCCCCCTCCCCCTCTGGCGAGGCAGTGAGGATTGGATCAGATGATACGGAGTGTGCATGCTGAGAATGAATCCATTTTCTCTCCTCCATCTCCCCAGAATAAATTAGAATTTGCCTGATTTAATAAAATGGCTTCATCTCTCTGCCATCTTTGCTATCTCCCATGCGTTTCATCCCCACCCCCACTGCAGAGGAGCAGCTCCAGCCTGTGTCGGGTCCAGCTCGGGGCCGGCGAGACGGCGCGTGGGGTTACTCAGCACTGCAGCCCCGCCTGCACAGGGTCTGCCCAGGACAGCGCAGGATTTGTCCCTGTGTCTCCATTTCCTCATTGTCCAAGGCAGGGGCTGTAATTGCTGTTGAGGTCAGTGTAATTTACTGTCCATCTGTCATAAACCTGCCCTCGCCAGGGATGTGACTGCCATGCAGAGTGTTTGGGGACAGGGAGGGGCTGGGCACAGGGATTGTACAGCCCAGATTTGCCCCAACGCCATGCTCTGTAAGTAGCACATGTGTGTGTGTCTGTGTGTGTGCACGTGTGAGCACACAGAGGGGGGCTGAGCCCTGCCACACACCCCGAGGAGGGGGCCAAATTTAGGTGGTTTCACTACAGCCAAACCTTTTTCTCTCGCCTGGATCTGGTGCTTTAATTCCTGTTTCCTAGGCTGATTTTTTCCTTTCCGTTCTGACACTAATTGCACGAGGCGCGTTGGGAGTGGCGGCTGCTGAGCGGTACCAGCTAAATGTTAAGAAAGGTTTTAAAAACAGACTGAACTCTTCCTTAATGAGGCTCAATCGTGCTCTCCTCCGGGTGGTTTTGTTTTGCTGATCTGTCAGTTTTTCGAGGATTTAATTGCACTTTTTTCATATTAGTCTTTGAAATGGGGCTAAGCAGCTTTCTCTAAAATGCAACACAAAAAGAAAGATGCTTCCCTATTTTCTTGGTTTGCTTTCATCACTCCAGGATCATCATCTGCCAGTGGCACTTGGGACCCCGCAGTAGTAAAGAATAAAATACGTGAGAGCACAAGTGAAGGGCAGGCTGCACTGCTGTGGTGGCCCCACAGCTGGAAACCCTTGCCAGTGGTTCGCTTTTCTTCCTGGCTCCTCTGGCTGTCTCCAGTTGGGTCCCTACTCATGCTAATCCTGGAAGACCTTCCTAATTTTGGGTTTGAAGGGAGAAGTAGGAGGCAAAGGCTGAACTTACTTGTCCAATGTAGCTCATTTCCTGCAAAAATGACACAAAATGAGTCAGAACCAAGCAGTGCTACAATGCTCTGGAAATGGTTGTAACCTCCTAGAGCAGCAGAGCCTGGCAGAGCCTCCGGAGGCCTCTGAGCCCAGGCCCTGCTGGCCAGAGCTGTCTCTGCTGGGATCTGAAGCATCTCTAAGGTGTGGAGACCCCCCAGCCTCTCTGAGTCCCAGTGTGCAGCTGCTACAGCCCAGGGCAGGGGAGGCCAAACAGATGCTGCTGGGATGCGAGGAGGCAGGAGAGAGCAGGCAGATGTATCTGTGAGGCTATTATCTTTATGGCATGGAGAAAACGTGTTTGGAGCAATCAGCATGGAATTCTTAATGGCTCCACTTCCTCGTGCTCTCCTCACGGGACAGGTTGCACAGCAGCCGGGGCTGCGCAGGCGCCGCCCGCCACGCACTGCTTTTAACCAGGGCTTTGTTTTGCAGAGATGCACAAAGCTGCTGCTGAGTTTCCTGAGGATGCTGATGAACAGCAGAGCACTGAGAGCTCCAAGCTACCCAGCAGTGACTCTCCTTCCTTAGCCTGCAGTTTATTTTTATGTCTCTTTGCAATTACATTTCTTATCATTCCCTTTTTTCTTCCTTTCTTCTAGCTTTGTTTCTTTTCCTTTTTCTTCTTTTTCATGTCCATCCCTTAAATATTTCAGTCTCTTATTTCTAATCTCAGCCTAACAAAGCCTGTTTTCTTCTCTTGTTCCAATGTGTGCTTGCCTCCATATGAGCTCCCAGCACACCTCTCATGAGGATGTAAAATCTAAGAACCAGATCTTTGAGATTTCAAAATAAAATAAAAGTAAACTCTGCTTTAAAAACACTTTAGCAGGAAAGCCAGGCTAATTGTAAATCAATGAGTCTTAAAATGCAGCATTGATCTCCAGTTAGAAGTTTGAAGGGGAAAGCAGTAATTACTGTACTGAAGGTAGATTTTTTTTTTCTCTTAGCAAGTTCTGGGCAGAAGGAAGGCTCATTAGGGCAGCACTTCAGAATCTGAGTAATTAGTTTAAAAAGTACTTTTGTGGTGTTATTCCCATGGCTAGAAATTATTGGAGTCCTCACAGATTTATAGTTCTGCTCTGATAAAGTTTGATTTATTATTGTGTTTGGTGGGGAGATCCTTCCTACACAGTCACTTGGGTGAAGGTCCAGAGTGGGGATCAGGCCAGGAAGAATTGCTGTGGGTACATGAGGCCTCCTGCCAGCAGGGGAACCTCAGCCCAGTAGGATGGGATTTGAGCTCTTTGTGGACATACTCTGGCCAATACCCCAAATGAAAACAGAGCAGGCAGCAGGGAATCATAAGAGAGACTCTTACTCCTTGTAATCATCCTTGGCTTCCTGTCCAATTACCTGCAAGCCCCTTCTTGCTCATGGGGGAAATGGCTCAGATCTCAGTCTTCATCATCCCATGACAGCTCTGTGCTGTTCCACTGGGCCATCCCCTGTGCCACCCTCCTCAGGAAAGCGGGACTGCTCTGCCAGCACTGTCAGGCTCACATAAGCCCGTGGCATTTCTCCGTGGGTTTTCCAGCTAATTCCTCCCATGAGCAATGTGATCCTGCTCTCCTTTTCCAGGCTGAGGCAGAGGAAGTGGCTGCAAGCACCACCTGGGATGTATGTGCAGCATCGTATGACGTGGTCTGGGTTTGCTCTGGGAGGTGGGACAGGACCAAAGTATCCAGGGCTTGTTGTTCCCTGACAAAATTATGCTGATTTGGGGAACTGAGCCTGGAATTAGCATTAATGCGTGTGCAGGAAGGCTCTGTGGCATGGCTGGTGAGCCCTTGTGTCCTTGGGGAGCAGGTTTGTGCTCCTGCCAGTCTCCCCAGTGTGTTGAATGGGGATAGTTGCACAGTCTGAGTTGTCAATCCCATACCTCTGGCTGTGGCTGTTCCTGCTCGCCAGACTCGATAAATATTTTCACAGAAATGATTCCGTTTGCAGGGACTGTCATAGATCTGATTCTGCAGGGGAGGAAAGGGGAAGGTCTCTGGAGGCAGAAAACCCTTGTGTGGCAGAAAGCCTGCTGGGAAGTCAGCTCAAGAAGAATTAGAAACCCTTTAAATAAATGCTTACTTGACATGACTCTGTCTCCCCCAGTCTAACAAGCAGGGAAGCGAATGGCAGCCGCTGGCCAGAAATTGATTGCATTAATTGATATGCCAATAAGAGAGCTTGTTACATCCGCCATTGGTTAGGAGGCCGGCTAACAAGTCCCGCTGATCAATGGAACCAATAAAGATTTCATCCATTAATGAGCAACATGGTAATTAATGTTATCCATAAACCAATTAGCCTGGGTAGCTAATGTGCTGGTTAGCACAGTGAGTGGTGGAGCCGTGGGTGGGCACAGGGGACATCACCTCCCCTGCAGCAAGGAGGCATCATCACCTCTCTGGTGGGGAGGGGACATCACCTTCCCAGTGTGGAGGGGACATCCCCTCTCCAGTGAGACCACAGGACTTGGAGCAACAGCTGGCTCACTCTGGGCCTCCCAAAGTGAGGGAGCTGGGAGGGTGGCTGGTGGGATAGGTCACATTGCTGGGAAGGGGCGTGCTTCTCTAGATTTTCAAGGCGCTTTCAATTTTTTTTTCACTTTTTGGAACCTTTGTGTAACACACAGGCACCTTTCCCACTTCTTACATGTTTTTGGAGATGCACAAGTTTCTGTAACTTGTGTTCCCTGGTGTAAGGCAGCATTTGGGTTCTTGCTCTGTCCCTGGGAAGCTGCTGGAACCCCTTGACCCGCCACTGAGCGCAGGTGCTGCTGTGCACAGCCCTGCACTGGGCTTTTCCACAACACCAGTACCAGTAATGATGTTAACACGGGTAACACAGCGTGCAGGTTGAAGGCTGCTGCCTAAATCTACTGCCAGGGGCTTGCCCCAAGTGCCAGCACCACTGTGGCATCAGGACTGTCCATAGGGATCAGGACAGGAGATGCAGGAGCAGCCCCAGGCCCTGGGCAGCATCAGTCCCACAGGCTCCACTCTGGAGTTACCTTGGATTGTTGGATATTGACCCTGGGAGACCCCTTGTGGATTCCCTAATTGAAAATTAATACCAGATCGATGCCACGGGCAATTTGCATATTGATCATAAACAACTTTGAAGGCACCAAGTGTGTGTTGAATCGATGCTCTCTGGAGCAGGCTGCGGGGAGAGTGTCCCCGTGCCTCAGAGGTTCCTGCTGGCCGAGTTTGGTCAGGGCAGTGGAGGTGCTGGGGCCGGGATGGTTTGTGCCAGGCTGGGGGCACAGCACGGAGCTCACAGCCTTTTCCTGTGGCTCCCTTTGGCCGGGGAAGGAGAGGATGGGCTGGTTTTTTGCTTATTTTAAACCTAATGGCCACAGCCCAGAGGCATCGCAGAGAGCAGGGGATATCAGCCTGTCCTGGCACACAGCCCTCCCTCCACACCTGCCACCTGCAGCCTGACGCTTTAAACAGGGGCTCCCAAAGGCAGAGGTGCTGTTTTTCTGAGGACACCAGACAGGAACTCAGCAGTGGTTTTCCCCTGGCATTTTCATCTTATATTTGCTCTGCGGGGAGAGTATTTAAACCCTTCTCTGTCTGCTCAGGACATTCACTGGTTATTTCAGAATGGTTTTGGGCCGAAGGGGACAAATGTTTTATATCAGACTCAAAATCCATAACTCATGCTTGGAAGCTTCTGGCACAGAAGGATTCCTGTGGGCATGGAGATAAAGGATGTGGACGGGCACTGCCTTACCTGTGTGCAGCACAAGGCAAAGCCTTGGCCCCAGCAGGGAACCACCTCTGGCCTGGCCACAGACAGAGCTCAGGGAGCAGAGAGAGGGCAGGGCTGGAAACCCACATCCCAGAGTTGCCAGTTGTTTTAGGAGCAGCGGGCAGCTGCAGGAAGTCGCTGTGCATCTGATTAGCGTGTTACGGGGCTTTCATTGACTCGCCTGGGCTGTGCTGATGAACTGAGGCTGGGGACAAGCGCCTGTAATTGAGAGAAATAAATTCTTATCACAGGCCTCTGCTGGAGTCACCACCTGTGCATGAGCCTTGCTCCAGGTTCCAGGAGTGCATCCAGTCCCCAGAGCACTGGACGTGCCCTTGTCAGTGGGAAGGGGCCGGGCTGAAAGGTTCTGCTGGCATGGCCCACCTGGTGCCACCTCCCTGCTTGGCCACAGGCTGGCAGCTTGGGAGCCATCAGTACCCTCACGTGTCTCATTGGGAGCTGCTCTGTGCTCTTCCCTTTTCCTTAATCCTCTGCACTTCACTTGGGAGCTGGAGCAGCCATTCTCTGTTGTTGCCTGAGATCTGATGACAGGTGGAAGATCCTTCCCTGGTGTGTGTCAGGAGACACGGGCGTCACAGGGGAAAGGGTTTTGTGATGCTGCAAAAAAATATAAGAATGAAGGTATCATTTCCTTGAAAAGAAACCCATCTGCTATTTTAAATCAAAAGGAAAAGAAAAACAATCCAGGGTCAGCAGGGCTCTGCAGCTCATCGTGGTGCAGTGGGCAGCCCCGTCCCTGCTGCAGTGGGGCTGTGCTGGGTTCCCCTGGCTGCTCACAGCCCCTGTAATTTTGCTGTTTTGGGGCCATGGGCAGGCTGCCTGTGCGTGCGGCGGTGGGGAGGTGAGGGGAAAGGCTTCACTTGACATTCTCTGACCTCCTGGTGCAGCTGAGTGCTGGAGAGCCACTGCTGAAATTGCAGTCGCTTTCAATTACCCGAAGCCAAGAGAGTGGAGAAAAAGGGGCTGTTGGCTCCAGGAAGCTGAAGTCACTGCTGCTGAAAGCTCGTTAGTACAAGGGGAAAAGCAATTAGTGACGTTTTGCCAGTGCCACTAACCCAAACCCAGGGAGAAACAACCCAGGCCAGGCTGTGGCCATCCCTGGCACACAGGGTCATGTGGGACCCCTCAAGTGTGCCCTCAGGGACAGCTCCGTGGCTGCAGAGCTGTGGGATGTGTCCCCTCCCTGTTCTCCTCAGGTGTTTGTTGTGCATGCAGGAGCTCACCTGTGTTACCTGCTCCCTGTTCTGCACTGGCCCAGCTGGAGTTTGGTATCAGGGAGCCCTGAGGATGCAGACAGAGGGGTGATGGTGTGGGAGTGAAGACTCCATGGGCTGTGGACTGACAGCGCTTGAAAGTGGGGCTGTGTCTTTGAGGGGCTGCCTCGCTGCCATAGCTTCCAGTCATCTGCAGTGAGGTGAGACCATGACCATTCACACCAAAAACTTTGGTACTGCAGCTCTACCAGGCCGTGTTTTGTGCCCTTGCAGTACCTGAGTCCAGCCTGCTGGGTGGATTTGCCCTGTCCTTCTCAGGGCTCCTGGGCGTGCTCATCCTCAGTTCTGGAGTCCCCTGCTCTCCTGCCCTGGATCAGCCCCACCACTCCCTCCCACTGCCCCGTGTCTGTGTTGGGAACTTGTGGTGTGGGCTGCTGGGCTATTTTAATTGTCCATAAACCAGGGCACTGCAGTTATGGCTTTCCCAAGTTTTTAGCTGAGCTTGAAAGAACTCGAAACAGTTGGGGAGGGGGAGAAAGAGGGTCAGCAAGACATTAATTAACTTCTCCTTGGAGCAATACCATGGAGAGGGAGAACTGAGTAGGACTTGTATATTTAAAAAGAAAAACTAAACAGAAAGAGGACATTTTAGTGTTTCATTTAAGTGTGGTTTGTGAGGATGATGGGTTAAGGTTGTTGGGAGCTCTCCTGTGCATATTCAGCCCCTAAGGCTAAGCATGAATTAATTATAGCTCATTTTTTGTTATAGTTACAGTGTTCTCAAGATGTACCTTGCTGCAAAATTGCTAAAGTTGGCTATTAACTTCAGCTTGGCATCAGCACTGGTTTTGTTTGTGGATCTCCACGGTTTTTCTGAAGTGAGCCTATATTCCCAGTGATCACAAAGCATCTCTTGCTCTACTGCATGGACTGCTGAGGGCCTGCAGTGCTCTTCCCCAAGGAACAAGTGACAGGATAAGGAGCAACAGCCTCAAGTTGTGCCAGGGGAGGTTTAGGCTGTGTGTTGGGAACATTCCTCCTTGGAAAGGGCTGTCCAGCCCTGGCACAGGCTACTCGGGCAGTGCTGGAGTCCCCATCCCTGGCAGGATTTAAAACCCATGTGGATGTGGTACATGGGGACATGGGTCAGTGGAAGCCTTGACAATGCTGGAGGGACAGTGGCACTCAGTGATTCTAGAGGGCCTTTCCAGCCCAAATGCTTCCACGATTCTGTGAAAGCTGCCATTGTCTGCTGGAGTAGTTCCACCACGTGTCTTTAGCAGAAGGCCAGGGTTGCCTTCCCTCACAAAGTGGGGCTGGGCACCCGTCGCCAGGCACCTTTCCTGTGCTCCTGCCTTGTCACCTCTGCCATCCAGCTCCTCCATCCTCTTCCTCCCATGGGTCCCCTTTGTCTCTGGACCCTTGTTCTGTGTGGAGACTGCTCTGTCCTCTCTCTGCAGACCTGGAGCTGGAGATGGGCTCTGTTGTTTCGCTATTTGATCTGTGTTTGTGTTTTTGCATGCATCTCCTTTCCAGCTGATTCCAGTTTGGAGCTAGGTTAAACTGTGCAAAATACTGTTTAAAAGAAAAAGAGAAAGGAACTTGTCAAGATGCATTTGTTAGATCACATTTAAAATGAAACAGAATTGAAGGTAGTTTTTGTCCAAGAAAGGGAAGGCTGAAAAGCCGTCAAGCCGCAGGAGAAAGCCCCTCCTTTGTTGTCCTCCTGACATTGAAGTGTAATTTTTCATGGTTATTTGGACTGGAAAATGGGGGGAAAGGGAGAGATGGGCTTGCGATTATTTCCCATAAATGACAACACAATCACATCACGCTCCACTACAAACATGCTCAAGGAATTTGCCTTTTTTTTTTATGTTTCATGTGTGAAAATAACAGCAACCTTTCTAGTCCTACTGAAATTAAATGGGGTGAGTCCCTGTTGGGTTTCACTGGCTTAAAATATAGCCCAGTCTGCAAAAAACATGGACAGCCTTGTTCCCAGGGAGTGGGAGAATGGTGATGCTCTCCCAGGGAAGGGGTTCTTGGTTG
The DNA here is from genome assembly GCA_013400435.1 of Pycnonotus jocosus. Taxonomy (NCBI): domain Eukaryota; kingdom Metazoa; phylum Chordata; class Aves; order Passeriformes; family Pycnonotidae; genus Pycnonotus; species Pycnonotus jocosus. The sequence goes on from VWYP01008230.1 coordinate 85,338, forward strand.
TGCATGCTCCATCCCAGGGTGTGTTCAAAGCTAGGTTTGATGGGGCTTGAAGCAGCCTGGTCTAGTGAAAGATGTCCCTGCTTTTGTCAGGGGTTTGGAACAAGATGGTCTTGAAGGTCCCTCCCAAGCCAAAACAATTCTGTGACTCTGATGTTTGCGTCAGCTGAGCACGCTGTAGTCAGCAGTTTCTGTTTGCCAGTGAAAGCAGCAGAGATGCTCTGGCCATGCTCTGGAGTGGAACTGTCTGGCAAATAAGTGTCATTAAACCAAGGTACGTGTAGTATCATATTGTTGTCCTGCAGCCCTTTGTCATTTGGGACTCATCCACCAGCTTTGCATCCAGGCTGGAGCTCCATGGCATTCCTCTCGTAACCTTGTTTAGCACTGCCTTTGCACTGCTTGGAGTCCTGCTTTTCCTTTCAGGATCACAGTAGGAATGAACAAGCTGCTGTAGAGTAATCCTGTTAGGAGCTGGCACAGATGGTGTTGCAGCACATACGTGCATCCGGAGTGGGAGCTGAGGCCAGACCCCCATCTGGGCTCTATCTCTGCTCTGTTACCAAGCAGAGTGCACTGGGCCCACGGGCATGGTGTGAGGTGGGGCTGCCCTCCCTGTGCCTCTTGGTGACCCTTCCTGGCCCACCTGCACCTGGCCCTGCACGGTGACCCTGGCACATCCTTGGCTTCCAGGATGTAGGAGGGCATCGACCCACTGTGCACCTCCCTCCTCCTCCTCCAGGTGAGCGCCAGCCTTTCCACCGAGGGCGAGTCAGGTTTGCAGCAGCTGAAAGCAGCCTCAGTGTGGCTCAGGCAGCGCTGGGCAGTGGGCAGCCCCTCTCCAGCCTCAGGGGTGCTGTGCACAGCCAGCCCTCACCTCCCCGCCAGCCGCCAGCCAGGGCTCAGGCCTGGCTTTCTCTCAGCTTTTTTGGCTACTTATCCTGAAAAAGGGAGCGTCAGAAATTCTTTTTGTTTCAAAGGAGAGATCCTGTGTACAATTAAAACTTGTTTCTGGTAAACCTCATTCCAGGAAAGATGAGCTTTTAACAAAAGGCTTTTGACAGCTGCAGGGTATTTCATTTTTTTAATGCCGAATGAAAAATCAATACATTTTTCTAGGTTATACATATTCAGAACAGGCTTGATATTTCCATTATAATGGAAAATGGGTGTCTGCACATCTCGCCTGTCAGAGCTGCACCGCCACATTTTCCAAGCCACTGCTAAATATTTCAAACCTGATTTGATTGTGGTTCATGACAGCTAATGTTTCTCAGCTCTCAAGCCTGCCGGAGGGTGGAGAGGCAGCGCACGCTCTTTCCCATGCCTGCATTTCCGCCACCCCAGAAATGCCCTTTATCCCTTTGGATAAGAGATCTGGGTTTGTTAAGGAAAACCTGGCTGGGAGGAGAAGAGGTGAGAGCTCTTGGGCTGCTCAAGCTGGTTTGGATCCCATCAGCATTTGCCGACTTGTCCAGCTCTCAAACTTTGTGGGTCTGGGAAGGGACAGAGCTCAGTGGTGTGATCCTGTGCGATTGCACACGGCAGTTGGGGTACATTTTGGTGTGTGACTGAGTCAGAGGTTCCCTGACCTCTGCAGAAGTCAGATACTTGTGATTTTCCTGACTCTTCTCCTGCTCTTCCCCCTCCCTGCCCCAGCCCCCCTGCCCCCTGCTTAGTGAATGGTTTAATTTTAAATTAAAAGGAAATACTGCTCTCTAAAATGATTTATTCATGAAGGAAGCAAAGACTCTGCCTAGGATTTTGTGTGGGGCAGTGGATTGGGATAGAAGAGCAGCTCCTTTGGCTCCAGGGGCTGCAGTTCCTTGCTCTCAGTGTTGACCTGAGCACTGGCAGTTGGAAAATTCCTTTTAAAAGTTATTAATAAGCACCATGGACTCAGGGATGGAGCTCTGGCATGGGAACCATTGCACAGTGTGTGTTGTTTGGATTTCCCAGGGACATGATTCCCCCATATAAATCCCACAGCAGCAGCTCTTGCGCCTCTAAAGTCTGAACAGCATGTGCAGCGTTGGGGAGGAGGGGTCAGGTGGTAGCAAAAGGGTCATGGTGGTTTGGGAGTTCCCTACGTCTTGCTGACCACTGCTCGTTCAGCCTCAGGAGCTGGTCTTGGGGTGTTTGCACACTGCTGCAGGTGGGTCCTGTGGCCATTTCATGAGGACAGTGGTGGGCTCTGGTTGTGTACAGTGTGACAGCAGTTTGCAGTGGCAGTGGAAGCTCCTTGTGGTGTGTAGTGGATTGAGGGGAGGAGCAGACCTTTCCCTCTCAGATGTGTTTGTTCTCAGAGAGGGCTGCCCCAAAGGAGAGCAGGGGATGGATGGATGGATGGATGGATGGATGGATGGATGGATGGATGGATGGATGGATCGATGCTTTCACACAGGTGTTTGCTTTCCAGACCTGCCCTGCACCATGGAGCTGCCACTGTGGCTCAACAGCCATGGAGCACAGACCTCTGAGGAGCAGGAGCTTTGCTGCTTTTACTGTCAGTGCTGAGGTCTGCTTGGTGGAAGCTGGGTCAGACATGGGTGTGAGCGTTGGAGGCAGGTTCCCAGAGGGTCAGAGCCCACTGCAGAGCACAGAGCCAGCTCAGGGCTGGGGTGGCTGTCCCTGCAGAGCCAGCTCAGGGCTGGGGTGGCTGTCCCTGCAAAGCCAGCTCAGAGCTGAGGTGGCTGTCCCCACAGTCCCTGGGCACTGGTGGCTGTGCCACTGGCCAGTCCAAGCCTGGTGAGCAGAGCAGCCTCAGCCTTCCAGAGAAGTCTCTGGAAGGGGATCACGAGGCAGGTGGAGTTAGTGCTTCCCCCTGCCCGGGGCTCTGTGCCAGAGGCCCTGGCAGCAAGCAGCTGGGCAGGGATGGCACAAGGACCTACCCAGGCTGGTTCAGAGCCTCCTTGGGTAGATGTCTTAGACTCTGCTCCCTTCCCATCCCACTTTAGAAAAATTACTTTTCAGAAAAAAGACAGCTCAGGGTGGAGCAGGAGGAGGGTTTTCGGCTGGATCTGCTCCCTGCCCTCTGCCTAGCAGGAGGTGTCGAGCCAGGGACAGTTTGTGTCCCCAGAGGGGAGCGTTCCTGGTGCAGGACTGTGGAGTGCTCATTGCAGAGATGTGGGGGCTCAGTCCCGGCTGGTGCTGGATGGACACAAGGAGCTGCAGCCCCAGCCGTGCTGGGGACTTGCTCTTTGTAGCCTTGTTTTTTAATCATTTTCTCCCATTATTGGTATTCATAGCTCACATTTTTCCGGTTACTGTCAGCCTGGGCTTTCATCCATTTTAAAGAGCTATTTTTTCCCTTGTTGATGATGATGATGGTATAAAGACAGATGGTGTAACTGCTTATGAATGTCCTATTTTATTCCCCTCGAACCAGACAGCACACTGGAAGACACGTATTATTTCCACATGCTCAGGTTAGAGCCCAGACAGCGGCTGAGCCTGGCTCGCCCTTCCTCTTCCTCCCATGCCGATGCTGACACCTCCGGGTCGCAGCTGGGAGTGCCGCTGCGCCGGGAGCCCTTTGTTGTTCAGCCGGGCTGGGGGCTCAAGGTTAGGGGCTCTGGGCTGGGGGTTCAGGACTCAAGGCTGGGGCTGTGTGATCAGGGCCAGGGCAGCGGATGATGGGCTGCAGGCCATGGGCAGTGGAGGTCATCTCCTCACGCTGTCCAGGGGGGCTTCAGAGCACCTGAGCCAGCAGAGAATGGTTAAAATGATGATTTAAATTAAATATAGAAACCCATTACCAAAGGTTTTTAATAAAACCAGCTGAAATCTGCTTCCACAGCAGCTGCCCCAGCTGAAGGGGCACCCTTGCTCTGTGTGAAGTGGTTTGAAGGCACTAGGGTGGTGGGGTTGGGCTCAGGATGGTTTGTTGTGTTTTTTCCCTAGAGTGGAAAAAAGATTGGAATTTTAATTTCTGAAATGTGAACCCAGCTGCTGGTTTCACAGCCCTTCTTGCAGCAAACTTGAGCACTTGGCTCACACAGCAGACTGCCCAGCTCACCCCTCCACCAGGGAGAGGTGTCTTTCTACATGTTGGATAGCTTTGTCAGCAGTGCCACCCATCTCCCCTCTCACTCCCAGTTTAGGCTGTGATATCCTCAAAGGGCACTGCTGAGTATCTGCAAGCTGCTAATATATATATTTTTAAATCTGGATTTCTAGCTTTGTCTTTGTTAGGAAGAGGATTTGAGTTGGTACCCAAACCCGTTAGGTGGTTCAGGTAAATCTCAGAATAGTGTGGGTTCATGGGATTTACCATGACCAGATAATGTGAGTTAAAATTCTAAACTATCCTGCCTAAAAATGGGTGTAATGGCCTAAAAGTGCCCCTTTTAGCCCAGTGGTAGGGTAAGCCCTGTCAGTTACAGGGACTTTACATTAATACCCATAATAGTAGATGATAATGTGGCTGTTACACCCTGGTGTAGGGGGTCTGGCAGCCACAGCACTCTCACTCCCAGTGTCCTGCATGACGAGGTGCCTTGGAGTGCCTGCCCCACACCAGGCTGACACTCTGTGCCCATGCTGTTGTTATGGGCTGCACCAGGGTGCTCTGTGTTTTATTCTGAGCTTTCAGCACTTCACCCAGTGTTTCCTCCATGGATTTGCACCTGCATGGTGCTGCAGGGTCTTCCCTTACACGAAGACAAGACTGCCAGCACGTTCCTCCTGTGCCTCGTGTCTGGGCTGGGGCTGCAGCAGAACAAGCTGCTCCAAGCTTGGTCTGAGCAGGAGGGATGTCATGTGTCTGCAGAGGACTCTGGCATCCTGGTGACCAGGGTCAGTACAGCACCCTGTCACTGGGTCTGAAGAGCTTGAGATGGGGATGAGGAGGAAGGAGGAGGCTGAAGGTGCTGGAGGCTCTGCTCTCTGATGCTTCTGTAATCCCTGATGTGGCTGGGTAGAACCTTATTGTGTAGACAACCATGTCACTGTACATGACACCTTAGGGCACCTCAGTAGTTCCAGGTGGTAGAAGTAAGTGAGGTTCTTCATTTTGTCTTCATCTCTCAGTTCTTTACTTGAGCAATAAAGAGGTGTGTTGGGAGAACACTGGGTAATGTTGACACCTGCCACCCAACACCTGTGCCCAGCCTTAGCTGTGGTTCTTACTCATTAGCAGGTACCCATTCTTCTGTTCTGCCCTCCATGTCTGTGTCACACTTTCTGCTTTTCTTGTTTCAGAAGAACCCAGTGAAGATGTGGAAGGGCCCAATGAAACAGCTGGCGATGTTGAGGAGCCTGCCAAGGAGCAAGAGAGTGGAGGGGACAAGGACCAGAGTAAATGGACAGGTATGATTCTGTGATTTAGCAGAGGTGGTGCTTGGTCCGTCATTTTCTTTAAATTCAGGAGGGAAGGTGGAAAAAGCAGTGGTCCACAAACCCCTTTTAGCTGACCACAATGTGGCAGTGTCAGCGTGACATCAGTGTCATCCTCTGTGAAGGCTTTGGGTGTAGCTTCTTGACATGCTCCACAGTCTTGAGTTGTGGTGGGCCATGTGTCCCCCCTCTAAGCCCCAGGCTGGCTCTGTGCCTTGGATGCTCTGGGACCAGACCTGGGCAATGGGGACCAACAGCTGGGACAGGAGGAGGAAGCAGAGGATGACCCCTCCTGCCAGCAGCCAGCACGTGGTTGATGAAGCAATCCATTTGGTGATTCTGTGATTGTCCTGCTCTGGAGAGGGCCGTCCATCTTCCACCCTCAGCTGGCCCTTTGCTGGCCACTTCAGCCTGGGTCCAGAACCCAAGGTGCTGAAGGTAGCATTCATTTTTCTTGGCCCAGGACACAGCAGTTCTGGCTCCAAGTCCCATTTGGTTGTCAGGCTCAGCGTTGGTCGGTGCAGTGCCTCAGTCTGCACAGAGACCCTTCTTCCAGGCAGCCTTCTCTTGCTGCTTGCCTCTTGGTGAGCCCCAGACAAAGATATTTTGTCTTACATTGTCTTCCCAGAATGGAATGTGGTATTTCACCTGGACAGTTATAATCTCAGTCTCAGTCCATGGAAGATGTATCCTGACTGGTGAAGAGAGCAAGCTGGGCCTTGTGGGCTGTTGAGGTTTGTGCTCTCAGTGTGGGCTGAGGCTGCTCTGTGTTCTTTCCCATCACAAACTGATTCTTAACCCAAAACATGATTTGGCTTGGCTGTAGGTGGTTTTCAGTCTCTTTTCATTGTGTGGGATTGTGTGATCCTGAGCACAACCATTTTGTGAAGTGTCATTGACAGACAGAAGTATTGTTCATTGATTAAATCTCTTCAGGTAAACAGGGCTCTTTGCCCAAACCTGAAGTACTTAAAAAGGCTGATCTGAGTGCAAAGATTATATCTCAAAATATGTAAGGAAAAATGAGGAGCCCACTTTTTAAACCCATTTCTGTCCAGAAACTCTGAATCTGGATGGTTTAATTTCTTCACCCTGCCAGTGGAATTCCTAACTCACTGTTTGTGAACCAAGGAGTAGATCAGAAATGGGACAGCTCCATGGGGAAGCCATGTGGAGAGGACACAGAGCGGGTGTGTAAGCCCATGGAGCATGGGACCAGCCTTGTGCTGGAGCCAAGCTGTGTGTGCTGTGCTGGTGCTGAGCTCAGGCTGCTTCCAAACATGTAACACCACGACCCTGAACTTTAAAGTAAGATAATCTTACCTATGGTTGCTGTCCAGCTGGTGTGCAAAGCAGGCACCACACCTTGCTCTTGTTTCTGCTCTTGTCCCTTGAGGAGCATAACCGTGTGACACAGAGCAGGAGGGGAAGGCATGAGCACAGTGCCATAAAGCTAAAGAACATGAAACCTCCTTTGCATTTGCCCTCAGTGAGCAGAGCAGCACAGCCCGTGTCAGCAGCAGCATGGGGAGAGCCCAGCCCCAGCTAGCAGGGCTGCAGAGCACTCAGTGGTGCTGAGCATCATCCCTGCCCTGCTGTACTGTACCTGGCTGTGGGAGACAGTGCCTGCAGCATGGCAAACCTGCCAGCTGCTCTCTCGTGTGCTGTGCAGAGGAGAGGGGAGGTGCAGTGAGGGACAGGCACGGGGCTTGGCCCTGACTGAAGGAGTGGCTGGGGAACTGTACACCTGCCATCTCTGCCCCAGATTTTCCCAGGAATTGACCAAACAACTGTTTGTAAGTGCTGATGGGAAGATAATGAGATGAGGAACAGTCGACACAGATTTGTCAAGAACAAATCATGTCAACACGACCCAATTTCCCTTCATGTGAAGAAGGTCCTGTTTGGAGTCAGTGTCTCCTTGGGAAGCTTTCAATGCCACTTTTCAGGACAGCCTGAAAGGAAGCACAGACACTGTGGTGTAGGTGACAGTATTGTACCATTGGTGGGTTTCATTAGTACTGGAAAGCTCCCCATTCCTGAGCTGGGGTGTTGGGGAGGCTGGGCAGCAATTTCAGAAAGCTCAGATAGCAAGAACAACCCAGAACACAGCAACACCAGTCATGAGGAGGAAATTAAATGAACAGGCTTATTTGACCTAAAAGAAGACCAAAGAGGAGGATAAGAAGTCTTGTGCATGAAATGCTTCTGAAAGGAAAGAAATTATTTGTTCTCCATGTTGAGGATACAGACAAGACACAAAAGGCTTAAGTTGAAGGGAGAAAGATTGATGATAGATAACAATTTTTTAAAGTCCTCCTGTACAGCCTGTGGCTTAAGCACTGGAGTGGGTTTTCTGGGAAGGTTCCTCAGAGGTCTTTCAAGAACATTATAGGAGCTGCCATCAGGAATGAGGCTGGTTCAGTCTAACCTGCTTTGGATGGACTGGCTGACCTCTGAGCCAGGTGACTCTGTGAGGATGGAGATGGGGGCAGGAGAGATGTGGGCTGAAAGCCACTGATGGGGCATGTGAAAGGGGAGGGGGACAGACCTTCTTGCTGCTCACCACCTGCAATTTGATTGTCATGTTCCTCGGCAATTTACTCCCCTTTGTACTTCAGTTTCTTCACTGTGCATGGGGGATTTATTTCTTCCACTTCCTTAAAGGTTTGCAAGACCTGTAACAAGACACTGAGTTCCTTTGCCCATCTCCCTGCCCCAGCCCAGGGCTGAGGGTGTGCACTGCAGTGGGCACAGTCCAGATGCAACCTGTGCTGTTGTGTCAGCACCAAGGAGAAAACCTCTGCTTTCACTGTAAACTTGTCAAAATGTCTCAACTGCAAAATAAATATGTTGATTCATTCTTCATATTTATTTTAAAATGCAATAATGTGAAGCAGAAACATTTTTAGGTGATACTTTTCAATTGAATATACATAAGAAAATCTCCATCCCATTGAAGGACTCATTGGATCTTGATTTTTACAGATATCTCAGTGGTTTCTGGAACATTCTGGAAGATGGCAGTGCCTTCACACTGGAGCAGGGAGATGCTGTGTGCCTGATGACTCAGTATTAGACATCATGTTGTCAGATTTACCACAAGCAAACCAGCAAGGTGGAAAGGAGTCATGGCTGATCCCAACTCCATTTTTAAGGCAGGATGTAGATGATGGATACTCAGCTGAAGCCCTGCTCATTGCAGTGCAAGGCCTCTCAGTTTTGGGGTGGTGCTGGTTCGTGTCTCTGATGGAGAAGCCCATCTCCAGCAGTAACCCAGCTACCAGAGGCTTCCTTAATGCACTGTCGGTTGGATACACGAAGCATATCAGGGGTTTTTCCACAAAAACAAGAAACAAAGTCTACTTAAAATATAGATTGAAATGAAGTCTTTCTGGAGGACTGGCCTGAAGGGCTTTTATTTTTGTTAATGATTTTTTTTTTTTTTAAGTCCATGATGCTCACCTAACAGAGCAATTAGTGCAATGGACCGTCCCTGATTCGAATCCGTGGTAGATTGCTATTAAAGGAAGTATTAATGGATTGCTGAGAGCTGGGAAATTGTTGCAGAAAAGTGTGTTTATGGAGTATGGTGCTGGCAGGCATGATTTCAATTGGATTTGACATGTTTAACATAAATGTATACTGCACAGCTCCTGCAGTTTATGAATAATTCCTACAGGCCGACTGCCTTTCTAATTACTGAAATTGAAAAAAACAGGTCAGGCACATCCTGACGGAAATCTATTCCTGCTCCTCCCCCCGGCTGCTTTTTGCTGCTTTTTTTTTAATATCTGGCGTTTGTGGAGCACTTAATGGCTGGGATGTTCTGGGGGCCTGAGAGGCCGGGAGGAAGGGAGCGAGGGGCACGATGGAGGCACTCAGCACTGGCGCCTGAGCGAGGGAAACCTGGGAGAGAGCATGCGAGAGAAGGACTGGGAGCTGGCCTATAACTGTGTTTTTCCAAGGATATTTGAAGCACAAAAGGCTGCTCAGTGGCAGCTCCAGCCCAGAAACATGGCTGGGCTGGGTGGCTCCATGCAGCAGCCAGCTGAGCTCCAGGCATGGTGAGCTCTGGCAGCATTGGAGGTGCTGCAGGAACTGCAGTGGGCTGCAGGAGAGGTCTGTGGTGCCAAGCAAAGGGCCTCCTCTGGGAGCCCTTGGTGCTGCTTGGCACCTCATGGAGGCATCTGCTGAGTGTTCTGTGTCCATATGGAGCAAGGCAGGGAAGCCTGGTGCTGGCTGGAGCTTCTGGATATGAATATTTAATAGTAATTCCGTTGTAAGTACTGACTGCAGGTGGCAAGGTATGACACAGCATTAGAAAAACACATTATTTGGCCATTTTTTAGGGCTGTGAAGCAGCAGTGAAGATGAGTGCAGAGCGTGCCAAGCGTGGGGCATTTACCTGTCAGTTGAGTTATTGTCAAATACAGAGCTGAGAAATGCTGCAGAGCAACAGGTACTGCACAGGCCTGATAGTGTGGCTACAGCAGGTGATTGGAGCAGAAGTTCCTTCAGGGAATGGGGAATTGAGCAGACAGTGTTTGGGCAGGAAATGCTGGCTGTGTGTGACTGAGGAGGCAGCAGTGCTGAGGTGGCAATGCTGGGTGCCCCATGCCCTTCAGTCCGTGTGGGCTCTGGCCATCCCTGCATCATGGCACTTCCTGGAGAATATATGAAACAGATAAACTAGCCCTGGGTTTCAGGAGACACACAGGTGCTGTGAGGGCACAGGGGGCAGAAGCCTTGGGCACTGGCACAGCAGCACAGTAGCAGCTCCCACTGCTCTGAGCACTTGTGGTGCTGAGTGATGGCTCCAGGAACACATTGAGGTGATTGGAGGAAGGAGGCACCACCAAATACAGAATGCTATTTTCCATCAGGCAGTGGAAGCACAGTTCCCTGGTCTTACTGAGAACTTTCCCAGGCCAGCGGCTGGACTTCATGGCAAGGAGTTTTTTGGAGGCTGGTGGTGTTTAAATCAATGGCAACTGCAGAAACCCCACTGTAAATTTCTAGGGCAAGTGGCAAGCTGGTTTACGGAATGCAGGGAGATGAGAACCTCTGGCTTACGGAAAGCAGCATGAATTAATAATCATTTAATTGGCTTTTCCATTATGTTGTTTGGTTGGGAGATGGAAGTTTAGATGAAGGGGCTGTCAGTGATACTTTAGCTAAAAGAATCTGATGGGTAGGAGGTGGGTGGTGACTTCCTTCCCACCAGGATGGAGACCAGCAGTTTAGGGGATCCTTGCTGGCTTTGCCTCTGGAACCAGCAGTGGAAAGGCCCCCACTTGCAAGGAAGTGCCCATCTCACCTCTGGAATATACCCAGGGAGGATCTCTCCTCCTGTGAAAAGCAGCAGCTGCTGAGAAGAGTGAGAAGCTGAGTAGCTCTCCAGAAGTGCTGTGGCAGCCCTGCCCCATCACACGTGGCTTTTAGGGGACGTTGGTTGAGAAATGCAGGTCTCCCCCTAAGTCAGTGAATCTGAACTAAATCCATTTTAAGAGTCAAAGTAATAACAATACCATCTGATAGGTAGGCATACACCATCCTTTAAACCAAATTCCTTTTTCTGTCCTCTGAGGCCTGGACCTGGAAGCACAATGCTGGCCATGGTCACAGCACAGGTATTGTCTCGTGTGCTCCAGTGTCACTCAGCCCTTCAAGGCCATGGCCTGGACATTTTGAGCTCAGGACATTCTGTCCTGTCCAGTGTGCACAGACAGAAGGTTCCAGGCTATGCTAAGAGCTCTGCAGGCAGATGCCAAGCCATGTCCTCATTTCTCCTGGTAGCAGAGAGTTCTTAATTCCTCTGATCATCTGTGATGTGGACTGAATGTGTCATTTTGTGCATTTGACTGTTGATCAACAATAAACTTCAGTCTTGGTGTTAAAATTCCCAGCTGAGCTGTCAACTCAAAAACTAATACTTAAATATCCTATGTGCAACAAATCAGTTATTCTTGGGTCTGGACAATCATCAGTAATTCTAGTTTTGAAGGATTAAGGTTATGGGGTTGGCTCAAGTGATTTAATGAAATTGGACGCTTAGGAGATGGTATATTTTAATTACCTGTTACTAATTCTAAGCAGGCTGCTTCACAGTAGAAAGGAGATGAGAAAATACCCTGTTGTGACTCCCAAGGTTGGAGCTGATGTTCAGCAGTCTGGGGTGGCTGATGGTTGGGCTGAATTCAGTCACTGCATCCCAGAACACTGGTGAGCAGCTGGCAGTGGTCAGTGCCCAGGTCAGGGATAGAGTGTGCACCACACAGGAGCCACAGTCACCACCTAGAGAGGTCTAAAGGGACCTGAAGCCATGACTGTCACTGTCATCTCTGCCCAGTGCAGGTCTAGAGCAGGACTCTCATGTCTGTGCCAGACCACCCTGGCAGTCCTGGGGTCTCCAATTGCTCATCCCAGCAGCCTGATCAGGGCTGGGGGTCAGTGTCCAAGGTCACACTGAGGACTGGACAGTGTCAGCGGCCATCAGGCTCCTGACAAGGACCACTCACATCACACAGGGCTCAGGCAGGGCATTTTAAGGCTGGGTGGTCCAGCCACAGTGCTGGCTCTTGGTGGTGGTCTGTCCTCCCCAAACCCTGCGGGAGGGACTGTGTTCCTCAACAGAGGAGCAGCAGAGCGGTGCCATGTTCCTAATGCTCCAAGCACATTTGTCATAGAAGCAAGGAAGGTCAGCTGTGGCCCTGCAGAGTTCTTTAAGCCATTTGCAGTTCTGAACCCCAGGAAGAGCCTCGGTTCAAGCAGTGAGCTGAGCGGAGCAGCCCGACATTCTGTAGGGGCAGAGCAGGAGCTGTGGTGGTGTCTGTCAGTCAGCACTGACACTGCAAACTCATTCCACTGCTGGTTTGGGTCTTTTTGTGGAGTTGGCAGCACAGCAGAATCCTGGGGGTTGGGTTTCAGGTACAGCTGGGACTGTAGATGCACACATGCAGGCTGCTGCCCAGCCAGGCATGAAGCACCAGGCACGCAGCCAGCACTGCTGTGGGGAACAAGATCACTTCCAAGCCCATTCAGTATGGACAAGCCTACCAGGAGAAATTCAGCATTCCCAGATCAAATCCTCTAATCCCTGCCTCCCTCTAGCAGTACCATTACCTGTTTGTAATACTTGTTTTCCTCTTCTAGAACTTATTTTGTCTTTATTCAGCTGAATGCAGAGATGGGGACTGGCAGGGAAGGTAGTTAGAAATGGGAATTGTGTTCTCCACTGTGATATGGTATGTTTGGAAATACAGCTCATGCCAGTGCACAGAAGTGTCTTTGGGAAGGAAGCAGTTTGCTGGGATCTGACTCTTGATGGTATCATCTGAAACAAGGAGCAGATACCAGCGGGTTCACAAGTTGAGCAGGGGAAAGGGGGAAGAGTATGGGGGACTGGCCTGAGAATGCTACAGCGCCTTGTTAATCGGCAGCTGATCCATCATATTAAATATCCAGCTGTCAGATATTACCTTTCAAGTGAAAATGAATAACTCCCATTAAGGGCGAAATGGGTTTGAAGTCGATTCGAGACAGATTAAAGTACCGTTATGAATGTGTGTTCGGGGAGGAGGAGACGGGGGCTGTGTATAATATACTTGTCCTTACAGTTTTTAAATAATAGATGTCCCACAAATTTATGTACTGAAGGCAGCCAGGGTTCGGGGGAGGAGAAAGGTCAGGGATGTGCTTCTCCCAGTGCCACAACTCGTGGAGTGTTTTGCTGTTGACTTTAGGGCTCATTTGCATTTCTCTGTTGGCTGGAATAAAGTGGCCTTTTTCTCGGCTTATCACAGTGGGAGTGTTTGGGTCCCCTTAGCCAGGTCCTGCCAAAATTGGGATTTTGGCCAGACCATGTGCTAGGAAGCACCAGATATGTGCATTCCTCTGGAGACATGGGCTGAGCTGGCCAGAGCCATCCCAGCAGCACCACTGCTGCCAGCATGAGTGCCATCAATTGTGCTGGCAGCCACAACCACCAGCCCTCTCCAGGGCAAATGCATTTCAGAGTGTCTGTGTGTAGAATGTCCTGGGTCAGACAGGGGTATGACTTCTACCTTACTGAGTAAGTCCAGCTGCTCCTGGAGGTGACACATGGGCCTTCACCATCTGGCCAAGCATTTGTGTGTCCAGTGCAGCCACAGGCCCAGAGTCTCCTGCGTGTGCAGGTTGTAAGCATCCCCTAGAAACAGCTGAGGTCTCTCTGCTTCTGGCCACCAGTGACACAGTTCCCTTGCTGTGGGAGATCAGCAAGAAGGAACTGGTTTTGGTGAGGTTTGCGTTGCAGGACATTGGTCAGTGCTCAGATTCATCCTCCTCCAAGTCCTTAGGGTGTTTGTCAAGCAGTAAATGGAAGCCCTGTCACTGTCCAACCGAGGCCCCTTTGGGGTGTCCTGATGTTAATTGCTTTCTCTTGCAGCACCATCCAGCCAGCCAGAGAAGGAGCTGACAGAGCCTCCAGCATCCTCTAAGCGGATATCATTTCCCAGCAGCTCTGAGTCGCCTCTCTCCTTTAAGTGGTCAAAAACTTCAGAGGAGACCAAATCAGAGCAGGTAAGGTGGAAGAACCCATCTCTCTGTGCAGGTAATGTGTTTCCAATGTGCCAAAAGCAAAGAATAAAATGGGAGAAAGAGGATGAAAGGAGATAGCTGGTGGTAGAAGGCATCAAATTATTAAAGCCTGGCTGTAAGAGAGGAGAATAGCACCTGGAAGAGCTGTGTGATTCATTTGTGTGCCCTACAGATGTACCAGTGTCCATACTGCAAGTACAGCAACACAGACGTGAACCGGCTGCGGGTGCACGCCATGACCCAGCACTCGGTGCAGCCCATGCTGCGCTGCCCCCTCTGCCAGGACATGCTCAACAACAAGATCCACCTGCAGCTGCACCTCACCCACCTGCACAGCGTGTCACCTGACTGTGTCGAGAAGCTCATCATGACGGTAAGTGGCTGTGCTGGTCAGCTGCTCCACCTGTCAGAGCTCTGCCATCAAGGTTTGCTGCATTCTGCTATGTTGTGTCTGCTTGAGCCCTGTGAAGCTCAACTGTTGAGTGGTTTCCCTGTGAAATCAGGGTAAATACAATTTCCTTGACCTGATGTGGTCAGTGCTTGGGATGGCAGCTTGTGCAAAAGCCTCTGGAAGATGATGGGGAAATATTGTCCCTGTTGTTTCTTAGGTATAATATTTGATGCAGGGTTGTGTCTTCATTTAAGAGCTTGTCACAAAGTACAAAATAAGTGTTTATTTTGACTCCTGCCAATTCTTTCTCTTTGTGTTTTTTTTTTTTATTGCACCCTGTTTCTGCTTGTTTTCTCCCTTCTTTGCCAGTTCTTGGCACTGGGGGTGAATAACACAGTGTTTGTTGTAACACTGATGTTCTTCACCAGCTCATCTGAGCAAGCACACGCAGCATGGCCCAGCTGCTCTCTTACAATTTCTTGTCTTCTCTTTCTGTCACTCTTCCTCTGTACAACTCCTTGAAAGAAGGTTGGAGCTGGGTGGGGTAGGTCTCTTCTCCCACAGGGATGAGAGGACTAGCTGCAAACTGCATCAGGAAAGGTTGAGATTGGATATTAGGGAAAATTTCTTCATGGAAAAGGTTGGAAAGCCCTGGCACAGGCTGCCTGCAGAAACTGTGGAGTCACCATCCTTGGAGGTGTTCAAAAATCATGTGGATGTGGCATTTGAGGACATAGTTTAACGTGGTGGTGGTGTGGGGTTGATGGCTGGACTTGGAAGACTAAGGGTCTTTTCTAGTTTTAATGATTCTGTGATTACTTTTGTGACTCCTTCTCGAAGACAGGAGTCACAGTCATGGAATCATGAGTATTCTTGGGAGGGACCCCTGGAGCTGCTCCAGTCCAACCTCCCTGCTCAGGCAGGGTCCCTTGAGCATGTTGCTCAGGACTGTGTCCAGACAACATTTGAGTATCTGCAGGAGAGGAGACTCCAGAGGCTCTCTGGGCAGCCTGTTCCAGTTCCCACTCTGTAAATGCCTTTATGCTCTTAGCCTCCTGCTTTGCATTACCAGCTGCCTGTCCCCTCAGGGCTTCTCAGGATGGAGCTGTGCCCTGCCTGTGCACCTGGGTCACAGAGCTGTCCTGTCCCACAGACCACGTGTCCATTTTATTGGTGCTGCTCGAGTGTGGAAATACCTTCTGAGGGTTTGAGCAGCCCTTGTTCACCTTTTGACTACATTGATGGGCAGGTATTTTGGCTTTCTAAGAGCAGTGAGCAGAAGCCAGCCCCTTTCCTAGGCCAGCAGGCATAACCAGTTTGTTTGGGGTAGCTGTCATGCTGGTGTGGAGGGGTTTGTTCTGAGCCAGACAGGGTGCCTGGGCAGGATGTGTGGTCTGGAGCAGGAGTGTTGGGCTGGTCTGTCCTCAAGCATGTCTGTGTCCTCCTGGATATGAGGGAATGGGAGGAGCCCCTCGTGCTGGAGCTCAGGACACTGCAGAGCAGGGCAGGCACAGTCCCTTAGGTGAGCCCACCTGGTGTGCTAGAGTAGGGCCACAGGGCTCTGCAAGGATCAGCAGAGACTGGCCCAGCCATGATGCTCTTCCTGGTTTTCCCACCTTTCTTCCCTTTGGCACCTAGAGACACAGATGGGGTGAGGGTTGCCTCTCCTGCCCCAGGTCTCACAGCATAGGGTGAGGAAGGTGGGTCTTTCTGTATCCTCTGACAATATTTTGAGACATCGGCGTGGTTTGTGCAGAACATGGCGGCTCTGGAGGGTCCTGGTTTTGCTCACTGTGGCGAGGCTCCCTCTGGCTCTGAGGCGGGCGAGGGAGGCGCAGCCCCGTGCCTGAGAGCGGGTCCCTGTGCACGCTCGGCCTTGGAGGAGGCTCCAGTTAATAACACCTTATCAGACGCCGTTCAGGAACCTGCAGTGTCTAATATGTCTGTTGCCATGGCAACGGCTCCTGCTTGCGCTCGGCATCTCCTGATGCTGCCTGGTCGTGCTCCCTCCTTTTCATATCAGCGAGCAGCCGGGCTGGCTGTCCCGTGGGACCCCCGGCGCGGGGACAGGGGCTGGGGCTGCCTCAGGAACGGAGCACATGCCGTGCCCCGGTGCCACACAGGGACAGGGGCTGGGGCACGCACTGTCCCCCCAGCTCCTGCAGCTTCCTTTGCCTGGGCTGGCACATGAGCCAAGTTCTCTGGGCCATCTCAGGCTCTGTGAGTGGGTCCAGGCGCTGTCCTTCCCGTCCCAGCCTGTGCCCGGCCTGCTCCCCTGCAGGGCCCTGCTGAGGTGCAGTGCAGCTCGCCCGTGCAGGCCATTGATGAGAGTGATGGGCTGGAGCTGGGAGAGAGGGGAGAGAGGACAGCTTCCCGAGAGCCTCTGGGAGTGCGAGCTCTCCCTCCTCCCGCAGCCAGCTTTATCCTGCTGCACATTTCTGGCTCATCATCTCTGCTTGTCAGCTTTCTCTTCCTCAGTTTAGGGCACCTTCCCAGTGTTCCAGTCATCTTTCCATCTTTTTCTTTTCTCCCTTGCTCCAGGAGTCATTCCTGCCCATCCCTACCATCTCACTTCCCCCTCCTGCTATCTTTACATTTTTACCCTCTTTCCCATTGTCTTTTCTTATTGCTCTCTCCCTTCTGCTGTCACTCAATTTTTCTCTCTCCCTCCTTTTCGCCCCCTCCCTCTCCCCCCTTTCCCTCTCACTCTGTGTCTCATTCTCCATCTCGGATGAAGGTAATGAAAATAATCGGGCTTCATTAATTCTGAGCCCTGTGAGATGATAGCCATTTGGAGCCATGTTTGCCAATTAGATGGTCTAAATTAGAAGTGACCTTGGTATACTGCCATCACTTTGCCTCTCGGAGTCTAATGAAGCTTTTCACTCCAGCACCTCTCTCTCTCTTTGTAATGGAAATTACCTCCTTTGTCTGGTGGGGAACCTTCCCTCCTGTCTGCAATTCCCCTGGTTTCATAGACATGGGGACAGTGATGTATCTCCTCAGACCTCTTCTAGAGGTTTTCTTTTCAGGGCTACATGATTTCAGCATTTTGGGGTATATTTGGGGGAACCATCTCCTCGTTTGGTGTCCATGGACAGTCAGCACAGGCAGGTGCAGTGTAAGAGGAGCTGGCTGCTCACAGTAGCCAGGAGTAATTTTTTGGACATGTCAGCAATGTGCAGGTGTTGTATTGATGGGTGTTGGGCTCTCAGCCTCCAGCCCTGCACACAAGCATCTCTGCAGTTGGTTGTTAAAAATCCAGTAGATCAGTGGTGGCCGGAGCTGTGCGTGTTGCTGCTGGAGGTTGTCACCTCCAGAGGGGTGACAGCTTTGTAGGTGTCAGGGCGTGTGGATGCTGGTGGAGCAGGGACACAGGAGAGCTGGCCCGTCAGCCCTCAGGTGCTCTGTAAGAGTCCTCGCTGGGCCACTGTGTGCATAGAAAGGGCCACTGAAGAGGGGTGCACCTGCCTCTCCATGGATTGGATCTCATCATCATACAGACATTTTATCTGCTGAAGGGGTCTGAATTTCACCCAAAAGCTGGGGTTCGTGAAAGCAGAGAGGCTTGTCCAACTTCCCATCCTCTAAGGACCTTTTGTGTGGAAACAGGAGGAGGACTTAGAGAGATCTTAGCCATCAGAGCTGCAGGGGGTGATGCTCAGACTGTGTTCCAGGGGGACCAAGACAGAGGTGCTGTGCTGCAGTGAGCTTTGCTGATGACTTGTGGGCCAGGAGATGGTAGCTGCAGCCACGCAAGGGGTAGGGTTTGGCGCTGGATAGAAAAGAACGGGTGTGTACAGGAGAAGGGAAGGGAGGAGACAAACCACATTTGTTGAAGTCACAGCTGGAAGGTTGTGTTTTGGTAATGGCTCACACTGACTGATGTGTTGCTGTTGTAAAACAGTGTTGGAGCCATTGAAATGGGGAGACAGGGACTGAGGAGGGGGAGGAGTTGCCAAGCTGAGGAGGGATGCCAAGATGACACGCCAGGTATGGCCTGTGCAGGTGAGAGGGGGGTGGAGAGCGTTTGACAGCCGCACGCACGAACACGGGCTGTGCTGCAGATAAACACACTCCTTTCAATCCCTGGAGCAGTTACTGCCATGGAATACATCTGTGGTACAAAGTGCTGTGTCACAGAGCACCTCTCCTGTCACACCTGCCTGGGAGCCGTGGTGTTCCACTGCACCTTCCTGCCCTGTCACGCTCCCACTCTCAGTTTATACGAAAAGCAGCCTCAGCATGCAAGGCGAATTCTGCAGGTCCAAAAAAAATAAGATGTCCTCGGGTGTTTTTGCAGTGTAAAAGGACAAACCCTCCAAAAAAGGCAGTCTGGAATTCCATGTCAGTCCAAAGTGGTTTGGGTGCAGTCCATTTGCGTTCATTGTGTGTTTGCCACCTGCTCGGGGCTGGTCCATGGGGATGAAAGGACGGAGGGTCCTGCCCTGGATCATGGTGTAGGAAAGGGATAGGAGCAGCCTGGATGGAGAGAGGACTAGAGGGGTCCAGTTGCTGACCAGTGCCTTCTTTCCAGTGGTTTGCTCCCCAGGGTGAGCCCATGGCTGCACCGCCACAGCTCCTGCATCCATACCCAGAATTTCTAGTTCCCTGCACTTTTTTCCAAGCTTTTTTCTGTTTGCCTTTGGGAATTTTGTGCCTGTAGCAATTTAATGTACCACAGCCTTTTTTTTCTTCTTTTTCTTTCCCTGTGGTGGAGGGAAGATGGAAGGAAGGGAAGGAATGGTGGCTGTGGAGATGCAGGTAGATAAAGGTAATTACTTAAACACATATAGGGCAGGACTTACAGGTTTGGAGCCCCAGATTAAGATGCAGAAGAGCATGTGAGGTTGATGATTATATTTCGGGGAGAGTTAATTGACGGAAGGTGAAGGCAGACAAAGAACCGCTGCTTACTGCCTTCTTGAATCCCAATCAGGAATTATGATTAAAGACGCGGCGAGACAACAGAGGCCTGATGAATTGGTGTCTTTTTTTTTTCTTTTTTGCCGTCATTCACACTTGATTGACTTCAACCTTTCAAGTGCAAAAGTCTCTCTTTTCCATTATTATTCATAGCCATCTGAGTTTTTCTAATTAAAGTGTATGAAAACAATTACTGATCCGTCGTACTGAGCGTGGTGGTGGGGACGGCTGCCGTACTGTAACGCCTATGAAAAGCCACAGCTCTATAATGATGTGCAGCTGAGGTGTTAGATAATTTCATTCTTTTTCTACTCTGTTGGGGTTTTTTTTAATTTCTCATGATTTATTTTTCATAATTCCTAAAGATCCTAGGAAAGCAGGCTCTTCCTGCTGCTAGAGCTGGGAGGGACATTTTCTTCTTGCCTCCCCTTCTCGGCGCCCATGCTTGTCCCCCTCCTCTGAGCCCAGCTACTGGAAATTACTCTGTGACCTTTCACATCTACCAACCAACCCACAGCCATCAGAGGCTTCTGTTTTAGAGTAGAAGGTGGAATGAGTTTGGGGTGCTCAGCTCCCCTCCTGGGATGTGTCAGCTGCCTTCTCTGCTGTTCCATGGGACCTGGCACTCCCTGCCATGCAATGGCTGGCCCAGGAAGGGGAGGGAGCTCTGTGTCCCCCACAGCTCAGATCACGGCTCTGCAGCCACTTCTGTGCCAACAATTCATCCTGAGATTTTCCATGAGCTTCAGCTTCACCACAGGTGCATGCTCCTGTCTCGTGCAGTTCACTCAGAGCCTTGTGGTCCTTGGCTGTGCAGAGAGCTGGGTACATGGCATGCAGCTGCCACACACATTCTCTCTCTCCTGAAATCCCGGGTTCAGATGCTCTCTCCATATCCCGCAGAAGGATGGAGAGGCTTGTTTTGCTTTACACCTGAATGGGAGTGTTCAGTTGTGCCTCTCCTTCCCAGCAGTGGAAGGCTGGGAGCAGGAGCACCACAGGCATGGCTAGGAGCACCTGGTGAAAAGAGAACACTTCCTGGGTGTCAGCAAGGTGGCATGGGCAGCTACTCAAAGCTGTAGAGGAATCTTCACTTGCCACAGGCATTGACCAGCACTGGAAGCACCCTGGGCTGGAAAACACAGGGGTGGTGACAGTGACGTGGGTCTGTCTGTCCCGGTGCTGTCAGTCAACGTTCCAGCAGTGTGAGACATTGTCTCCAGACATTCAAAAGGACATTCATTGTCCTGCATCTGATGCCAGCCATGTGCAGGCTGCTGGTGAGATGGTTTGTGACCAGGTATATCCAAAGAAACAGTTTTCCAGAACAGGATGAGTGTGTACATTTGGCTCTTCCAGAGAGCCTCTCCAGCTGAGCCATGCAGATTCTCCAGCTCTGTAGAAGCAGTGGTGTCCCAGCATTGCACTGGTTTTGATGGTGCAGGATCTAGCCAAATACTTGAAGAGGAGCAAAGGGAATGCATCAGTCAGAGTAAGGAAAGGGTTACCAGAAGCTTTTTATTTCACAATTTGCTTTCTCTTTAGTCCTTTCTTATTCATCCTTTCCTTTGTCACCTCTCTCCTTATTTGTACTTTTCTTTCTCATGCCCCTCCTTTCCCTGCATCGATACACTTTGAAAACAGTGCTGCAATGCTCCCTGGTTCAAGATTACAGTGTACTTTACTAGGTATGATTTAATTAGGGGCCTTATTATGTTTTCAGCAGCTTAAGGTGGGCCTTTCAACTTATCTACCTAATTGGTTGCACAAGAAGTTTCACAGCCCATGACAAAACATTGTCAGTGATCAAAGTCTGAATTCCACATAAAGGAAAAATATTAATAATAAGATTATTCTTCAAGTGTGCACTGCTAATTATGTCCAGAATGTAACTGTAGAAACACTTTTGACTGATTTGAGCTTTGTCTAATAAATATGAAGTCTTCAGTGAGCTGTGAAAAATGATGCTTCTGACTTCACTATACTGATGTCTGGTTTTGCCACTGGAGATGTTTAAAATATTTTCCTGTGTTTTTCCTCTCCCTATGTCCTTTCCCCCTGTCTCTAGGTGACAACCCCTGAGGTGATGATGCCCAGCAGCATGTTCCTCCCAGCAGCTGCTCCAGAGAAGGATGGGAACTCAGGTGCAGAGGAGCTGGGGAAACAGTCTGGTGAGTGCAGGTCAATGAGATCCATGGTCCCACCACTGTCCCAGCTCCATCACCTGGTCAGGGGACAGTTTCATTCCTGTTAATCCTCTCTTTGATAGGACCTAGACTCAAATACTAGGTTCAGTTTGATGAGCCTTCTTTTTTGAAAATAGACAGGACATCAAAAAGGAACAGTGAAGACAGAGGTGGCTGAATGGCTTTTGCTTGAAAGGGAGAATTGAAGGTGATAAATGCACTAAGGGATGTGTGTGTGAATAATTACCAGATATTCAGAGTGGGCAAGGAAGTAAATTGTGTAGGTTTATGCAATGGGCCATGATGAGGTTAATGGGCTGGTATTGAAACAAATGAATGAAGATAGAGGAGAAATGTTAGAAATATTGTTGTGTTGGAGATTAAAAAACACAGATTATTCAGGACTGAATGGGGGTGTTGAGCTACCATGGTGTGCTGGTGTAATTTTTGGGTTTGCTCTAATTCTGTTTCCACAGAGATCTCTGAGGATGTGGGGAAGACCCTTTTGCCATCGGACAGTGCAGAGCACAGCGGGGACCCCAAGCCCACTCCAGCTGATCCGAGCGCTGCCCGGGAGGACTCTGGCTTCCTGTGCTGGAAGAAGGGCTGCAGCCAGGTGTTCAAGAGCTCAGCAGCCCTGCAGACACACTTCAACGATGTCCACGCCAAGCGGCCTCAGCTGCCGGTCTCTGACCGCCACGTCTACAAGTACCGCTGCAACCAGTGCAGCCTGGCCTTCAAAACCATTGAGAAGCTGCAGCTCCATTCCCAGTACCACGTCATCCGGGCAGCCACCATGTGCTGCCTCTGCCAGCGCAGCTTCCGAACCTTCCAGGCCCTGAAGAAGCACCTGGAAACCAGCCACCTGGAGCTGAGCGAGGCTGACATTCAGCAGCTGTATGGTGGTCTCCTGGTCAACGGGGACCTCCTTGCTATGGGTGACCCCTCACTTGCCGAGGACCACACAATAATAGTCGAGGAAGATAAGGAAGAGGAGAGCGACCTGGAAGAAAAGCAGAGCCCAACGGGCAGTGATTCGGGGTCGGTGCAAGAGGACTCTGGCTCAGAACCAAAAAGGGCCTTACCCTTCAGGAAAGGCCCTAACTTCACTATGGAGAAATTTCTAGATCCATCTCGCCCATACAAGTGCACAGTCTGCAAGGAGTCCTTCACGCAGAAGAACATTCTCCTGGTACATTACAATTCCGTTTCTCATCTGCACAAACTGAAACGAGCCCTCCAAGAGTCTGCTACTGGGCAGCCTGAGCCTACCAGCAGCCCAGATAACAAACCTTTCAAGTGTAACACCTGCAACGTGGCCTACAGCCAGAGCTCGACTCTGGAGATCCACATGAGGTCTGTCCTGCACCAGACCAAGGCTCGTGCAGCCAAGCTGGAGGCGGCCGGCGGCAGCAACGGAGCCGGCAACAGCAGCAGCAGCAGCAGCCTCTCCCTGGGTTCATCCACACCGAGCCCTGTGAGTGCCAGCAACAGCAATGCTTTTGCAACCACCAGCACAAGCACTTCAGGCACCACTCCCATTCCCAGCCTACTCAACCAGGTCTCCAGTGACAGTGTGGGAATTCCTCCCTTGGGCAATGCTGTAAGCACTAACATCTCCTCCCCTGCGGAGCCCAAAGAGGTGAACCGCAAGAAGCTGGCAGACATGATTGCATCCAGACAGCAGCAGCAGCAGCAGCAACAGCAGCAGCAACAGCAGCAGCAGCAGCAGCAACAAGCTCAAACCTTGGCACAGGCACAGGTCCAGGCCCACCTGCAGCAAGAGCTGCAGCAGCAAGCTGCTCTCCTGCAGTCCCAGCTCTTCAACCCAGCACTTTTGCCGCACTTTCCGATGACCACTGAGACCCTTCTGCAGCTGCAGCAGCAGCAGCATCTTCTGTTCCCATTCTACATCCCCAGTGCTGAGTTCCAGCTCAATCCAGAAGTCAGCTTGCCTGTCACCAGTGGTGCACTGACATTGACTGGGACGGGTCCAAGTTTGCTGGAGGACCTGAAGGCACAAGTTCAGCTCCCTCAGCAGAGCCATCCACAGCTCCTGCAGCAGCAGCAAGGTCAACTGTCCCTGTCACAACCCCACTCCGTCCTGTTACAGCAGAGCCAGCACCCAGAGAAGAAGAATAAATCTGTTATGAAGGAGAAAGATAAAGAAACCCCACGGGAAAGGGAAAGTGCAGAGAGGGGAGACAATAATGTAACACTGAAGGAGTCTCTTCCTGATAACTTAAAGCCCAAAGAGAAGAAGGACTTTGTGCCAGGCAGCAGTTCAGAGCCCTCCATACTGCCTCCACGGATTGCTTCTGACGCGAGGGGCAACGCCACCAAAGCCTTGCTGGAAAACTTTGGCTTCGAGCTCGTCATTCAGTACAACGAGAACAAGCAAAAGGGGCAGAAGAAAAATGGGAAGACAGAGCAAGGTGAGAACTTGGAAAAGCTGGAGTGCGATACATGCGGCAAGTTCTTCTCAAACATCCTCATCCTGAAGAGCCACCAAGAGCACGTTCACCAACATTACTTTCCCTTTAAGCAGTTAGAGAAATTTGCCAAACAATACAGAGAACACTACGACAAACTGTACCCGCTGCGGCCGCAGACCCCAGAGCCCCCGCCCCCGCCTCCCCNCCCACTATCGCACCAGCCCAGCCGTCTGTGCCACTCACACAGCTCTCCATGCCCATGGAGCTCCCCATCTTCTCACCACTCATGATGCAAACCATGCCCCTGCAGACATTACCAGCACAGCTGCCACCTCAGCTGGGCCCCGTAGACCCCCTGCCCGCTGACCTGGCCCAGTTGTACCAGCATCAGCTCAACCCCAGCCTTCTCCAGCAGCAGCAGAACAAGAGGCCACGCACACGGATCACCGATGACCAGCTCAGAGTCCTTCGGCAGTATTTTGACATTAACAATTCCCCAAGTGAGGAACAGATCAAAGAGATGGCAGACAAATCTGGATTGCCCCAGAAGGTGATCAAGCACTGGTTCAGAAACACCCTGTTCAAAGAGCGCCAACGCAACAAGGACTCCCCGTACAACTTCAGCAATCCTCCCATTACCAGTCTGGAAGAGCTGAAGATAGACTCACGGCCTCCTTCTCCAGAGCCTCAAAAGCAGGAGTACTGGGGAAGCAAGCGGTCCTCTCGGACACGCTTTACTGACTACCAACTCAGAGTCCTGCAAGACTTCTTTGATGCCAATGCTTACCCAAAGGATGATGAATTCGAGCAGCTTTCTAACTTGCTGAACCTCCCAACACGTGTCATAGTGGTGTGGTTTCAGAATGCCCGTCAAAAAGCTCGGAAAAACTATGAGAATCAGGGAGAAGGCAAAGATGGGGAGCGACGGGAGCTCACAAATGACAGGTACATCAGAACAAGCAACTTGAACTACCAGTGCAAAAAGTGCAGTCTGGTCTTTCAGCGCATTTTTGATCTCATTAAACACCAGAAAAAGCTTTGTTACAAAGATGAGGATGAGGATGGACAGGATGATAGCCAGAACGAAGACTCTATGGATGCAATAGAGCTCTTGACTCCAACCAGTTCCTCCTGCAGCACCCCAATGCCCTCACAAGCTTACAGCACACCTACATCTTCAGCCAATGCAACCTCCTCAGCTTTTCTGCAGCTCACAGCAGAGGCAGACGATTCCTCCACCTTTAGTTCTAAAGTAGAATCTACAGATGAGAAACCAAAGCAGTCCGAACCTCCAAGTACACAGCAAAACCAAACCCAAGAGAAGCAAGTGCAACCAAAGCAAGAGCCTCAGCAGCAACAGGACCAAGGAGAACAAAAGACAAGTTCAGCACACCAAAAGATTTCACAATTATCCTCCCCCTCTTCGCTGCAACAGCCACCTCCTCCTCAGCCCCCTCAGTGCTCCTTGTCACAGTCAAGTCCAAGTCCATCTCAGCTCTCACACCTCTCCCTCAAACCCATTCACACGTCCACCCCTCAGCAGCTGGCAAACCTACCTCCTCAGCTAATCCCATACCAGTGTGACCAGTGCAAACTGGCATTTCCTTCCTTTGAGCATTGGCAAGAGCATCAGCAGCTCCATTTCCTGAGTGCACAGAACCAGTTTATCCACCCCCCATTCCTGGACAGAACACTGGATATGCCATTCATGCTTTTTGATCCCAGTAATCCACTACTAGCAAGCCAGCTGCTGTCTGGAACGTTACCACAGATTCCAGCAAGCTCAGCCACCTCACCGTCGACTCCAACATCCACCATGAACACACTGAAGAGAAAGCTGGAGGAAAAGGCCAGTGCAAGCCCTGGAGAGAATGACAGCGGGACTGGGGGAGAAGAACCCCAAAGGGATAAGCGTCTAAGGACAACCATTACCCCTGAGCAGCTAGAAATCCTGTACCAGAAATACTTGCTCGACTCCAACCCCACACGGAAGATGCTGGATCACATTGCACATGAAGTGGGCTTGAAGAAGCGCGTGGTACAGGTTTGGTTCCAGAACACCCGTGCACGAGAGAGGAAGGGGCAGTTCAGAGCTGTGGGGCCTGCCCAAGCCCACCGACGGTGTCCCTTCTGCCGAGCTCTCTTTAAAGCAAAGACAGCTCTGGAAGCTCATATCCGATCCCGTCACTGGCACGAGGCCAAGCGAGCTGGGTACAACCTGACGCTGTCTGCTATGCTTCTAGACTGCGACGGGGGACTCCAGATGAAAGGAGACATCTTTGATGGAGCCAGCTTCTCCCACATGCCCCCCACGAGCGGCGACGGACAGAGCGTTCCCCTCTCCCCGGTGAACAAGAGTATGGAACTGTCACCTAGAACCCTGCTGAGTCCATCCTCCATTAAGGTGGAAGGGGTTGAAGACTTTGAGAGTCCCTCCATGTCCTCAGTCAATCTGAACTTTGACCAGACAAAGCTGGACAACGATGACTGCTCTTCCGTCAATACTGCAATCACAGACACTACCACGGGAGACGAAGGGAACGCAGACAACGACAGTGCAACAGGGATTGCAACCGAAACCAAATCTACATCGGGACCCAGCGAAGGTCTGACTAAAGCAGCCATGATAGCAATGTCTGAGTATGAAGATCGTCTGTCTTCTGGCCTGGTCAGCCCAGCTCCCAGCTTCTACAGCAAAGAGTACGACAATGAAGGTACTGTGGACTATAGTGAAACCTCCAGCCTTGCAGACCCCTGCTCGCCCAGCCCTGGTGCAAGTGGCTCAGCCAGCAAGTCTGGCGAGAGCGGGGACCGGCCTGGGCAGAAACGCTTTCGCACTCAGATGACTAATCTCCAGCTCAAGGTTCTTAAGTCATGCTTTAATGACTACAGGACACCGACCATGCTGGAGTGTGAGGTCCTGGGCAATGACATTGGACTGCCAAAGAGAGTTGTTCAGGTCTGGTTCCAGAATGCGAGGGCGAAAGAGAAGAAGTCAAAACTCAGCATGGCCAAGCATTTTGGTATAAACCAAACAAGTTATGAGGGACCCAAAACAGAGTGCACTTTGTGTGGCATCAAGTACAGCGCTCGGCTGTCTGTACGTGACCATATCTTCTCTCAACAGCATATCTCCAAAGTTAAAGAAACCATTGGAAGTCAGTTGGATAAGGAAAAGGAGTATTTTGACCCAGCTACTGTACGTCAGTTGATGGCTCAGCAGGAGCTGGACCGAATCAAAAAAGCCAATGAGGTTCTTGGTCTGGCAGCTCAACAGCAGGGCATGTTTGACAACACGTCCCTGCAAGCTCTGAACCTTCCTGCTGCGTACCCAGCACTACAGGGCATCCCTCCAGTCTTGCTCCCAGGCCTCAACAGCCCATCCTTACCTGGCTTCACTCCATCCAACACAGGTGAGTACTGGTGTTATCCTGCTCAGGCACACCTTCACTTGGTGCATACCTAGCTCAAGCAGTTGTTCCCTTGGGAATGACTGGTAACAGGATTCCTGGCCCATTACTTCAGCACGTTGACTTCACAGGGAAAAAGCAGTAAGTATTTTATCTAATTCCTGAACTTGGGAAGTTTTATACCAAAGTCTGAACTAGAGCAACATCTAGACATGCTGCATATCCTTGTGTAGAAATCCTGAATCTCCTTCAAGAAGTGGAATATAGAAGATTTGTCCCATGGAACAGAAGGACTAATGTACTGAATACACTGTTCATTATTCCTTTGCTTTTGACATTCATTTTATGTGGTGCCATCCCAAGCATTCAAAAATCCAACCTGTTTCTAGGGAAAGGCATGGTGTGTGTGGTAGCACTGGTGACAGATGCCCAGAGCATCTTTATGTGTCCCTGAGGTGTCTTCTGGGGCAAATCCCAATGTAGCTGAGGATCAGTTTTGAGTAATGGCTGGATGTGACCTGAAAGCACCTCCTCAGCAAAAAAGGGCGTAGCTGTGGGACAAGTCTAGTTTGTATTTTAATAAGATTTTTCTGAACAATGCTACATAAAAATGAAATTTGTCATAATCCTTTGGATGGCCTAATCTCAGATACTGGACTTCATCTTTTGAGAATGCTCCTTTCTTTTGTACCTCGTGGATAGGTGGAAAGTCTAAGCCATGTAGTAAACACTGGCCGTGGAAGATGCAGCTCAATGACCAGCAGTGACCGAAAAAATGTGATCCAAAGGCCTTGTTTCATTATGTGTCAGAAGGGCCCCTGCACATGCGAGGGCTTTTCCCTTCTCACCACAGATCTTGTTTCAGAGCACTCGGCCAGAAGCATTTCTTGGCAAATCATATCATCACCCTATCACAGGTTTGCTTAGTGCCCCAAGTTTATCACAAAAGCTAAAATTACTTCTTTGCATTTCAGTCCATATTGTGGCTTTTATTTTTCTCCAAAGCCCAGGACGTGTCCTGGGGAGATGGGACTGCATCTGATGAATCTTAAATGCTGTCAGGGACTGCCTAGACAGAACTGAACTGTTTAGAAAGTCAAACAGTCTGTTTGTGGCCTTTAGATAAAGCTCCAAAGGTCAGGCCATGGCAGCTCCGGGCCTGTCAGAGCAGATAAGGCCATGCATCCAGGAATGCTGTGAATTACCTCTTGCTCCTTCCCTTGAACCTCTCAGGGATGTTCAGCTGGGAAACATCCATTTCAGTGGTGTCCACCTATAACGTGCCCTTATCCGACATCTCCAGGGCCACTGCCTGTGCACAGGGACATACCTGTCCTGTCATCACAAATCATTCTTGTCCCAGCACCCCATCAGACACAGGTTTCAGAAGGGTTTGGGTTTGAAGGCTCCCAGCTGCAGCCACCCTCCTGGCAGCCCTCCTGCAGCTCCTTGGCAGTACAACCTAAAACAAAAGCCACCAAGCCTCCACAGCTGGAGCCAGGCTCTGCCACTCTTCCTGCCCAGGTTCATCTCTGAGCAGCCCCTGCCACAGTGCTGGGACTCAGGTTTGTTGCAGACTGGTCATGTTTTGCTTGTGGGTTTTACAGCAGATTCCTGCTCAGGATCTGGGGGATGTATGGGGCTGTGCCAGCAGGACATTGGAGCTTTATTTTCAGGGTTTTTTTTTTCCAAAACGGTAACACAGGAGTTGCTAAGCAAAATGTTCCTCTTCAGGAGCATGTTTGCCAGCTGGAGCAGCTATGACTAATGGAGGTGACTCCAGGAGCCACACTCCCCTCACTCCCAGCCACTGTGAGAGCAGAAATTGGCACCAGGGACAGTGCTGCTAGTGGCTATTCCTGCTGTTGGGAAGAAGGACAAGCTTCACATTCCACCATTAATCTATCTCCTTAATGAGGAAGCATCACTACACTTCTAATTCCACCCAAAACACTATGCTTATGCCTGGGGGAGATGTCTGAACACCACGTAAACTCTGGAATTGCTCAGAAGCTGACATTAGAGGGAGGGAAGGGGTTGCCTCAAAGGATTCACGAACATCAGCCTAAGAAGGACAAAATAAATTAGGTTTAGCCTGTTCAGTCTCCAGTTGCCATGACTGAGGCTTTCCAATCTGTGCAGGTTTCTACAAGATGAGCAGTGCTGAGCATTGTCACCATTTGGCCAAGCACCATCCTGCTACTGGAGTCCTTTGGCCCAAGGACCCCTTAGAGCAGATACTGACATGAGTGTTGATCATTGAGAATTTCAGAGGGGTCAGGAAAACATTGTTGGGCATCCTCTGGGTACCGGTGGGTGTCCCCATCACCTGTCAGGTGGTCAGAGCCACTGGGCCATGCAGCCAAGGCAGCTGCAGGCAGTGGGGGCTGAAGGGCATGTCCCAACCATGCAGGGCCTGTGGAGTGGGACAGGAGCCGTTCTCCAGAGGGAACAGCAGCAGGGATAGGCGCTCTGACCTGTGCTGAGGCAATGCTCAGCTCGGGTCAACCGCTGCCCTCATTCGGAGGAGATGGAGGCTCCAGATTGTGAGGTGGACTGGGGTCACCCTCCACTCAGCACAAAGTGACTTTTCACCTCTCTCTCTCCCTCTTGCAGCTTTAACTTCTCCCAAACCCAACCTGATGGGCCTGCCCAGCACAAGCGTCCCTTCACCCGGCCTCCCCACCTCTGGATTACCAAATAAACAGCCCCCGGCCGCACTGAGCTCACCCACCCCAGCACAGGCCACGGCGGCTGTGGCCCCGCAGCAGCCGCCAGCCACCACCCCGCAGCCGCAGCAGCCAGCCCCCGCACAGCGCAAGGAGAAGGAGAACGAGAAGGCGAAAGAGAAGGAGAAGGCACCCAAGGGGAAGGGGGACACCCTGCCCGGGCCCAAGAAGGAAAAGGGGGAGGCACCAGCAGGCACCCTCGCGGCCCCGCTGCCCACCATGGAGTACGCGGTGGAGCCTGCCCAGCTCCAGGCGCTGCAGGCCGCCCTGAATTCGGACCCCACCACCTTGCTGACGAGCCAGTTCCTTCCTTACTTCGTCCCTGGCTTTTCCCCCTACTACGCCCCACAGATCCCTGGCGCCCTGCAGAGCGGGTACCTGCAGCCCATGTATGGGATGGAGGGGCTATTCCCCTACAGCCCTGCACTGTCACAGGCGCTGCTGGGGCTGTCTCCTGGCTCACTGCTGCAGCAGTACCAGCAATACCAGCAGAGTCTGCAGGAGGCATTGCAGCAGCAGCAGCGACAGCAGCAGCAGCAGCAACAACAGCAGCAACAGCAGCAGCAGCAGCAGCAGAAACCGCAGCAGCCCAAAGGAAGCCAAACCCCCGTCCCCACGGGGGCTGCCACCCCGGACAAAGACCCTGCCAAAGAACCCCCCAAGCAAGAAGAGCAGAAGAACGCACCCCGCGAGGTGTCCCCCCTCCTGCCCAAACCCCAAGAAGAGCCTGAAGCGGAAGGCAAGGGCGCGGACTCGCTCTGCGACCCTTTCATTGTCCCAAAGGTGCAGTACAAGCTGGTCTGCCGCAAGTGCCAGGCGTGCTTCGGCGACCAGGAGGCGGCCAGCGACCACCTGAAGTCCCTCTGCTTCTTCGGCCAGTCTGTGGCGAACCTGCATGAGATGGTGCTTCACGTGCCCACCGGCAGCGGCCAGGGCGGCGGCTCGTACCAGTGCGTGGCGTGCGAGAGCACGGTGTGTGGGGACGAAGCCCTCAGTCAGCATCTCGAGTCAGCCCCGCACAAACATCGAACAATCACAAGAGCAGCAAGAAACGCCAAAGAGCACCCCAGTCTATTACCTCACTCTGCCTGCCCCCCCGACCCCAGCACCGCATCTACCTCGCAGTCGGCCGCTCACTCAAACGACAGCNCTCAAGTTCATGCAGCACCTCAGGGGTTCAGCCCTCGATGCCAACAGACGACTATTCGGAGGAGTCTGACACGGATCTTAGCCAAAAGTCAGATGGACCGGCGAGCCCGGCGGAGGGGCCCCAGGACCCCGGCTGCCCTAAGGACAGTGGTCTAGCTAGCATAGGAATGGACACCTTCAGATTGTAAGCTTTGAAGATGAACAATGAAAATGAATTTAAATAAAAAAAAAAGTTAATAACAAAC
The DNA here is from genome assembly GCA_013400435.1 of Pycnonotus jocosus. Taxonomy (NCBI): domain Eukaryota; kingdom Metazoa; phylum Chordata; class Aves; order Passeriformes; family Pycnonotidae; genus Pycnonotus; species Pycnonotus jocosus. The sequence goes on from VWYP01008230.1 coordinate 116,723, forward strand.
CAATTTCAAAAATAGACTAACTGCAATTCCAAAGCTTCTAACCAAAAAAAAAAAAAAAAAGAAAAAAGAAAAAAC